>JAJJMC010014297.1:6369233-6389693 GCA_023531435.1 Papaver californicum | reverse complement strand
AAAAGTGTCCAAAAATAAAATAAAAATTACAGAATTAATAAAAACCCTAATACAATTTTCTAAACTAATTTAAACTAATTAAAATAAACTAAAATCTAATTTTTTTAAAAAATAAAATCTTCGATCTTCTTTTTCGTTCTTTAAGCTTTTCCCTTTTTTAATTCCAAGTCTTTAGATTTAACTCCAAAACTTGGGCGTAATCTCTTTTCGATCCAAAATCGAACCTGTAGTAAAAAGAAAAAATACCAAAACAAACGTAAAATAGAACAAAGTAAAAAAATAAAAACCTAAAAATAAATCTAACACCCTAAACCTAAAAACAAGTCCGCGTCGGCGGCGCCAAAAATTGATGTGATTTTGTATAGTGGTAAAAAGAGGTTCGTTACTCGAACTTGTGAAGGTAATGATTTTAGAAAATATTGGACTTAATCTAAACTAATAAAAATCAGGAAAATACACTAGAGATGATTTTTAGAAAATATGGAAAATACCAGGAATCAGGAATCAGGTAATTCTAACAATCTATGTGATTAATCATGTAATTCTTTTTAACAATTTAGTTCAAGTTTGCCAAAAATATGTTTCCTAAAAGAATAATTGTAAATCCTAACCATGGGACATCAAGAGTAATTAACTAAGCATGACCCATCAAAAGAGAACACAACTATTTAATAAAAACCATTTTTTTCTAATTTAAATCCGTGCAAATAATAATAAAAGAATTATAAATAATTATTAGAAAATAATTAAATCACATAAAATTGAGAAAAATACCTTATCCATCATCCCAGTAAATAAACTTAGCCCATGGAGAAGAAAACTTGCTCAAAAGATCTTTGCATTGCTCAAAAAGTTGATTACAAGGTGAAATAATAGTGCAACAGCTGAACAGATACGTTTATAAGTGTTACAGAATAGGGTTCAGCCGTTACAGAAGTGTTTCTAAGCAACAAAGGTTTAAAAGGATAGGCAACAGAAGCAGTTTGAATCAGCAACAGTTATAAGTGTGGCTGAGTCGTCTTCTCAGACGGTGGTAGATGAAGAACACGCCGGCCGGAGCAGCAGCAGGTGGCCGGCGATGACCGGAAATGGCCGGAAACTTACTGTTTCGATCTCTAGGCTTTTCTGCTTGATTTCTTCGGCTTCTCTTCATATATATAGGGTGTAGGAACCCTAGGGAGAGTTCTAAACCTAATAGAACTCTCTAGAACTCTCCAAAATCTTCCCAAATCCGAATCAAACATGGAGTCCTTTTTCCGGCCGGATACACTCCGGGAAACTCGTAAAATTGGTTGTGTGGGTCTTGTATCAATCTCTTCTATCTTGTGGGACAATTTGAGCCGAAAATATCCATGTTTTACCGTGAATCAAAGTGTCCAGTTGATAACAGCATTTTCCGTCCCGATCCCGTGCTAGAGTTGACCCGGTCAACTCGGGTTGACCGATTTGACTCGGGTTTGACCCGATTTGACCGAGTTGACTCGAGGGTGCCCCTTATCCACTTCTAGGGTGCCAAATAACACTTGTCCTTGGGTGCCTTTATCACTTTTTGAGCCAATTTTTCCACAAATCTTTATTCTTCTAATGTACCTACAAAAGCATAAAAACACGTAATAGACACAAAATCGAATACTAACTCACTAGAAATTAAGGTGTAATTTAGACACTAAAATGTGTCTATCAAGGGTGCCCCTTATCCACTTCTACGATGCTAAATAACACTTGTCCTTGGGTGCCTTAATCACTTTTTGAGCCAATTTTTCCACAAATCTTTATTCTTCAAATGTACCTACAAAAGCATAAAAACACGTAATATTTGCAAAATCGAATACTAACTTAATAGAAACTAAGGTGCAATCTAGACACTAAAATGTGTCTATCAGCATGCTAAACATACGCACCTTCAATTGATTTAGTGTAAATACACTATCAAATTCATTAGTGTACATCACTAGTATTCATCATCATCACATAATAATATTTATAGGTCATTGACTTACATCTTGCTTCAGGTCAAGTATATGTATGTGTAATCAGTTTGTACCCCTAGCGCTAACCAAACCCTTAAGGTTTGTCCACCTTTGACTAATCATTTATGTATAATGTCTCAACATCCATCTAATGTAGCATACTGACAATAATGGCAAACAATGCCTGATGTAGTAATTTTAGATTCATGTGAGTATGTGCCAAAAGATCACTACTTTATTCTCTAACAACAATTTCATAAAATCAAGTCTCTGTCTGACTTATTCAATCCCGTGTGAGAACCCGACCTCAGAAAACTATTGACGAGAACTCAACATCCTCAACAATAAAATTTACTTTAGTTAAATTTTGTTATCTTCAAAACTTTAAAATTATCATACTATAGTTTTGGTGATCATATGCAATGATTTGCCAAAGAAGTCGACTTTCTCACCTTAGACCCCCACAATTGAGGTCTACAGGGTAGGGCACATATAAGTCTAGGGTGTTCTATGAATCTACTTCAGAAATCAAACAAACACTTCTTTCCATTTTATACCCCACAGTTGAGACATAAGGCCCCCCACAATTATCAGGATTTCTCAACATAAGAAACTACAATTATGTGTCCTTTAGGTTGCATCTAACTAAGACACACCATATAATGGTACTCTATACCAACATTATGATTTAACATGCTCATGTATTCATTCTCAACTCATTGACGATTTTCCTTATTATCTACTGTTGACTTGTTCTATTAAGCTAACACTCAAAGCATCACAAGACCATATTTCCAAGTATAACATTTCATATTAACATAGGTAGATAGCATTTGGCACTAGTTTTAATTCGCAATGCACATATTGAGAATGATATCATAATCTGATTAATGTCCATACCTGATAGGTCTTGCACATCATTTACCTCTTTCTTCAACTATTTTGATAGTTGAATTCTTCATGAAAATGCTTTTAATCTTTTCCATTCCTGGTAGAAGACAAAACATGCCTTTTCTGGAGCACACGTTCCAGCATTTCTGGCATTTACTAGCAAATTCTTTTTATCATCTCCATTGAAAAGTAAAATTACTTAACACAGTAAGAATGTCAATTATTCCATTCAAATTTGAATATACGGTTCTCTATTCCGAGGAGATAAGTACACAACTAAAAAAATATAAGTTATCAGAGCTTAACACTAAATTTATCATTCAACTTAAGATGATAAAACTTCAGACCAACTAGGATTTAAAAAATTGGTTGATACTTTCATTCGTCACAGGTAATATAAAATTATCAAGATATTATAAGTGATCATCTTATCAAAATATTTATTGCGAACACATAGTTATCAAGTTACTTAAGTCTCTCTTCATATTTGACTATCACTATCATAAGTAAGTAACAAAACTTGGTAATAAAAACCCTAAAACAATTTTTGTGTACATACGTATCAATTCAAGCACATTTGATCGCTTAACCTTCTTGTTGCACTAGTTACTAAAAGATACTTTATACCTCACTATCCATATGACTATGGTATACTAGTGTATTATGATTCTCATATTTTCAACAAAAGGTAACATATTCGAAATGATTTAGAAATCACCATAGAAATTGCTAATACACAATTATTAACCAATCATGTGATTCACACCAATTGATACTACACAAAACACATATAATCAAAGTTATTTATAACACAATGGATAACTCATACACAACTGATGTAACATCTTATTCATTAGCAATGTGATACTAATCTAACACATATAAGAGATTATCACTTTAAGTCACAAAAATCAATTCGTTACTTGCTCTAAGTTGTTTATGATAAATATTTTAACTAAATTGAAATCTCAAGTCTATCGTGGATAAAAGCACTCACTAGTACCGGTTTTTCATGTTATATCCAAGGTGAAAAGTACCACTGTAAATGGTTGCAAGATCTCATACTAATCTAGATCTTAGATACAATTATTGATATTCTAGAAAAACATACGCAACGTTTTTACAAACACCATATCTCACAAACCACAATTCAGAATCAGAAAATAAAAAATGAGTTTTGAAGATAACATCTAGATATACAAATTCGTTCGAATCACAATTCAAAAAACACATGGTTACTCCATAAAAACTAATTTAGTCAACAATATTTTTCTGCCCGTTAGAATTTTTCAGGAACGTTTCTCAGTTTTGTAAAATACCTAAAAAATATTTTTGCAACTCCAAAAATTCTGAAATTTGGTGTGGGTAACTATCATGATGTCTAATATATTCGGTTAAAAGGATTTGTCGAAATTACTTCTAAGTTAAGAGATATACTCGAAAATCTACAGCTGACCAAAACACTCAATTTTGTTTTTCACTTCACAATTAATATCCTTTGTTTTCCAATATAATATCAACGTCAACGATTCACAAATCGAGCATTCATTTTTAATTACTATTAAAACTAATATCTTAAGATTGTTGGGCGCAATAATCAAAATGAATAAATTTCAAATAAACAAAAATTATTGATACTTAGCTCTTTTGTATTGGAAGTGATTGATTTGACGAAACAGATAAGCTCCCCAGATCTCCGCAACAACAACATGACAAAACTTTGGAAAAAAGAGTGAGTCACATGTTCAACACGCTGTCCTTAAGACATTAGCGCCCGGCTACACTCAAGAGTGATGCTATAGCCTCCAAAGGGCGGATGGCTCCAGGATAAAACACCCTACTACACCTACTACTAGCACTCGTAGTAGATTCTCAACTTGAGCTTGGCAACTCCGAAAAAAAACCTCAAGGAAAATCGCGAAAGCTTAAGAAAAACAATAGAAAATATTTTTCTTTTGGTCTCTCCAAAAATATGGAGAAAACCTTTTTCCTTGGATTGATCCTTTAGGTTGAGAAAAGAACTTGTTTATATAATAACCTAGTGCTACTTAAGAAGAGTGATCTCCCTGATGTGGGACTAATAATTTTATATAGTCTCTTAAAACAGCTTAAGATTGAAAACTCTCCAATTTGGGACTAATGAGTTTTTCATTCATAAAAGAAAACAAGAATCTATTTATTTTCTTAAAACCTTAAAATTCATATTTTATATATATTGTTTTTCAACAATTTCTTGCTCTACTTAATGTGCATGTTGTTAGACATACAGATTAAGCTGACTAGTATTGCCATGTCAGCCAATCACATGGGTATCACATGGGTCCATTGTACACATGTAATCTTGACTGTATATAAGAAAGTGTCTGTAAAGTCTTGAAAAATAAAACGAAATAGAAAACAAGAATTCTTCTCTATTCATTATGGTATCAGAGAAAAGTTCCTAGGGTACGTGTTAATTTTTTTTTCCTTTATTGAATCAAGCTTTAATGGAAGAATTTAATGCATTTGCTGTTTGAAATAAACAATACAACAAACAAATTAGAAGAAAAGCTATCAGTTACAGTAGCCATTAATTACTAAACAGAAGCGTGATTGGAATTCTTGGAAAATGACAAGATTCAAAAATCAAGACAGTCAACAATCTCTTGTCTTCATCAACACATGCCTGACAACAGCTATGGAAAGCAACGAAATCAGAGAGAAGCGCAGGCATGGGAGACATACTCTGAAAAGGTATTAATTACCTGCAATTCACAAGAAAAACACTAATAGACGTTTCTTGAAACTTTACAATTTTATCATCGTTTACATCAATTCAACAGAAGCAGTCATAGATATTATTGATGGATCTCATACATGTCCAAGATCCAGAAATTTCTTGATGGATCTCATAAATGTCCTCCTCAATTTTCGAGTCCACGAAATCAACAAAACGGGATTGAAAATCCACTATATACAGATTGGGTAGATGAGGATTCTACTATCACTATGTGGATTCACTCGTCAATTTCAGAATCTGTAATTCCATATTTTTCAAAATCAAAATCTTCTGCTGAACTTGGAAAAACATAGAGGAACAATTCGGGAGAGTTTCATCAACTAATTCAATCCAGTTGAGAACTAAACTTCTCTCAATTAAACAAGGTAAATAGTTTGTCTCCTCACTAATTAGTGAAATCAAATCTTTAAATGACCAATTAGCTGCAGCTGGAGAAATTGTATCAGACAAGGAATTAGTTGTTATCACACTAAAAGCGTTGAATGAAGAATATGTTCCTTTCGCAACTTCTATGAGACACAGAAATCCACTAGTGTCTTGCATCGAGTTACACAATAATCTCATCATTGAGGAGTCTGTTATTCAAGAAAGACAACAAGACTAACAGGAAGAACAATATGCAAAGGCATTCTATGAGAATAATGGAAGAGGATACTCAAGAAATAATTACTCAAACATAAGAGGCTACTCAAGAAATTACAATCGTGGTCAGTACAGTAATTCAAGATAATCAAATCAATCCTTCTTACCAAGATCCAACTATGGCAGGGGAAACTCATCAGGCTATAGAGTTATTTGTCAAATGTGCAATCTCCCTGGTCATACTGCTCCAACATGTACTCAGAGACAAACCTATACTTATCAAGGCAGACAACCTCCCACTAATCTGAAAGCTATGCTTGCTACATCAGATAATTTCAATGAAGAGGAATGGATTGCTGACAGTGGAGCAAATCAGCATATTGCAACTAACAAAAAGCAACCTACAAAACTCAAATAAGTTCGTTAATTCATACTCGTTTGGTCTCAATAACATTTTGGTAGTGCCTAAAGTTTCTCATAATCTTCTATCAGTTCATAAGTTTACGACTGATAAAAAAGTCTCGTTAACTCTAGATTCAGATGGTTTTACTGTTAAGGATCAGACATCTGGGAAGACACTTTTCCGAGGACCACATAGAGATGGTCTGTATCCAATAACTTTCGGAGGAACTTCAACTTCATCTGTAGCCTTATCTTCAAAAATAAGTGACAATCTATTACTACATCGCAGATTTGTTCACCCTTCATTTCAAACCATGCAAAGGATATGCAACTCACTTCATATATCTAGTTCACTTTCAAACCTCTTCATTGTATTGAATGTAAGCTTTGTAGAGACAAGAAACTCCCATTTCAACTATCAAATTCTGTAGCCATCAAACCATTAGAACTACTGCACATTGATCTCTGGGGACCATGTCTTGTATCTTCTAACTCTGGTTGTCGATATTATGCAAATTTCATAGATGAATACAGTAAATTTTGTTGGTTGCTTTCTTTGAATAATAAATCTGAATTCAAAAGTGCATTTGTCTCTTTAGTTACTAAGCTGGAAAACCTTTTATCTACTAATTTTAGCATCATAAGGACAGAAAATGGTGGAGAATTCTTAAACAAATTCTTAATGTACTTCTGTTTTTTCAAGGGAATTTTACACCAGCTAACTTGTCCTCACACTCCTGAACAAAATGGAGTTGCTGAGGTAAAACACAAGAACTTACTAGAAATAACAAGAACATTCTTATGTCAATCTTCTATGCCTTCATGTTGTTGGTTAGATGCCATTCATACAACAAATTTCATCATCAATCGACTACCAACAAAGTCAATAAACTATCTGTCTCCATATGAGCTACTATTTGGAAAAACTCCTGTATATCAACATTTTAAGGTCTTTGGATGCTCATGCTTTCCTTGGTTGAAGCCATACACAACCAACAAACTGGAGAAGAGAAGCAAACATTGCATCTTCATTGGATACAGTTCGAGTCAGAAGGGCTACAGATGTCTGGAGCCAACTACTCGTACTGTGTATATCTCTTGTCATGTTTCTTTCGATGAGAATACATTCCCATATCCAGTACTTTCAAGAACTGAAAAATAATCAATCAACATCAACTATGTCAACAACACCCTTGACAACTACGTCATCTATTGTTCCAGTTATTACACCTGAACATACAAAACCTACTCAGAACAACCATCTAATGAAGACAAGAGCAAAGAATGGAAACAGTAAGCCCAAAGCATATCATTCAGCTAGATATCCATAAAAGCTGCCTTCTTGAGTACAACTAGGTCAGTTCCATCTTGTATAAGTACGACTCACAAGGAGAAAGTCTGGCAAGCAGCTACTAATAATAAGTTCCAAGCACTTATAGATGCAGGGGCTTGGACTCTTGTGGACAACCCATGCCTAAATAATATAGTGGTCTACAAGTGGGTTTTTCGTATTAAATATAATCCAGATGGATCAATAGCAAGACATAAAGCCTGGTTAGTAGCAAAGGGTTATCATCAACAACCGGGCCTTGATTATGAAGAAACTTGCAGCCCATTTACAAAACCAACAACAATACGAGTAATACTAGATCTTGCAGTTCAATACAATTGGAAAATTCATCAACTAGATGTATCCAATGCCTTTCTTCATGGTGAACTCAAAGAAGAAGTCTACATGGCTCAACCACCAGGCTATATTGATAAAGCAAGGCCTAATGCAGTTTGTCTTTTACACAAGGCAATTTATGGGCTCAAGCAAGCTCCAAGGGCTTGGTATGAAAAGTTAAGCACAAGTCTACTAAAATTGAACTTTGTCCAATCTACAGCTGAATCAAGTCTCTTTGTTTCTCAAATGGAATCCATCATTACAGTAGCACTAGTGTATGTGGACGATATAATGCTAACAGGGAATTCTGAAGTCCATTTGACACATATCATTAAGGCCTTACAAGTCACCTTTCCAATAAAAGATATGGGCATATTACATTATTTCTTGGTTCTGGAAGTAACAACAACTAATGGATCAATTCATCTTAGTCAGGAGAAGTATGTAACAGATTTGTTACTGAAGACAAAAATGGATGGTTGCAAACCAATTCAAACTCTAATGGCAGCATCGATCTCACTGAGTAAGAATTCGGGTGATCTATTAGCAGATCCAACACCATATAGAGCGTTAGTAGGGGCACTTCAGTATGTTACCTGGACAATACCTGATGTTTCATATGCAGTGAATCAAGTGTGTCAATTGATGTGATTTGGGATTACCCAATATAAATAACCGCAATCGCAAGGCGTCTAACTAGTAGACAACGGCAAGTACGGGTCGAACCCACAGAGAGCGGGGAAATACTGCAATCAATATCTCAATTAACTAATCAGAAATAATATTTAAGGATTTTTAGATTAATGAATAAAATAATAAAACAAACTAACCTAATAAAAAAAATTAAGCAGAGAGAGAGTGGTAACCAGGGTTTTCAGTATCCACCACTATTTCTATTTAATTAATGAAGTAAAACATAACTCATGAATATTTAGAGTCGCAAATATCACTGCGATGCCCTAAAAATGGTGCATCAAAAAGCCCTAGTCTCAAGCATACGCCATAAAATTGCGTTAGCGAGAAAATTATACGAAACTAATAATAGGTCCACAAATAATACCTGGCTATTCTAAGCATACCCCATCAAAGGATTTAACCCAAGCATGAAATATCAAATAAGTAGACAAATATATTTGCAGCAATTAGATTTTCAAAATAACAACTGTATACCAGAAGCATGGAACATCAAAAACCTAGGTCAAGCATGTACCATCAAACGATATCACAATTGTTTAATGAAATTTAATAAATAAAAATCATGAAATTAATATATTCAAATCATAATAGTCTATTACCTAATAATTCAATTTAATTGGTCTACTACTAAAAGTGGTTTCAACATAAACCCTAGTTACAAATTAATTAGAACATGGAAAAGGGTTTCTTAAAACCATAAAAATAATTAGGAAGAATATAGAGGATTAAACCCTTTTAGTTTCTGCTCCTATATACTTCTCTACCGTCGTCAGCCGCTTCCACCTCCTGTATCAGCCGCTCGCCTCTCAAAAATCTATCCAGGAGAAAGTCCTGTACGCCACCAAAACCAATCTCCGTCCTCTCCAACACAGAGCTTCCTCCAGAGAAAAGAAAAGCTCATGTATATTCTTTCCAGCCGCCACTCCCAACCGTGTTCTATCCCCCCTAAAACCTGGAAATCAAAGACCAAAAGAAAAGTTGTCGTCCGCCTCTCTATGCTTTCTCCTTTTATAACAAACCCATGTGGGTATGTCCCTCTCCTAATCTATCTAGGTCTAGTCACTCACCAATCAACTCATAAATCCTAGTCTACACCCTCAACGTGTCCATACTTCTTTCTTTTCTTTTTAGCCTCTAGACTATCCTCCATCAGTGTTACCCAACACCTAAGCCAACTCTACTCCATTCACTCTGTGTAATCACGTGGTCCCTTATCTAGCCAACAACCTTCTTTTCTTTGACATGGACCAAACTATTTGGTTAGCCATACGTCTACCAGCTCCGAGATCAACTCTCCACCAAAGAAAAGTGCATGCCTCTTTTTCAATTCTCTGTTGTGTCTGTCCCACCATCCACCAGGCTTCCTATATATCCCTTGTAAAGATGCCCGAACCAAATGCACACATTTTCCAATCTTGTACCAATCCATTGCAGAACAGACAACATCATGCACAATAGCTGATGCGAAAAAAGATACGCCATATGAGTTGATTTAGCCATGTTTTCCTTGTAACTAGTATTTTACTGGTCCACCTATAAAAACACTAAAACGACAATATTAATACAAATTTAAAGTACTAGAAAATATAAATTAGGCGGTAAAAATGTATGAATTATGTCCTTATCAAATACCCCCAAACCTATATTTTTGCTAGTCCTCGAGCAAAACCAATCTAAAAATAAAATAAAATTCTAACTCACTTTCGCAGGAATCGGGACTACATTTAGCATATGTAATAAGCTTTTAAACCCCTAGGTGTCCCTAGTGGACGAGTTTTGTCTCGTGAGGGTTTACAAGAGGTATACCCACAAAACCTGTACTACAAATTTTAGCTTCCTGTGAACGATTTAGGATGGACACTAAACAAGCTATTTAGTTGGCATATTAAATTCAGCGACTATAAGAATCATTACCCTGTATGAATCTGATTATTGTACACGAGTTTGTACTCAGCATACTAAAATTCATATACAAATGCAACTCTACTCAAATAATCATTGAACATTCATGTTGATCAAAATCATCAAATTCAAACACAGGGATAGATTAGAAAATGGATATAGAAGTAATGAATGGTGCATATGTTGACTAAGGTGAACGGTGTTTCCCATATCTGTCCGAAGGTCAGTACCAGGATGAATCCTATTTTTATTATTATTATTTATATACATAAATTGTTTTTTTTTATTGTTTTTATTTTTTTATTTTTTTTATGACTGCATGATTAGATCTTTTGAATCTAAGCGCATGCTCCTTTTCAGCAGATTACATGATAGTTCCCATGGATCCTACATTCCACGCTTGCTTAGGCGACGGAGACAGGGGAAACACACACATATTGCTATCACAGTATCATTTTTTCATTCATTTCTTTTTCATTGAATAAGAATTAAAAATGAGCTTGAACTCAAGAATCTATTTCATCCTGATGGCGATAACAATTTGATACTGGGACCCACCAAATCACTTAGAGAAACATAAAATTGTAAAAATAAAAATATAAAGTGATATGATTATGATGATTCTGAGATATGCTTGTCAATGATTATCATGTCATTTCCAACAATTGAATGCATTCAGATATGAATAGACCATTTAGCTGGGCACACCAATTCCTATAAATAAGAGTTATGTTTCCATCTACCTAGAATGGTTAGTGTCATCCTGAATAATTCACAAGTTTCTAAATTTCGAAGTTTCTTTATTGGCATCAATTTTCTGAAACTCTACCCCCAAACCTAAATTTAACATTGTCCTCAATGTTTCAAACCGTGCAACCTAGAATGGTTTACAATAAATATAAATAAGAGGAACAAATATAAATCCAAGAGAAGGGATTGGAACGTCTCACCTGATTGATGCAAGAAAAGCAGTATTCTCTGTCACACACATCAAACGATAGTAATAACAAAGAACACTAAAAATAAAAATAAACATAAAAGCCTAAAAGAAAATAAAAACAAGAAAATAAAAATCTACCTACTGGATATGTACAGAAAGAATCCCCATACACTAATAACCTGAAAATTTGGGGATCAACCCAAAATACAATATATACAAATGACAGTTCACAATTATATCATGGCCGTATCATCAATTCATGCATGAACCAAGGACACAACATATGGAAGCAGCAAAGCGAATTCTTCGATAATTAAAGGGAACAATTAATTACGGACTGGTCTTTACAAAAGGATCAACAACTCTTACAGCCTTCTCGGATGCCGACTGGGCAGGATCAATTGATGATCGTAGATCAACGGGAGGATACTGTGTCTATCTAGGATAAAATCTAGTATCTTGGTCATCGAAAAAGCAAACAACTGTTGCATGTTCAAGCACCGAAGCGGAGTACAGGACGTTAGCTGAAGTAGTTTGGATTTGTTACTTGTTAAAGGACTTGAACTTTAAGATAACAGGGACACCGAGAATTGGTTGTGACAATATTAGCTCTATTAGCTTAGCTTCTAACCCAGTGATGCATTCACGAATGAAGCATGTACACATTGATTATCACTTTTTCGGGGAGCTAGTTCAAGATAAGGCGTTAACAATCAACTATGTACACACTCTTCAACAATTAGCGGATATCTTTACGAAACCACTAGCTGCAGTGAGATTTGTGACTCTACGAAGCAAGCTCAAGATTGGTTTAGCAACCATGAGCTTGAGGGGGGATGTTAGACATACAGATTAAGCTGACTAGTATTGTCATGTCAGCCAATCACATGGGTCCATTGTACACATGTAATCTTGACTGTATATAAGAAAGTGTCTGTAAAGTCTTGAAAAATAAAACGAAATAGAAAACAAGAATTCTTCTCTATTCATTACATGTCAGTACTGGGCCTAGGCATTTGGAATAGCGTACCTCCCTCAGATATTAGTGACAAGCATGTAGAAGTATATCAAAATAAAATTCGAGAATATTGCGAAACAACAAAATAAAATGGATACACTTTCAGTCTTCAAACATGAAATCATCATCAGAGTTTGCCTTTGTACTTGCTTACCAAAACTTATTGTCCGTCATGCATGTTCTATTATGTTGAAAAAGTACATTATTGCTACTCATTAAGATACTAGTAGAAATAGAAAAATCCTAGTTTTTTTTTGTATCCTCAAGAGAGTTGATTCATACACGCTAGGGTGATAAGATAGATAGTTATTGTTGAGTCGCACAAATTAATGATATAAAAGATGTTTGAAATTTATTTTTGTGTACTGCATTGTAATTGTTATTGTTAGAGTATTAAATTAAACCCCGTTTCTCTCAATTCTGCAAGCCACTCTTTACACCAGTACTTTTGGCATGTACAAGTAATCTTAATGACGCGAATGATCAATGACAACGAAAACTAACAATGGGAACATTCAAAGGAGTTAGTCAGAGCACAAAACATATAGTCATTAGAGTCTTGTCGAGTAAGAGAATATACTGAACGACCTAGCTAGTAAGGATCTGGTTCCTCTAAGAAGATCAGTGGTTAGAGTCCATATGATCTTATACAAAGATGACTTGAGACATTGAGCTTTTTCATTGTAATTTGGTTTTGAAGGTATATCTTTTTTCTTATTTTCTTAGTTCCCTCTTTACAGGATTGGATTCTTTCATTTCTCGAGCTTAAAAAATACTAACAATTGTTTCTTACTAACACATGAGATACTTTTTAGGTCTGATATATGTATCTTTGGAGTATCATTGTGGGAGGTTGCAACATTACTATTTTCTTAGGATGATAGCTGCTAAGGGTACATGTCCTTTTTTGCTCTATTCAATGTGATGCTATGTTTGTATGTTCGCGTCAAATATGGGGTTAGTATGTTGTAATAACATGCTTCCTCACCACTAGTACCAAATATGCAAAAATATATTTAGATAAACTTATCCCAAAACATCAAGAAGATAAGGAGAAAATTTCAATCTTCGGCAACGACATAATCATCAGCTTTTGTCGCGTGCCTCTTATAGAAATTTGAGCAACCTGAAATGTTTTTAATGATATTAAAGTAAAGAATCTTCTAAAAAAATTCATAGAATTAGAAGAACTTTTCTTTTTGGATGAAGTCATGCATGTTGTATTTTGTCGAAACCAACGATCTGTTTTTACTTTTGTAAAATTAATGTCTAAGCAGGTGACTAAAGTTGTAGCTGGCAAGAATTCATTACCAGCGAGTTGAAATTCTGTATAAAATGGACAAACATTGGCCAACTACACACGAGAGCTGCTGGCACTTAGTGCAGGTGCTTATCTTCCAAGGTTTTTCTTTTTAACCAGTTCAAGTTTCTATTTTTGGTTACAGTATTTGATTTTATGCTACCTGGGCTTTCCCATTTTTGTTAAGAAATAGGTCTATGGGGCTACATGCATTTGAAGCTTGTTTCATGCAAATTTTGTTTTTATGTTGATTTTTTCACCTAAAAACGCATCATACACGGCTTTACTTGCAAGTAAAACTACGAATTTAGTATACATACATGTATATTTTTGTCCATGCATGAACCATATGAATAGGACAAAATGATACAAATGTCCAAACTTGCTACTGATATTAAACTTGGAATCGTGGAACTTTAAACCTGGAATCTTGGAACTTTAAACTTGGAACGTCCTTCAAATATAGGGAGAACGAATATTAAGAAAATAAGAAGTTACCAGTCAGGAAAGTTTCAAGGAAAAAAAGTCGCATTCTGTAATACTACGTAATCGACCTGAGATACTGGAAAATAAATTACTAAATACAGATCTGTACTCTTCCATGAAAGTTTTATTCCGAATCAGATGGAAATTCAACAACTGGAAAAGAAGATTCAAGAACTTGAAGTTGCAGATGCCAATCTCAAAGAAGAAATGTCAAAATTAATCCTTCAAACAACTAGTTACGGGGTGGTAGTCAAATCTCAGTCAAAAATAAGTGAGCAGTCAAGATCGGCCAATTCTAGGAGAAAGGGTGGTGTCGGTGGTCACATGGAAACCATGGTTCTGTCTAAAATTGGTCCAGCACCATCCCAACGTAAAGATTCTAGTAGCCAGGATCCCCCAAACCCTCTAAGATGAAGTGTAAATTTCACCAAAAAAATCAATATTTGAATATCTTGCAGTCAATGGGTTAGGCACTTCATATTTTGACCTCGATGATCCTGTGGTTTACTGGTGATTAAGTTTTGGCTGAACCCTTGAAGGGGAAAGCGAAATAGTGGTGTGAAAGATTAAATTTAGGAGAGAGAGCGTGAATCGGGCGAAAAATCGGCGTTACTCAAGTGTTTCTTCTTGTGATTTCTGATGATTAGCTCACATCAAGCCATGGATCAATTGATCCAGGTGGGTTACAAAATAGAAGGGTTACTGATGAATTTAGGGATTCTATTGATCTTGATGAGCAAATGGAGGATACGCAGGTGAGTTTGGGGAAGATGAATAATTTGAATGATAAAGGAATTAACACTAGTTCCGATGATATGAGTGAGGATAAAGGGAGCACAGGGAAGAGTGGAAATCCACAAATCAGTGATCGTGATGCTCAACAGATGTTTACTAAACCTGTTTCATATCGAGATGCTTATGTAAACTCTGATTTGAGATGGACAAATTGTTTTCAAGAGTGGGGTCTTCAGGATTCGGACATGGAAATAGATGGAACTAACGCCTCTATGATTTGTGAAGATGATTCTGTGAATGGAATCCCATCAATTGAAGTGGACATTGATACTCAGAAGCGTATAATTCAGCCATGGAAGCATTGTTTAATTGGTAAAGTTGTGAGGAAGACAATACGTTTTAAGTATTTATCTTTTAAAATTAATGAATTGTGGAAGCTCTCAGGTAAGATTCAAATTCTCGATCTTGGTTATGATTTTTTCCTGTTCAAATTTGATTGTCCAGATGATCATAGGTTTGCTCTCTTACAAGGCCCCTGGTTTATTGGTGGTCATCATCTTTCTTTGAGAAGATGACCCCAAATTTTAAGCCCTCGTTGCTTCTGTGAATACCATTTTGGTATGGGCTAGATTATCTGAACTTCCACTTGAATATTTTGATCGGTTAGTTCTTGAGAAAGTTGGAGCTAAAATTGGTAGATTGGTCAAGATGGATAATACCACTGAGCAAGTGTTGAGAGGAAGGTTTGCCAGAGTCTGTGTTAAAATTTCAACAGATAAACCATTAGTCCCATTAGTTAGAATAGGTTTCATTATTCATAAAGTTGAATATGAGGGTGTGAATATGATTTGTTTCCATTGTGGAAAAATATTACATAAAAAAGAAAATTGTCCTGATATTGTTCAAGTGCATCCTGCTTCTTCTAACCATCCCATTGTCTCAGGTACAGTTCTCACTCGCAATGCTGAGGAAAACTTTGGCCCTTGGATGATAGTGGACAAGAGGAGAAAAAAGCTCAAACGAAATGGTGGTGGTGTGGCAACTCAGAAACCAAAAGAGAGTAACAAAGGAGGTGCTAATAGGTTCACTGCTCTTGGTGAGCAGAGTACTTAAGGGATGAGTGTCCATGCAGATTCTCTTTATTGTGAATTAAATGCCCGGAATGGTAACAATAGTTCTCACATTAATTCTGTTAATAAGGGGAATGGTGTAAGGAATGGAAGACAGTTACTAATAAGAGAATTAAATGGCAATATTAGTTCATTAGCTAATGATGAGGCAGTGCAAGTTTCACAGAGTAAGAAGAGTTACAGGAAGGTAGAAAATTCCAATAAGATTGATAGTGGGAAAGGTATAAATGAGAGCCATTTTTGAAGGAAAGGACTGTGAGAAAAGGAAAGGAAACAGTGAATGCAGTTACTTTTATCAACAATAGTAAGGAAGATGGAACCCAACAATCATCCACAGCAAATACTTTTGTAAGTTTATTCAAGGCCATTGGTGGAGCATTGGATGGTGGAAGACTTATTAGTTCGAAGAGCTCAGGTGGAGCTGCTACCCGTGCAAAACCACTTGGTAGAGATAGTGATAGAGCAAATTGCACAAGTGGACTTAAGACTACAGTTATTGGAGGATATTGCTCTTCTGAGAGCCCAGCTGAATCAAGTGCTGCCAGAAGTAGTGCATGCTCAGGAGCAACTCAATCGGGGTATGATTTTTGACAGGATCAAACAAACCTTGTTTCAGTTAAGAATCTTACCTTCGGATTGGAACCAATTGGATCCGGAGGAGTTCCTAAGTTAGGTAAAGGAAGATCTAGAATGCGTGTCAAAGAGGTGGCCAGAAACAACAATTCTAGAGGCGGAGTTTGCTCCAATGTTGGAAACACAATCTCTTATAAGAAGCCCAAATCATCTCTGGAAGTTCGAGATGAGATTTACAACCCGTTTGGATGCGGAGATGCTCAACCAGAGAAGATTCAAGGTCAAGTTTATTCCAATGATAGAATTGAACAAATTAGCGATTGCAAGAAGAATGGTAATGCCATTTCCTAGGGGTCCTTCTTGCTCGGCTCCTATTGTTAACTGCATCGATAATTTATCTATGAAGATATTAGTCTGGAATTGTAGGGGTGCTGCTATACCCTCGTTTGTCCAAGTTATGAAGAAGTTAATCAAGAGACATAAGACAACTATTGTGGCTTTGCTTGAGACTAGAGTTCTTGCTCCTCATGCAGCTAACGTTGTTAGTCGGTTGGGATTTATTCTATTGTAGTTGATCCTGAAGGCTTTTCGAGTGGTATGAGCCTTCTTTGGAACTCTGAAGATGTTGATATATAAGCTACATCAGAGTCGAGGTGGTCCATTCATGTTGTTACATCCAAGTTCAAAAGCTCCTGGATTCTGTCTGCAATATACGCGAATACCAACAAAACTAATATGAAAAGGGTGCGGGATGAGATTAGTGCAATTTCTGAGATCGGGAAGACTGGTCACATGGTCATAGGTGATTTCAACACTATTGGTGCTAGATGTGAAAAGGCTGGTGGTAGAGAACCTACTTCTAGTCAACTGCTGGAGCTTAACCAGGTGATGAGTACTTGTGGTCTGATTGATTTAGGTGCCAATGGACCTAGATATACTTGGAATAACAAGAGAGTTGGTCTCGCCAATATTAAGGAAAGGCTGGACCGCGTGATGGTAAATTCCGGGTGGTGCAAAACTTCAAGAATGCTCATGTATATCACTTACCTACTTTAATTCAGATCATAGAGCTACTTTGTTAGATCTTGACCCAAAATGACCTTTAAGCATCAGCCTTTTAGGTTTGAGGCGATGTGGGCTAAGGGCCCTAGATTTCAAAATGTTGTTCAGGATAATTGGGCAGTGCCATCAATCCATAATAGCCCTGATTATTTTGAAAATGTGAATAGGTTACAGAAAGAAGTTAAAATCTGGAACAAGTCGGTGTTTGGCAATCTTAACACTAGAATTGAGTTAGCTTTGGATAAATTGAATTTGGCCCAAAATGAATTTGAGGTTAATCCTACTGAGGAAGCTAAAAAGAATATGACAGTGTGTTTGTATGATTATTTGAATTTGCTTAATATGGAGGAAATTTTCTAGAGACAGAAATCTAGAATTGATTGGCTTAAAGATGGTGATCATAATACCAAGTTTTTTCATACCTCTACTTTGGTTAGAAGGAGAAGAAACACTATTTACATGCTCAAGGACATCAATGGTAAGTGGTTATTTGAAGAGAAAGATATTGAGAAAGAAATTGTTAATCATTTTTCTTGTATTTTCAATTCTACTTCCTCTAGACTAGATAATGATGAGATTGAAGCTTTATTTCCTTGCATAATATCAGATAATAATAATAGTGAGTTGACTAGAGGTGTCTCTATCAAGGAAATTAAGGCTGCTATGCGGCAATTGGACTCCTTAAAAGCCCCAGGCCTGGATGGCCTTCAGGGCATTTTCTTTCAGAAATATTGGACTACTGTTGGTCCTAGCATTGTTAAGTTAGTCTCTGATTTCTTTTCTTTTGGGTTTCTTGATCATAAGTTGAATAAAACTTTCATTGCTTTGATCCCTGAGAAAACCAACCCATCTTGTGTTAAAGATTACAGGCCTATTAGTCTTTGTAACTATGCCATGAAGATTATCACTAAGATTCTCACAAATAGGATTAGACCATTGATGAGTAAAATTGTGTCCAAACACCAACATGATTTCATAGCTGGTAGGTCCATTTTTTACTCAATTATCATTTGTAATGAAATTGTACACTCTTTTAAGGCTAAGAAAGGTACTAAAGGTTGGATGGCTCTTAAGTTAGATTTTGATAAAGCTTATGATAGGATTAGTTGGCCCTTTATTGCTAATATCTTGAACTGTGTTGGTTTTTCTCCTAAAGTGGTCAACTGGATTATGACTTGCATAAGCACTGTATCTTTCAAGTTTTGATCAATGGTGCTCCTAGTGAAACTTTTGCCCTTACTAATGGGCTTTGATAGGGAGACCTATTATCCCCGTACATTTTCATTCTTTTCCTTGAAGCCTTGTCTAGACTTTTGCAAAATGGTATTGATTCTATTTGCAGGGTTTTACTATTGCTAAGGGAGCCCCCATGATAGCTCATTGTTTGTATGCAGATGACAACATTATCTTCCTCAAAGCAAATTACAAGAATGCTTGTAACTTGAGAGATGTTCTTGACAAGTTCAATAGGTGGTCTGGCCAAATTATTAGTAATACTAAGTCAACCTGAGCAGAAGCTTCACCATAGGCATGGCTAGAGCTCTTAGAGTTCAAGTAGCTAAAAATTCAGGTACGTACTTAGACATTCCCTTGCAATGGGGAAGAGTTTCTGAGAAAACTTATTTTGAGCTACATGAAAAACTTAGTAATAAACCTGTGTTGGATCCTTTTCTAATCTTTCCCTTTCGGCCATTATTAATGTTGATGAACAGAATTTTCCAAGTCTCAAAGTTATGGATGTGATCAATCTGGTTACTAAAAAGTGTGATTTGTCCATTGTTAACAAACTTTTCCTTGACGAGGTGGTTAATAAAATGAATTCCTTACCGATTCCTTTCAATAACAGGTGCAGTGACACTAAAGTATGGATTTTTGGTAAAAACGGTAGAGTAAGTGTTAAAGAAGCTTGCAATTATATCTTATCCAGGAAGATTGGTACTCAAGGTACAAATTCTGACTGGAATTTTTTGTGGGGTATTTAAGTGCCCCTAAAAAATCAAATTCTTTTTGTGAAGATTTTGCCATAACAAACTTAATCTTAATGAGTCCCTGTATAAAAAAGAAATCACTAACACTCCTGGTTGCTCCTTTTATAATAAAGACTTTTCAACTGTTTACTATCTATTTTTTAACTGTAGTTGTATTTCTCCCATTTGGAAGAAGCTTTTTGATTTGCCAGGTTGAAGATGTGATTTGGATGTTATCTCTCCTACATATTTAAAACAGTTGTGTTCTTTGGATGTAACTGTTGGGAGTATTGACTGAAGTTATATTATCCCACATGGAATGTTAGAAATAGATGTATTCATAATGGAGAAAGGTTTGTTG
>JAJJMC010014297.1:6348848-6369223 GCA_023531435.1 Papaver californicum | reverse complement strand
ATGGAATGTTAGAAATAGATGTATTCATAATGGAGAAAGGTTTGTTGTTCTAGAATCTCTTGCGTTAGCTATTAGAAGAGCAAAAGAGTAATTTAATTCTACACAATGCAACTTTGCAAAGTGGAAGTGATGGCACCTTGTACTTGAAAGGCCTTGTTAGTGATATTATAGCTATGAAAGGAGAGTTTGAGGATATTGTTTTTGCTAACCACTATGGAGAGGATAATTTTCCACAAATATTTATTTCCCCAAAAGACCTACAAACACATAAAATCATCCAATAAGTATTAATCGAGCATTAACAATATAGATAATTGAGGACAAATAGGAACACAAGTGTGTCTATCAAATACATCCAAACTTATTATTTGCTAGTCCTCGAGCAAATCTAATCTAAAAATAAAATAACAATCCTAACTCACTTTTGCAGGCATCGTGGCTACATTTAGCATATGTAATAAGCCTTTAAACCCCTAGGTGTCCCTAGTGGACGAGTGTTAGTCTCGTGAGGGTTTACAAGAGGTATACCTACAAAACCTTTTACTCCAAACCCCATCTACATGTGAACGATTGAGGGTAAACACTACACAAGCTATTTAGTTGGCATACTAAAATTTTCGGCTATGAGAATCATTACCCTATATGAGTCCAATTGCTGTACACGAGTTTGCACTCAGCGTACTAAAATTCATAAAAGAATTCAAGATAGTCGTTCAACCATGATACTTAGAATCTATCAAATTTCAATCAAATGGAAAGATTTAGAAGATGTATATGGAGATGATGAAGTTTGCACATGTTGACTAAGGTGAACGGTGTTTCCCATATCTTTCTGAAGCTCAGTTCCAGGATGAATCCTAATGGACTGAGACACGCTCCCACTGGTCTTTAATCCCTATACTAATATCGACTCAGCTGGTATATACAAGGGTCCCAACGATCGATTTATTTAAAATAAAAAAATTATGTTTATATTGTTAAATGTAGTGACAACATGATTGTATCAAATGAATCCAAGCACATGCTCTTTATCAACATCTTACATGATAGTTTTCATGGATCCTACGATCCACACTTGCTTAGGCGACGGAGACAGGGAGAACACACACATATTGCTATCAAAGTGTCAATACTCGATTTTTATTTTATTTTATTTTTTTAATAAAAATACAATAATGGGGCTTGATCTCAAACACTCTACTCCATCCTGGCGGCGAAAACAATTCGATATTGGTGCCCCACCAAATCACTTAGAGAAAAAAAAATTACAAAAACAAAAACAGAAGGTGATATGGTTGAGTTAGACTCCGAGATATGGTGACAACTATCATTTATTTCTAATACCTGATCTAGGCATCCTTTTATGAGTAGACTATTTAGTTGAGCACACCAATTCCTATAGAAAAAGAGCTAAGTTTCCATCTACCTAGAAGGGTTAGTGTCATCCTGAATTTTCACAAGTTTCTAAATTTTGGAGTTTCATATTTCAACTTAAAAGTTTCTCCCTTACCCCCAATCGAAGGAAAATAGTTAAGAAAAGATATTATCATGTCGCATGAGCATAGGTTACCTCACAAGAAGTGCCAAGTTTAAAGTATTTAATCAAACTAATAAAGAATTAGTCACCTCATAAAATCATATATCAATAGCCGGAACAACTTTGGGTCATCTGAATAAAATAATGCTATCCAAAATAGAAGGACACTGCAGCAAGTCCAGAAAGTGAACAAACAAAGTACAACCTTATCCCTATCTAGTGTCTTGTTTAAGACAACTATATCTAGTTGAGGTTCAGGTTCGGGCTCCATGAAAGGGTCTAGATAAAATATTTTCATGAGATGGATTTCCTCGTAGGCAGGATCAACAGGATCAGGTTGTAAAGTCTGGAGTAACTCAACTAATAAATTTGAAGCACATAATAACCTCCTGAATAATTTTGGATCCTCAAAGTTAATCAGATTGGCCTCACACAGTTGACTACTATGAAAATGGTGGTCATTTTTAAGAAAATGTGTCGATTCTATTCTCCTAAAGTACTTAGGCTTAGTCTCAACACTTAATAACTGACACATTTGAAGTTTATATGTTCCCACATATGGTAGAAATTTTTTTGGTCGAAAAAAAAATTCAATCTTGGCATTATCGCCTGGGTAGACCACATCGACCATAGGATCGGTTTCTAACAACTGAACTTCTTTTTGGACATCAACAGGCTCAGGGAATCTAGTTTGAAGATGATCTTGTAAAATGGTAGAGGTGCATATGTCAAGTCCCAAGTTAGGTACCTTTCTAAGAGTCAAAGGTAAAGCAAAGGGAGAATGATAGTCACTCCCAAACTTAGAGTTTTCATTGTCTTAGATAGACTAGTCACAATTTTCCTAATTTCTAGAACGCCAGATTCTTGAAAATTGTCAATTGCTTCTTCTAGGTTATAATCAGGTGGTGCATCCTCACTCAAATTTAAAATCTCTACGGGTCTATCTTTGTTATCTAAGACTACTGTTTCTAAATCGCTGGATTCTAAAACAATATTCTCAGGATAAACCCGTTCCTCTAAACCATTACCGTCTTCAAAACAAGAAAATACTACCTCGTCTAAAACAGTGGTATCTCTAGTCAAATCCTCTTCCTTTTGAATATGTGAATAATCATTAAAATTATTTGGATTTGAACCAGAAATAACACTATCATCATGAAGCACAATTGGAGTGACAATTTCCTTATCACTCTGCCTGTATATTTCAAGTTTTTCATAAATACTATCCCCATCATCATAATTATATGAAGATGTTTGAACCTCGTCTAAATAAGCAGTGTTACCAATTCTATCCTCCTCCTCATGACTAGGTGAATAATTATCAAGGGTAACACTATATTGACAATTAAGATTATTTTGAGCAATATTATTCTTTGCAAGACTTTCATTCACAGTTAATACGAACATATTTGTATTCTCAGTCAACTTCTTGAGGGAATCCTCTAGAGAAACAAATGGATCATAAGGAGTACTAGATCGCAACTGCTCGTATGATTCTTCTAGAGAAAGAATTGGACTACTATTTGTTCATCTCACACTTAATTCAAACCTATGTGTCATCTCAGATAACTTCTTGAGTGATTCTTCTAGAGGCATAAATAGGTTCATGATGAGTACTAGATCACAACTGCTTCAATGATTCTTCTAGAGGCATAACAGGTTCATTATAAGGAGTACTAAATTGCACATGATTTAGGGCATCCCTCAAGGATAAAAAAAACGATTTTTTCTCATTTTCATGTTCAGATGATGGGTGTGTATATGAATAGTAATTGGGATCACCTTGGTATGAGCAATAACCTCCAAAAGGTTGGTGGTGGTCCCGACTACTATCCACACCATGTTGATAGTATGGATAATGTCTATTTTGAAATTCAGTCGGATATTCATTGTATTTGTCCTCATAATACCAGTTCAAAATTTTCTAACAAAAACTTCCTAATATATTTACAAAAATAAACTCTAAAAATAAATCCTACTAGAAGGGGTTCTAAAAAAACACAAGCAAGGTTGACTCGACCAAGAAAACCTACTGAATCTAGCAAACAAAAAGTATGATGGCAACACTTAGATTGTTTCTAGACCAGCTTCCAGTCTACCACCGTTCCAATGACGGCCTTCCGGGTTACCAATGGTACGGTAAAATAGTCTAATAAGGTATGGCAAACTCATAGTACACTCGAGCGCGTCCAAATACTAGCGAAGTAACTATCGTAGTAGTTACAATTTTTCTTAGCACAAGCGCTTGGCCTGATTGTCCAACATAAACTTACAAAGTAACTGGCCTAGCAGTTACAAACTTTTCTTTTTGCGTAACAGTTGGCCTACTTCCAACCTTTTTCCTTTTTCCTTTGGAGGAAAAATTCTATAGTCGCATTACAAACACTCACTTGACGAGTCCAAAACGCACAGTCCCTAGTGTTTTCTCGGAACTTGCTCTGATACCATTTATCACGGACCGGAAAATTCCGCCTCTGGCGCTATGCGCTAGGCAGGCCAGAACTCCCCGATGCGCGGCCTAAGAGATAGTAATCGGACCTTAAATCTGAACTTCTCGTTGTCATATGTAGATATATTTGCCTTTCCAAGTATGTTTTGCAAGCGTGATACTAGAAACGTATTTTCCGTATCGTTCCAACTCACCCTTATTCTACAAAGGGTACATGACCATTAAAGCCAATGGTGAATGCCTTTGGCAAGCATTACATAATTACGATCATTGTCCAGGCCTAACTCATGGTTTGGACTAACACCTAGGCCATTTCAAGACTATTTTTTCGCTTAATCAATTTTGTTTCGAACATGCGCTGGAGTCTGCACATATCTTGTTCTTTCCAAGGGTGCAACATCCAGGCACATGCCATTCCGTGCCGTAATGGTTGCTAGGAAGTATGAACAATCCATCAAATAAAATTACAACTACCTCATCAAGTGTGGCAGCAATCATCTCTTGACTTAGCATTGCCAAGCCAGATGATACGAGTTACTATAATGTCGCAATCGCCTCTAAATTAGATGATATGAGCGACAAGGTGTTGCACCTCAATGCATTGCATTGCGGATGGCTACGTACCCAACCCGTACCTTGAAGGGATCAAGCATGATCGTAGTTCATCAAAGTGTAAATTCGAAAGCAACGAGCAATTTAAGCCTATTAAGGTAAAGATAATATCGATTCCAACTTCATCGCAATGCCAAAGGACAAGCAAAGCCTAGACCGTATAGGACGAAGAACTTTCGCAAGGTATGAACTAGCTTGTGCATAACTATCGCTATTTACTATACAAATATGCGTTCTCGAGTACGCAACATATTGAATGATGCTTTCGCATAATTCAAGATTTATGGGCTAAGCTACAAGCATATTGATGCTTAAGCATCAAGTATGCTCCAATGTGTAGGAAACATCGCATATATATGTGCATTAACGCTCATGCACATTCAAGCTTTATCGTTTAAGCTATAAGCATATTGATGCTTATGCATCAAGTATGCTCCAAAGTATAAGCCACATCGCATATATGTGTGCATTACCGCTCATGCACATTCAATCTTCATCGTTTAAGCTATAAGCATACTGATGCTTATGCATCAAGTATGATCCAACGTATATGCCACATTGTATATATATGTGCATTACCGCTCATGCACATTCAAGCAAAGCTCCCTCCCTATATATTTTTTATTCGTATTTTTACAAATAAATAAAAGAAAAGGAAGTGACATCCATCAACTGCACTTTAGAAAAAAACGCCAACTTGTTGGCGCCTCCTAGGTAAATCCGCTAACTGGTGGACGCCTCTAGGAAAATCTGCTAACTGGTTGGTGATTCTAGGCAAATCCGCTAACTGGTTGGCTCCTCTAGGAAAATTTGTAATAAGTTGGCGCCTCTAGTCAAATCCCCTAACTAGTTGGCACAGCTAAGGCTAATCAATTTCCAACCAACACCTCCTTCATATATATGTTTTATTTTTATTTACACAAGTGGATATAAGGAGGATATATGACGTTCATCCATTGCACTTTCTAGTGATGCATTCTCGGGCATGCATCTCAGCATTATAGTGCATTGGCACTATGATGCTCTTGTGGATACACAAACTTGGTTCAGGGATGCATTCTTAATCATGCATCACGGCATAATAGTGCATTAACACTATAATGCATTCTCGAATAAGCAACGTTGGTTCAATGATGCATTCTCAATCATGTGTCACTTGCATAATAGTGAATTAGCACTATGGTGCTCTCGCGGATACGCGATATTGGTTCAATGATGCGTTCTCAATAATGCATCACGGCATAATAGTGCATTAGCACTTTGATGTATTCTCAGATACGTAAAATTGGCTTAGTGATGCATTCTCAATCATGCATCACGACATAATAGTGCATTAGCACTATGATGAATTCTCGGGTACGTAACATTGGTTCAGTGATGCATTCTCAATGATGCATCACGGCATAATAGTGCATTAGCACTATGATGCATTCTCGAATACGCAACATTGGCTTAGTGATGCATTCTCAGTCATGTATCAACGCATAATAGTGCATTAACACTATGATGCATTCTCGAATATGCAGCGGTTGTTCAGTGATGCATTCTCAATCATGCATCACGTCATAATAGTGCTTTAGCACTATGATGCATTATCGAATACATGCATTCTCAATCATGCATCACCGCATAATACTGCATTAGCACTATGATGCATTCTCGAATACGCAACATTGGTTCAGTGTTGCATTCTCAATCATGCATCACCGCAATAGTGTATTAGCACTATAATGCATTCTCGAATACGCAATATTGATCAGTGATGCATTCTCAATCATGCATCACAACATAATAGTGTATTAGCAATATGCTGCTCTCGCGGATACGCGATATTGGCTTAGTGACGCGTTCTCAATCATACATCACGTCATTATAGTGCATTAACACTATGTTGCATTCTCAGATGCGCAACATTGTCTTAGTGATGCATTATTAATCATGCATCACGGCATAATAGTGCATTAGCACTATGATGCATTCTCGAATACACAACATCGGTTCAATGATGCATTCTCAATTATGCATCACCGCATAATAGTGCATTAGCACTATAATACATTCTCGAATACGCAACATTGGTTCCGTGATTCATTTCTCAATCATGCATCAACGCATAATTGTGCATTAGCACTATAATGCATTATCGAATACGCAATATTGGTTCAGTGATGCATTCTCAATCATGCATCACCGCATAATAGTGCATTAGCACTATGATGCATTATCGAATACACAACATTGGCTTAGTGATGCATTTTCAATCATGTATCACGGCATAATAGTGCATTAGCACTATGATTCATTTTCGAACATGCAACGTTGGTTCAGTGATGCATTATTAATCATGCATCACGACATAATAGTGCATTAACACTATGATGCATTCTCGAATATGCAACATTGGCTAAGTGATGCATTCTCAATCATGCATCACGGCATAATAGTGCATTAGCACTATGATGCATTCTCGAATACGTAACATTGGCTTAGTGATGCATTTTCAATCATGCATCACCGCATAATAGTGTATTATCACTATGATGCATTCTGGAATACGCAACATTGGTTCAGTGATGCATTCTCAATCATGAATCACCACATAATAGTGTATTAGCACTGTGATGCATTATGGAATGCGCAACATTGATCAGTGATGCATTCTCTATCATGCATTACCGCATAATAGTGCATTAGCACTATAATGCATTTTCGAATACACAATATTGGTTCAGTGATGCATTCTCAATCATGCATCACGGCATTATAGTGTATTAGCACTATGATGCATTATCGAATATGCAGTGTTGATTCAGTGATGCATTTTCAATCATGCATCACAGCATAATAGTGTATTAGCACTATGATGCTCTCGCGGATATGCGACATTGGCTTAGTGATGCGCTCTCAATCATGCAACTAGTTACAGCTTCTATTCTTCCAAAAGGAAACTAGTTATAGTTTTAACAAATATCTTAAAGCAATCTGAATTAGATTAAGTCGAATAGAAACATGATAAGCTCTAAGGAGCTTTGATAACCCTTCCTCTATGACAATGTTTCCTTGGGTTACAAGGAGGCTCGAATCTTCTTAAAATAATATTCCTGAACTCTGAGTTAGGCTAACAGAGTAACCAATACAGTCCTTTTGAATGACTTTCTTGTAAGCTCGTTACCCTATCGGTCTCTTTCTAGTCAAAATTTTAATTTTAGGTTCGCGTTTGGTAACGTTTTCTTAAACGGGCAAGAAGGAAACTGTGATGAAATCCGAGTCCTTATCTTAAATGGCCAGTCCCTTTCCCTTTACTAGAAAAGTAAATCCGTATTCAGGTCCTCCGCATATATGCATTACAAAGGCGTCCAGAAAACCCACTGACAGGAGATTCATGGGCGGTTAGAGTCTTACCTCCTGTAGACGGGCGATGAACCGTTGAAGTCGATTCAGGCCACCCTCCTATGTCAGTGTATGAACCCGAGGGGCAGACACAATATCGTAATTGTCGTAATTCTCTGTGCAGTTTATATTTAATTACCCTTTCGTAGGGTTTAAAAATAATAAAGTCCAAAAGTCCTAAAAAAATAAAGTCTAAAGTCCAAAGAAAAAATCCAAAAATAAAAGAAAATTACAAAAAAACTAAAAGATTTCGTAATACAATTTTCTAAAAATAAAAATTAATAAAACCCTAAAAATTGAATAAAATTAAAATTAACCAAAAAAATAAAATAAACTTGTTTTCTTTTTCCGTTTTTTTCGATTTATCTTTGACTCCAAGTCTTTAATCAATCAATATAATCTTTTGATCCAATATCTGTAATACAAAGAAAAATACCAAAACCAAACAACATAAAAGAGAACAAATAAAAATAAAAATCTAATTAGACTAACTAAATTAAAAAAAAAAATTAAAAACAAATCTAAAAACAAGTCCCCGGCAGCGGCGCCAATAATTTGATCGTTTCAGAAAAGTGGTAAAAATGTGTTAATTTGCTGAGACTTGTGAAGATTCGTTTTAGACCTAATTATGAATTAAACTAGAAAATAAGTACAAGACTTTAACAATATTGAGAAGAACTGGAACTCAAGATTCCACCAAAATCACTTTTGATTGATTTCTACAATGATTCTTTAACAATTATAGATCTTTTATTGACTCTGTTTCTTTGCCAAAAGTAAATTTCTAAAACATTAAATCACAAGCATGGCGCATCAAAAGCTCTTAAGTCCCAGCATACACCACCAAACAAAATCACAACTAATTAAGAAAAATCATAAATCAATTAAAAATCTTGCAAAAGTCATTAAGAATCAAAAATAGTTACCATTCATTCATGAAATATGGATTCCTCTATTGTCCTAGTGGTGGGGTTTAACTCATCATACTCGAAACACTCTCAAAAGATTGGTACATGTCTCAAAAAGTGTTAAACGGATTATAAGAAGCTAAAAATAATGTAACATGGAATCTGCAACGTTTTCTGGTCGTTACAGATTAAATGTTGCAATAAAGCTTGAAGATAAATGTTGCAAAGAAAAGATAACGTTGCAAAACGGTTGAAGAAACCGTGACATAATGGTTAAAGAAATCATTGCCTTATCTTTTTTCTTCGTCTTCTTCAGCAGCAGCAACAAAATTTTTCCTGAAATGATTTTTCTTCACTATGTTGGCCTTCTGAGCTCGACCCAACCTCCCACTCCTCCTTTGTGACTCCCAACAACTCCTTTTACACACCACAAGCCCAAAAATCTCGAGTGGTTTCCTTCCATGAATTCTTTCCGGCCGACCTCCCTCCTCTCTCTTCTTTGATATTTATCGATTTGTTTCCCTTTATATAGGTTTATGGAAACCTAATAACCCTTCCTTAGTCGATAAGGATGCAAACAACCTCCAAAAACCAATCTCTAATCTCGTGGTAATCCAAATCTGAGAATAAACCTATTTCCGGTGATACAAGGATTCTTCAGCCATTTTTTACGGCAAGAAAAACTCTATTTGACGTGTTTTGGTTGTGTCTTCATGTTGTGATATCGACTCATCATTTATATCCTATAAAACTCGCTTCCCAAACAACTCAGGATCTTTCACCGCCAATTTCATTTTCAAACGAAGGAGAATGGGTGCCCTATCCAATAATGGGGTGCCTTTATCAATTTTCCGAGTGCCTTTAGTAATTTTTCTTGTGGGTGCTTTTATCATTTTTTTTAGCCGATTTTTTCTACAAATATTTATTTCCCCAAAAGACCTACAAATACATAAAATCACACAATAAGTATCAATGGAGCATTAGCAATATAGATAATTGAGGAAAAATATGACACAAAAATATGTTTATCAGAGGGTGTCTGGTTTGATAGACCTCCTCAAGTTATTTTTAATAATCTTGCAGCTGATATTCAGGGTACTTCATTCCTTCGAATGGTCAGAGTAGTTATCATTCCTTCGAATGGTCAGAGTAGTTAGTTTGTTGTTTTTAAATCAAGGTATCAAAAAAAAAGGGGAAAACTTAATTAGGGAATAATTAATCTAATGATTCTAATAATTGTTGAGGTGTGAAGAACCTTAACTTCGACAAATTAAAGTTCTTAAAACATTATGTAGAGAGATTATAGAGTTACTAGTTGGCGCTTGGTAAAGGTTCTTGTCGGGAATTATTTGTGAAATATTCGAAGTTACTAGTAGAAAGCTACTTCAAATATTATGGGGAATAACATGTGAAACAATAATTATAAATTTTGTAACAACCAAGGGAGGAAACCTAAACTCGACAATTGAGAACTTTGATGAATTGGGATATTGGCAGAGCCGATCCTGTGTGTATTAAGACCATGTGCGAGCTTAATCATAGGACCTTTTTTTTGTTCAATTCCCCCCCCCCCCCCCCCTCCCCCCCCCCGCCCCGGATAATGTCGTGATAATTTCGTATTAACAGTAAGTAAAATAAAACTAAAACGATTTATATATTTAGATAGCATAGACATAATATATTTATGGGGTAATTGGGAATATATCCCAGATTTGAATTTTCAGTTGGGAATCTGTCCTATAACGGTAGAAATTAAGGGATATGTTCCAGCCGTCCATTTTTTCCGTTAAATACATATTTTTAGACAGTTATGCCCTTGACATTTGAATTGGTTTCACAACATCATTAACTCCCGCTTCCGTCAATCAATCACCATCATGATCAACTTTATAAATCCAGGATATATTTCCAATTTTCTCCCTCTTTAACCATTAAATGTTTTACGTGTGGAGGGCATAACTGTCCAAAAAAATATATTTAACACAAAAAATGAACGGCTGGGACATATCCCTTAATTTCTACCGTTATAGGACATATCCCTTAATTGGTAGTTCAAATCCGGGATATTTCCAATTTTTCCTATATTTATTTATAAACATTGTTTCTTATACATACTGATCGTCTAATTCAACAAAAAAAATAAACCATCAACGGAAATTTTGTCGTCTTGAATTTACTGCCGCAAAATCATTTTTCAAGGAATCAAAATCAACATGGTCAAGAAGACTATGCTCAATCGATATCAAGCTAACCCGTTGAGTCTTTCTTGGGACATGGTAGTACGCAAAAACGACTTCAATATGTTAACTTTTGAGAAGCTTCTTTCTGTCGATGCCAGTGTAACAGGAGGTGTTAGTAGAACTCTATATGCAATGATGTAATCAGAAAGCTATCTTGACGTTTTAAGAAATTGAATATACCAACTGCTGTAGTTATTTCCCTTGGTAATACTTCACGTAAAACTTTCAACTCAGCAATCAAATCATTTGCATCAACATCCGACGTTTCCCGTGTCTTAGAGAAGATTCAAGATTATCACAACGAGCTTTCAACTGACTATCATTCATCGAATTTAAAGTATTTGAACTAAACAAAAACCCAAATATATGGTCACACGCTTTATATTGCTGAAACCGTCTTTCAAGTGAATTAATAGCTTGATCAATAATCTGCAAAAAAAACTTAGTTCGAAAGGATTCTTCAGCTGATTGGACTGTTTCCTCACAGTTTCCAATCTCATCAAAATGTTGTGTTCTACGAATTATACGACCCACATAAAATTCACCTTCAACTCCTATTTCATTAGCAATCTCTCTGGAAGTAGTTAAGGCCTGCCCAAATTCCGTTACCCTGTACTTTTGGAAATATTTAGGAAGTCCTTTCACTTGATCCATAGCATCGTCAATAAGCATATCTTTAAATTGCAAGGATTTACTAACTAAATTTACAGCATTCAACAAACCATACCAAATTACCAAGCTTAACAAGAACTCAAAATTCCCAACACTGTCTTGCTAAAAAATTTGCTGCAAACTTTGCTGCATTATCCTTGTCATCGTCGTTATCTCCTACTTTAAGCAATGCTATTCGTATATCACGAACTTGAAACCCAACTGCCTTCACACTTTCAATGTGACTTTCCCATCTCGTATTCGACAATGGTTTGGCGGTATGACCTTTCACATTTTCTTTGAAAATCTGCCACCGTTTTGCAGAGGCAGAAAAGATCTTATAGATTTGGTTCAACATTTCAAAAAAATCAGTAGCTCCCTTACAAGAACGAGCCATATTAAGAAGTGCTAAATTTAAACAATGAGCCCCACAAGGTGTATACATTTCTCTTGGATTCAAGCTAGCAATTTCTTTTGTACACCGTTTTTGCACCCACTCATATTAGCCCCATTATCATATCCTTGACCTCGAATGTTGTTAATGTTGTTGACGCAAATCTGTAATAATGGAATAAACTTAATAGAAAAATAAACTGTTAACGTTAGAAAAAATTTAAAGCACTCTGATGTTGATGCACAAACTGGACAGAGCCACCTGCTCAGCAAATTGTCTTTAACATAATAGTTTTAGGGTACTCCTCAAGAATGAAAGATTCTATACCCCTACTGAGAAGATGTGTCCCAGATAAAACTGCCCGTTATTAATTGAATTAGCACAACTCAATTAACCCTCTAGAGCTTAACAACAATTTATGAGAAGAATAAGAAGAAAAATAAATAAACAAGCAAATCGCAAGCAAAACAAGAAAAGGGGAAAAGAGCGAGGGACAGTAGCCTGCTCTGGGATGGTTTGAAATGAAGAAAACCATTTTCTTTTATAGGAAAAAGTTTGAGGAAGTAATAAATTCGGATTAATAAAAATAAATTCGAAATTGATTTGGCATTAATCACGGTTAAATAAAACGGTAAGAAACCTTTTGTTTTAAGAAATTACAAACAACAACGGTAAGTATTGATAAGACCGTGTGCCTGCCTACGATCGGACATGCCAAGCACACGCCATGCTCACGCAAGGCACACGCTCACGCAAAACTCACGCATAGCTCACGCAAGCTTCGCAAGCCCGCGACCTGCGTGCGTGCTTCGGTGCGAAGCACCGCACATGTGTGAAAAGCAAGTGTGATTCTACTAGCCCATTGCCGTAGTCCTCCCCCAACCACAAAAGCATCTAAACCTTAAGGGCCCTCCCTTAGTTGCAAGTTTTGTGGTAATATGGGTAGAAATCATCTCTAGTTTGTCCAATGTGGGACTAAACCAAAGGTTCTTCATTCACAACAAGTGAAAATGGAAATGATGTTTCCACCCAACAAATGAGCTAGTGTCTCTTAGTGAACCATTGGTCCTAAGATCCATTCCTACCAAGACAAATAATTCAATTTAAAATTATTTCAAATTCATTTCATTTTCTCCAACAATCTCCCACATGAATGAAAAAACCCGATAAAATCAGAAATTAGAAAGCGAGAAATACCCCTTAGGCAAATAGGTGTCCATAAGGTCTTGAACCTTTGCTTAGTGAGAAATTACCAGAACTACTTGATGGACAGTGAACGCGATGTCTTGAACTTCCCTCGTATGGTGTAGTTCATCAATAACTTCCACGCGAGATATCTCTCTAGGTGCTGTTAAGTTCATGTCGTTGTGTCCATTTTGGACCTTGACATATCCCGTTTCTCAGAATTCTCTAGAGAATCAGCTCATTTCTCATAGGAAGCGGCCCACTTCCTCATTCAGATAATTGAGTTCTATCAAGAGTGTTTACTACTACACCCACTTCAATCTTAAATTGAAACTATAGAACTCATTAAGACTTAATGATAAGTCATACTCACATGCAGTCACACTATCACGTATACACCATAAAGAAGGGACAGAGAATGAAATTCTCTGATAGTGTTTCCTTTAACCCACCACAAATTAGTTGTCTCATTCGAAACCTTGATCTTGGGAACTCCAGTCAGCAAGGTTGAGTGTCCTTCATGGAAAGTTTATTTGATGAGCTTAAGACCCATCCCCCTCGATGCATTATTAACTATCTCCTTGGACAAGTCTTTCGTCAAAGGGTCCGCGATATTCTCTTTAGACCTCACAAAGTCAATAGAAATAACGCTAGTTGAGATTAGTTGTTTTAGAGAATTGTGTCTTCTACGAATATGTATAGACTTTCCATTATAGTTGCTGTTTTTAGAATTAGATGTTGCAGCTTGACTATCACAATGTATAGATATAGCTGGCACAGGCCTATGCCAGAGAGGAATGTCTTCTAAAAAGCATCTTAGCCAGGCGGTTTCCTCTCCTGCTTTATCTAACGCAATAAACTCTGATTCCATAGTGGATCGAGCTATACATGTCTGTTTGGAACTCTTCCAAGATACAGAACCACAACCTAGAGTGAAATCGTATCCACTCGTAGACTTAGACTCCTCTGAGTCCGCTATCCAGTTTGCGTTACAATATCCTTCAAGGACCGCAGGGTATATCTCATAATTTAAACAAAAGTTTAAAGTGTACTTCAAGTACCTTAACACTCTGATAAGTGCATCCCAATGCTCTTGTCCCGGATTACATGTATACCTACTTAACCTACTCACAACATAAGCAATGTCTGGTCTCGTACAGTTCATTAAATACATCAGACTTCCTATGATACGTGAATATTCAAGTTGTGAAACTCCACTACCCTTGTTCTTCGTGAGTCTACAACAAGGATCATACGGAGTACAAGCAGGTTTACTATCAAAGTGGTTATATTTTCTAAGTACAGATTCAACATAATGAGATTGACTAAGACTATATCCATTAGACTCTCTTCTAATTTTCATCCCTAAGATTACATCAGCGGGGCCTAAGTCTTTCATGTCAAAGTTCTCATTTAGCATGTTCTTAGTGGAGTTAATTACATCCATGTTTGTACCAAGTATAAGCATATCATCAACATACAAGCATACAATCACACAGGCATCACTCACAAGTTTAGTATAAACACACTTGTCAGATTCATTTATTTTAAAACCACTAGAAATCGTTACATGATTAAATTTTTCATGCCATTGTTTAGATGCTTGTTTCAATCCATACAAAGATTTTTTCAGTTTACAAACTTTGTTTTCACAACCTTTCACTACAAAGCCCTCAGGTTGGTCCATATAGATTTCTTCATCTAATTCACCATTTAGAAAGGATATTTTTACATCCATTTGATGTATCTCTAAGTTATGAATGGCAGCGATAGCAATTAACATCCTAATGGAAGTAATTCTCGTAACAGGTGAATAAGTGTCAAAGAAATCTACAGCTTTTACTTTTTATAGCCTTTATATACTAATCTAGCTTTATATTTTTCCACAGTTCCATCTACTTTACGTTTTCTTTTCAAGATCCATTTACAACCTATGGGTTTACACCCTAGAGGTAAATCTACAATATCCCAAGTATCATTCTGTAGAATGGAATCCATTTCACTAATAGTGGATTCTTTTCACCATGGATCTTCAGAAGAAGTCATGGCTTCTCTAAAAGTTTGTGGATCAGTCTCAGCTAAACAAGTTATGAAATCTGGCCCAAAAGATTTTTCAACTCTAAGTCTTTTTCCTCTTATAGGCTCAAATTCATCTTCCTCTACAGGTAGTGTCTGACTATTGATAAGTGCATAATTTATACATTTTGATTATCATTTTATTATACTTATTTGCTATATTTTATGTGAATTACCGTGTTTTATTATTACTTTTATAGTTTATGTGTTTTATTAGATTACATCTCTGAAACAAGTGAAATTGAGCTTTACAAGAGAAGAATTACCAAAGACCCAGTGGAACTCAGTATGTTCCAGGATTTCTACCCACCATTTTGTAGAGAATTGAAAGGAAAGCCAATGCAAAAAGAATGAGGTCATTCTGTGTTCGTATGAAGAAGTTATGAGCAAAACCTTGAAACCAACTTGAATTTGGTATCTGTTGGGCCTTATTGGGCCTGCGGAAAGAGAAATAAGGGAAGCGTTTTGGACTCGCGTTTGACGTGAAAATTAGGGTTTTTGTTGGTTTTTGAGGAGGTTAAGTCTCCTAATTGGACAAGGAATCAAAAGGAAGTAGAAAAGTTAAATGAGACTAGGTTTCCTAGTTGGATGAGGATCAAGAGGAGGTTACCAAAGCCTATATAAAGGGAAGCCTAGATACAATTTTAAAGAAACAACTTTTCACAGAGAAGAAAATACCTCCGGATACAGAAGCTTTACGGGTATAAAATTAGAGAAGCTGGAACAAGGGTTAGTTTGTATTTATTTTATTATTAATTTGTATGGCTTTTGAGAAAGCCATGTTGGGCTAATTCCCTTGTTATGGCGAAAGGATGAACTTGTAGAGATAGTTTTATTTGTGTTTCGAAACTAGGGTTTAAAACTGTATGAACTAAATATTATTAATTTTTCTCTCTCTCAACGTTTTACCTCCTCAATGATTTTTCATGTTCTATGCCATGTATAGTCCATTGTTTGATTAGTAGAAGGACTCGTTGAAACCTCGTATGAAATCGTTTTATGAATAAACTTTGAATTTTTATGCCCCGTATATTTAGTACTTTCGAAATTCTACTTTACGTTGAGAACAAACAATTCTTTTTGAAATCGAGACCCTATGTGACGAACGCAATTAAACCCTAATCTACAACGGATTCCCGGAACCTTTACGTTTTCCTCTTATTGTTTTCAAACTTTACTAAATAGTTTTAAATCACTAGTTAATTTAATTCTTTATAACTAAAACCTAAAAAAAATATATTTTAATCCAAACTCCTCGTGGGAACGAACCGTATTTGCTATTGTCTACATCTTTCGACACTGTGCGCTTGCGGTAAAACAAAGTCGGTTTTCCGACGCATCAAGTTTTTGGCGCCGCTGCCGGGACTTGTTTTTTTTTTCGATTAGACTATTTTTTAGGTTAGATTTTAGTTTTAGATTTTTATTATTTTGTTCTATTTTACGCTTTTTGGTATTTATCTTCTGCTGCAGGTTTTGGGAACGGAAACGGAAAGAAATTGAGCCAAAGATTTTGGTAATTAAAAGACTTGGAGTAAAGTTAAAGCTGAATGAACGTAGATGAAGACAAATAGTTAATTTTTACTTTTTAGGATTTTTATTAGTTAATTTAATTTAGAAAACTGTATTAGGAAATTTTTGATTATTTTTGTAATTTTCTTTTAGTTTTGGACATTACGGACATTGTTATTATTTTTAAACCATACGGAAGGGTAGTATTAAATATAAACTGCAAAGGGAAGGAAGACAATTACGATATTGTCTCGAACCCTTGGGTTCGTACACCGACACAGGAGTCAGTGGCCTGAGTCGACTTCAACGGTTCATCCCCCGTCTGTTACGGGAGGTATGATTCGATCAACCCACGAATCCCTTGCAAGTGGGTTTACTGTATTCCTTCGTGTGCATATATGTTGAGGACCTGAATACGGATTTACTTTTCTAGTAATGGGCAAGAACTGGCCATATAAGATAAGGACTCAGATTTCATCACCATTTCCTTCTTGCCCGCTTTAGGAACACGTTACCAAACGCGAACCTAAACCTTAAAATTTTGACTAGAAAGAGACTGATAGGGTAACAAGCTTAAAGGAAACTCGTTCAAAAGGACTGTATTGGTTACTTTGTTAGCCTAACTCGAAGTTCAGGAAGATTATCTTAAGTTGATTAAAGCCGCTTTGTAACCCAGGGAAAAGTTTCCAAAGAGACAGAGTTATCAAAGCTCCTTAGAGCTTATCTTGTTTCTCTTCGACTTAATCTAATTCAGATCGTTCTAAGAGGTTTGCTAGAACTGTAACTAGTTGCCTTTCGAAAGAATAGAAGCTGGTCTAGAAACAATCTAAGTGGAGCCATCATGCTTTTTGTTTGCTAGATTCAATAGGTGATTTGGTTGAGTCATCCTTGCTTGTGATTGTTTATAAATTATACACACGGGAGGTAAGTAAATATTTGATATTCTCGCAAATCTTTTGCAAGGTGAGTTATTGGGTAAATTTTGCTTGGTATTATGGATCCCGATGATTTGGCTTTTTTTATTTCATTTTGGAACCGTTCCAAAAGGGAAGAGAAAGAACCTTCACGGATGATGACTCCTTCTCAGGAGACGTCATCTAAGATGACAATTCGGGAACATATGGAGCAGAGGCATAAGGGAGTTTTTGGTCCACCTGATGTAATTGAGGATGACCCTCTAATGATATATGAGAAGTATTATAAACACGCACCGCTTAGTTTGGAACAGAGATTGAGAGTTCTGGCATTCCAGAAAACACTTGCTGATGATAGTGATGATGAATATGTTTGTTTTGAGAGTGATGATGAACTTGACACTTGTGATTATTGGAATGATGACACTGTTATGACATTTGAATCTAGTGTATCTTGTACAACTCACAATCATATTAATGATGATATGCCTACTCAAAAGGATGAGGTTTGGATTAGAAACCCTATGTATTCAAATGATGATGATTTAGAAGAACCTGTTTATACAGGGGATACTATTGTCGAGTTTAATAACTCAGAGGAAGTAGTTGTGCAAACTGATATACCTTCTAATCATGTACATTCTGAGATTCTTACTGGTCACCTAGTAGAGGATAATAACGATCTAATTAATCATGAAACTGTTTGCATAATTGATGAAATAGTCCATGATACTTATTTGCAGAACCATATACATGATCCGTTCGAGAAATTCCTAGCCCATTGTAGATTTGATATGGACGATGATAATGTTATTAATTGAGGTGAAAACTTTGTTAGATTATGCAACACCTGATCATAATTTAGAAGAAGCAATTGACGATTTTCAAGAATCTGACGATCTAGAAATTAGGGAAATTGTGATTAGTCTATCTAGAGACACCCAAAATTCTAAGTGTGGGGGTGATTATCATTCCCATTGTGCCTTACCTTTGACTCTTAGAAAGGTCCCTAACTTGGGACGTGACATATGCACCTCTACTATTTTGCAAGATCATCTTCACACTATACATCATGAACCTAATGTCCAGAAAGAAATTCAGTTGTTAGAAACCCATCCTCTGGTCGATGTGGTTTACCTAGGCGATAATACCAAGATTGACTTTGTTTTCCCACTAAAATGTTTGCTTCCATATGTAGGAACGTATGAGTTTCAAATGTGTCAGTTATTAAGTTTTGAGACTAAGCCTGATTACTTTAGGAGAGTAGAATCGACACATTTGCTTAAGAATGACCATTTTCATAGTAATCAACTGTGTGAGTCAAATCAGATTAACTTTGAGGATACACAATTATTCAGGTTATTATTATGTGCTTCTAAGTTCTTACTTGAGTTATTACAGACTCTAGAACCTGACCCTGTTGATCCTGCCTACGAGGAAATCCAACCCATGAAAATATTTTATCTAGATCCTTTTATAGAGCCTGAACCTGAACCACGGTTAGAAGTAGTTGTCTTAAAAAAAAACTAGATAAGGGTGAGCTCGGTTTGTTCTTTTTCTTTGCTTGTTGCAGTTTCCTTTTCCTGGTGATAGCACTATTTGATCCAAATGACCCACAGTTGTTCCGGCTATTTCTATATGATACTATCATTTGCTTCATGGGAGTCAACCCATCATATTTGTTTCCTTCACCTTATCTTTTTAGTTTTTGATTGCTTGTTTTATTGCATTTTAGGATTTCCCATCTTGATTTTATATTGGATGAGTTAGTTTACATTGAGGACAATGTAAAGTTTAAGTGTGGGGGAGTTAAACATATAGAATTCTTAAGTATTCACTTTTTAGGTAGAAAATTTTCAACTTTTTCGTAATTATTTGCATGAAAACCTCCAACTTTTAAATATTTTAGAGTCACTTAGAATACTTCTAGCTACGTTTATATACATAGTTCTAACCGAAACAACTGAACTTAGAACTATTAGAGAACCATATTCGGAGTGCTTAGTTGTTGAGAGGCTTGAGCTGACAAAAATGGACTTAAACTGCCGGTAGAGAATATAGTATTAGAGTTGTTGATCATTCAATACCCATGAGTGAGGCACCAAACTTTAAATTGTACGTTTAGAGTGTTTCATCTGTGTAAATTCCGGATAGAATGATGATCTACCTAACCTCGCACCAATTTCAGCACTACTTTTTGATCTCTTGAGTGCTATTTCTATCAATCATGAGGGTGCCATTAGAATTTCTCACTCTATCTTGTAGTCTTGTTTCCAGTTGACACCATTCTCTCGACAATAACAGGTCCATAGAAACATATTATCAACAAGTAGAACATCAAAAATTTGAAGAAAATTTGAAGACAGTCAAGGTTTAAAAGCAACCGTTTAATAAAGAGCAAATTTCATATTCAAGTAAAGTAACAATACAATTAACAAGTAAAGACTTATGAACAAAAGCGAAAAAAATCAAAAGATGTGAGTTAGTGAAGTTCAGAATCAAGTGGTAAA
>JAJJMC010014297.1:6166884-6346203 GCA_023531435.1 Papaver californicum | reverse complement strand
AATTAACATGGCATTCATCATCTTCTTAAGGTTCGGTTTTTCCGTTCAGCCACATCATTAGATTGTGGTGAATAATGAGGGGTTACTTCATGAATAATACCATGTTCCATGCAAAAATCTCCTATAGGGATTATATATTCACCACCACGGTCAGACATAACAGTTTTAATGGTAGTACTCATTTGGTTTTCAAGTTCTAGTTTATAAATTTTAAAGGTTTCTAAGGCATCATCCTTACCTTCAAGTAAATATATATGACAGTACCTCGTACAATCATCTATAAATGTGACAAACCATTTTTTTACCACCTCTAGTTTGAACTGATTTCATGTCAACTAGGTCTGTGTGAATTAATTCTAATGGTTTAGAATTTCTCTGAATATTTTTCTTATAAGACTTTTTAGCATATTTTGATTCTATGCATATTTCACATTTATGTTCATTATCCAAAATAAATTTTGGTATGCATCCTATGCTAGCTAGTTTATTCATTGATTTATAGTTTACATGACCAAGTCTACCATGCCAAACATTCAACGACACACAAACATAAGAAGAATCAATTTTATTCATTTCAATAGAGGTTACATTCAATTTATATAAACCTTCAGTCTTATAGCCCTTTCCTACATAATCTTTACCCTTAGTTATAATAACTTTCTCAGATTCAAATACAATTTTAAATCCCTTATCATCTAACACACCACTAGATACAAGATTCTTGCAGATTTCCGGAACATGTAGAACTTCATTCAATGTGAGATTTTTTTCCGAGGTGAGCTTCAGCCCAACTTTTCCTTTTCCCGCAACCTGTGCTGCGGACGAGTTACCCATATAAAGATTTTCTCCTTCCCCTACCTTCTGATAGGAGGTGAACATATCTTTGTTTCCGCAGACATGTTTGGTAGCACCAGAGTCTACCCACTAGTCTCTCACATTGGTAACCAATTAACTTCAGACACCGTGCCAGAAAACTTGTTCTTGTTGCTTTCCACTAAATTGGCATTTGGTTTCTAATTACTAAAGTCTTTACGCTTCCTACAGTGTATTGCCATATGGCCAGGAATACCACAAACATAACATGCACCTTTAATTTTACCAATGCCAGATTTTGGTCTCGGGAAAGTACATTTTCTATGCGGTCCAGATTGCGTTTGCTGTGATCTAGGCTTGCAGAAGACTTTTGTTCGCTGACATAGGCTTTGTTGGATATCTCCCTTGCGAAAGATACATTTTTTTCTTTTGAGCACAACAATTCTTCTACTTGAATCTTCTTACTCAATTCCACCATGCTAACTTCACCAGTTTCATGTCTCAGTGTATTCAGCCTATGAAGTAGGTAATTTCTCAATCAACGCAGACACTTGAAATGTTTCATCAATTACCATACCTGCAGCAATAATTTCATTAATGATTTGCTGAAGTTCTAGAAATTGGTCTACCACAGATTTTTCATTAACCATTTTGTATTCCAGGAACCGAGCAACTAAAAACTTCTTACTACCAGCAGTTTCTGCTTCATACTTAGCTTCTAAGGCAGTCCATAAATCAAATGCATTAAAATTTTCTTTTGCATTATAAAAGTCATACAATGCATCTTCTAAACAGTTAAGGATATGGTTTTTAGCCATATAATTCTGTCTACTCCAACTTTCTAACTTCTTCATTTTCCGATTCATTCAGAGTTTCATCAAAAAGCTTCAGAACCAATTCATCTAACATGTAATAACTCAGAAAAAGTAACATTTTTGAATGCCATCTTTTGAAGTCTTTCCCTGAGAACTTCTGAGGTCTATCAACATCACTCTTAGCAATTGAAACAAAAGTAATAGAAATATTGTGTTAATGTTATTGACGCAAATCTGTAACAATGGAATAAACTTAACAGAAAAATAAACTGTTAACGTTAGAAAAAATTTAAAGGACTCTGATGTTGATGCACAAACTGGATAGAGCCACCTGCTCAACAAATTGTCCTTAACATAATAATTTTCGGGTACTGCTCAAGAATGAGAGATGCTATACCCCTACTGAGAAGTTGTATCCAGGATAAAACAGCCCTTTATTAATTGAATTAGCACAACTCAATTAACCTTCTAGAGCTTAACAACAATTTAGGAGAAGAAGAAGAAGAAAAATAAATAAACAAGCAAAGCGCAAGCAAAACAAGAAGAGGGGAAAAGAGCGAGGGATAAAACGCCATGCTCAAATTTAACATATTTGCTCAAGAAAAGATCTTATAGATTTGGTTCAACATTTCAAAAAAATCAGTAGCTCCCTTACAAGAACGAGCCATATTAAGAAGTGCTAAATTTAAACAATGAGCCCCACAAGGTGTATATATTTCTCTTGGATTCAAGCTAGCAATTTCTTTTGTACACCGTTTTTGCACCCACTCATATTAGCCCCATTATCATATCCTTGACCTCGAATGTTGTTAATGTTGTTGACGCAAATCCGTAATAATGGAATAAACTTAATAGAAAAATAAACTGTTAACGTTAGAAAAAATTTAAAGCACTCTGATGTTGATGCACAAACTGGACAGAGCCCCCTGTTCAGCAAATTGTCTATAACATAATAGTTTTAGGGTACTCCTCAAGAATGAAAGATGCTATACCCCTATTGAGAAGTTGTGTCCAGGATAAAACTGCCCGTTATTAATTGAATTAGCACAACTCAATTAACCCTCTAGATCTTAACAACAATTTAGGAGAAGAAGAAGAAGAAGAAAAATAAATAAACAAGCAAAGCGCAAGCAAAACAAGAAGAGGGGAAAAGAGCGACGGATAGTAGCCTGCTCTGGGATGGTTTGAAATGAAAAAAACCATTTTCTTTTATAGGCAAAAGTTTGAGGGAGTAATCAATTCGGATTAATGAAAATAAATTCGAAATTGATTTGGCATTAATCACGGTTAAATAAAACGGTAAGAAACATTTTGTTTTAGGAAATTATAAAAAAAAACGGTAAGTATTGATAGGACCGTGTGCCTGCCTACGCCCGGACATGCCAAGCACACGCCATGCTCATGCAAGCTTCGCAAGCCCGCAAGCTCGCGACCTGCGTGCGTGCTTCGGTGCGAAGCACCGCACATGTGTGAAAAGCAAGTGTCATTCTACTAGCACATTGCCTTAGTCCTCCCCCAACCACAAAAGCATCTTATCCCTAAGGGCCCTCCCTTATTGGCAAGTTTTTTGGTAATATGGGTAGAACTCATCTCTAGTTTTTCCAATGTGGGACTAAACCAAAGGTTCTTCATTCACAACAAGTGAAAATAAAAATGATGTTTCCACCCAACAAATGAGCTAGTGTCTCTTAGTGACCCATTGGTCCTAAGATCCATTCCTACCAAGACCAACAATTCAAATTTAATATCAATTATTTCTTCATTCCATTCTTTATACCTCTGGTCTTCTTCTTCTTCTTAAAGTTTTGGTGCTTTTGATTCCTTTGAATTTTTCAAAGATTCTTCAACACCTTTTCATTCTCCTGAACTTTTGTGATATAAAATTCTTGCATCGTGATCAAGTTTTTAGCTTTTCAATCGATCAAATTTTTCTTCACTATAAGTAACTATTTTGCTTGTTTATCAGTCTCTGTATCTGTACCTTAATCATTGTAGATGATGTCTTTATCTGTTTGTTTGCATGGATGAATGATGAGTTTAAGGTTGTTGATCTTTCTTTTGATGATTAATTGTTTTATCATGATTTCTTATTTTTCCTGATTAGAGAATGAGTGGCTGATTTACATCTTGATGTAATGATCCTATTGTTGTTCTTTTATTTTGCAACTTTTCTGCTTTGTTCTTGTTTTGTGATCTTGATAAACTTATTTATTTATTTTGCTTTTCTGTGTAGATAAGAATTTATCATGGCTCGAAAAGGTAAAGCCAAAGTTACTGGTGATGCTTCTCATCAGCATGATCAACTTTTACTCAGGAAGCCACTCGTTATCCTGTATCGAGGAGTCATCCTTCGGAACCTTTAAGGCCCGCAAGTATCCGTGCTGCAGTGAATAATCCTGCTCCCAAAGACAAGCGTGTTCATGAAAGATGTAGCTTCAGGTCTATGAATCTTGAAGAATTTAAAAGGATCCATGGTCTTTATGGAATCAAAGTCTCCTTTTACGATTGCGTTGACGATGAAATTTCCCTGGAAATGATAAAGGGTTTTCAATACACCAACGACAGATTATTAAAATCTGCGGGAGCTTTAGATGCGGGTCTGCAGCTTCCTTTATACCAAAGGGACAATTCTTATCAGTTCGAAGTTTTTGCCAGTCATAATCAATCCCACCAAGGCTTAGTGCGGTCTATCGCACAATACAATGGAAATTGGTGGCGAGTACTTGATGAATGCAGCTTGCGTAGCCAAGGAAGAACCAGGTTTACATGTTATGTTCCAAACTTTTCATTAAGAAAATACTATACAGTGAAGAATTTCCATGCCACTTACGCGGACAATGTTGCCGCAAAGAATTTCAATAGGTGGAGTGTTGGCCCGTACCGCAAAGGTGGTGAGGGGTTCCGTTTTCTTGCGGAAATTGACAACGCGAAGCTGAAGTATATTCCGGGGACAACGCGTCCTCTCAGGGAAAGAGTTCGGGAAGATCACGACTATAAATGGTACCACACCCCTCTCCTTATTGAGGGTCCATGGGTTTTCGGGTCTGTTCCCAATAACGTAGTTTACGATCTTCTTACTCGTTTCAACGGTTATTTCCCTTGGCGATTAAATTTTTCTGATTTCAAGTTCCCGCTTGTCATTGAGGTACGTAGAGTTTTTCTCTTTCTTTTTATGCTTTATATATTGCTTAATGATTAGAGTTTCCATTTGTCGATTAAATTTCCTTCTTCTTTTTATAGCCGCAAGTTGAGTCGAAGACTGAGCCGCCGGTTAATGAAGATACACAAATTGATGCGGGGGTAAAACGCAAGGCCTCACCCCTTTCAGAAAAGGTATTACTTTAATCCGATGACTTCTTATATTGCTTTAAAATTTCATTTAATGAAGTATTGCGGTGCATCTATAGGGTCGGAAGAAAGCGAAGGGTACACCTCGTGCTTCTTCAGATAGGGAAGAAGGAGAGATTCATGATTCTCCTCTTCATCTTCCATGCTTAAGGCGTGAAGGAAGCTTTTCCGCAGAAAGACAAGAAATGGATCAACATATTCCTCTTCAATTAATGAACTTTGAATCTGCGGAACAAGCTGGTGCCGCGGAAGAGATTTCACATGCTGCCAACGATTTCTCGCACCAAGCTATCGCTCCCGATCCTTCTTTTTATCTTCAATTCTCATCTTTGCCTGGTGATGAGCCGCTTGAAGCCGCTTATGATGAAGATGATTCAACTGATGAAGAGGATCGTAACTCTCAAGGTGATCCCATAATTTCTTCAGCAGAAGTGAATTCGCAAGCACATGTTGTGGAAGAAGATGAGCCATAAAGTTCCAGTACAACGAGTAATGTTCCCCCAAACACTATGGCAGAGGCTTGTCCTGTCGGGGCTACTGTTGCGGGTAGGGTTGATGCTGATGGAATTCATCAAAACATGGAGTTTCCGCAATCAAGCAGAAGAGGGGGGTTGCAGAGGATTTTAATCTCATGGATAAGGAAGAAGAAGCCTTCATATGGTTCATGTCAAAGAATCTTCTGTCCGTTCCATTCAACTCTCTACCGGTTAAATCTAATAACTCTTCAATTTCCCGGTTGTGCAAATCCATGGAATCTGTACCATACGATGTGGTCAGGGATGCTTGGTTAAGAGACCACGATGAAGCTGTTGATATTTCATTCCGCATCATCGAACCCTCTTCACTTCGGAAACACTCGCACTAGTATTTTAATTGTTTCTTTACCTCTTAATTTCTTCTTATTTTCTATTCTAATTATAGCTTTAATTCTGCATCTTGGACGAGGTCAAAGCGTCTTACATACTGCATACCAATTTTACAAGGCGCGGTCCTCCATGTTGGAGTCCTAATTCAGACATGTAGAAAATGATGCCTTAGATTTAAAGCGGGAAAATGATGCGCTCCGCCAACAAGTGCTGAATCTTCAGAATCAAGGTTTTTTTATTATTTCTTCCATCTAATTTTTCCTTATTTTATTTCTCTTGTTTTCTGAACTACTTTATGGGATCAGCGGGGGATTCAGAACTTGTATCTAGGATTCAGCATAGGATTACACAGTTGATAGATCATGTTGTAAAAGTTAATAATGAGAATGTGGAAATCAAGATAAAATTCAATGATCTTGTAGAAAATCATGATTCGGTTATTCAGAAGTATAATGAATTAGAATCACAACATCATCTTTATTCGTGGAAAAAGTTCGCAAGAAAGTAGAGTTTGATGCCACTTTGCTGTGGACTAAAGGTTGCGTTTCTGAAGTACGGGCAATATCTGAAAAATTAGAAGAAGAGAACCGCAAGCTTTGTGTGGAGCAGCGGAATATCCTTTCGGGATTTTCCCATTACGGATCGTATCATCATTAACAACTTTCTTCGTACATCGCTCATCTCATAGAGGACAGAGACAACTCTACTGCAGAGGCTTATGCTAAGGGAAAAGCACTTTCAGATGCTCAAGCTACGATTTTAAACTTATCTGATTCTGTTTTTCATCGCGAGAGAGATATTCTCCGGCTGCACAAAGAAGTGGAAAAATGAACATCTAAGTTGAATCGTCTGCGGGATAATGAAACAGAGTTAACTCAGTGTTAATAACATCTCGAACGACTCAAAGCCAATTACAGCAAGCTTTCAGGAGAATATGATTTCTTGATATTACGAAAGATGCGATGGGTCGTGAACTAGTAGAGTTTGAATCCCTCGCAAGAGGTATCCTATTTGATCGTAAGCTTAAAATTTAATATTATTTCCGTATTAATTAATTCATTACTTTAATTTCAGGTTTTGAAGAAAAGTTTAAGGACGCAACAGAAAGTGCTGCTAAGGCTGAGGGAGAGCTTGGTGCCGCAACTACTAGGATAAAAGAAACAATAGGCAACTTGAGTTATCTTCTTCCAAAGTTAATGAGGCACAAATTCATCTTGAGCTTTCCTCCACAAAAGCCAATGAAGCGCAAACTCAACTTGATCTTTTATCTTCTAAAGCTAAGAGTGTTGAAGAGACTCTAAAGCATGAGGTTGCAAAGAATGAAAGCCTTGTTCGGGATTTAGCTACTGAGAGAGGGAAAATAAACTTTTTGCAAAGAAGAGTCCAGACATGCAAAACTGAAGTAAATCAATTCAAAATGGAGATTAAAAATAGAAAAGCTTATATTGAATGGTTAAGATTCGAAGTTAAATCTAAAATTGCAAAAGCAGTCAATAACACTCTTGACCAAGTAAAAGATGATGGATTTACAAAGTTTTACAAGCGCAGAGATGTTCCAGATAATCCTCCCTTCAAAGACGTGCTTCCCGCTCCTTAATTTTCTTTACTGTTGTTTCGCTCTTCATCTTTTAATGGTTATTGTGTTTCCATATTTCTTTGTAACTTTATCCATGCAAAAGAGATTTTGAATGTATATTGATTTTTAGTTCATTGTATGAGTGTGATCTATTTATCCACAAGGAAATTTTGTACCTTGAGGTATATTGTGGTTGTAGCACATGTCTAACTTCACTCGGGCCAGGAGGAAATTAGGATGTGGTCCCGAAAGTCTCATAAAACGGAGAAAGATACAACAATTAATATCACGTTAGGCACCCCTGTTGGTGAAAGATCCAATGCTCATACACTCATAGACATTCATATGGACTTTCTTAGAGAGGTTACATTTGTTGCTTTACCTAATGTGAAACCAAGTTGTTGTATAATTGCATTGCTGGTTGCGAACGCTTCCTGTAGTGAAGATTACCTAGTATTGTAATCAATGTAATGTTAAGCATCTCTGTTGTGAAAAATATTATAATTATAGACATTTATTTGGATCTTTTAAAGAGATTGCATTTAATATGCTTTACCTATTATGGACGCAGACTGTTGCACAATTGCATTATTGATCAAGGATAGTATGGATTGATATATTGGGCGTTCCATGGATGTTGTACAATTTCTCCATCCATATTCCGCAAGTGATATGATCCTTGTCACGCAATGCGTTGTATGATATAAGGTCCTCCCCATGTTAGTGCGAATTTTTCTGCTGTTTTATCTCTTTGGTATTCCGGGATATGCCGCAGAACATACTGTCCTTCCACAAAATTTCGCAACTTTACATTTTTACTGTACTCTCTTGCTAGTCTTCTTTGATAATTTTCCATTTTTTGAAGTGTAACTTCTCTTCTTTCTTCTAAGTCATCCAACTTTCAAGCATTAGGTCTGAATTTAAATTCATTTCCCATGCTTCTGTTCTTGTAGTAGGTATAATGATTTATGTTGGAATGATTGCTTTTGTTCCATAACTAAGAAGAAATGGTGATTCTCCAGTGGATTCCCTTCTTGTAGTGCGGTATGCCCATAATATATTATGAAGATGTTCACACCACCGTTTATGATGGTCATCAAGAGTTTTCTTTAAATTCAAGTAGACTTATTCGTTGCTTCAGCTTTTCCATTGCTTTGCGGATAAAGCGGAGTAGACTTATTCTTTTGTATATTAAATGCTTCGAAGAGCATATCAATACTTTTCCCTTGTAATTGTTGTCCGTTATCTGAGACTATGGCTGCCGGAATTCCAAATCTACAGATAATATTCTCAAACAAGAATTTAAAAACATCGGTATCTCTAATATGTGCAAGAGCTTTGGCCTCAACCCACTTAGTGAAATAGTCTGTAGCCACAATCAAGTACTTTGTTTTTCGAGTACCTTCCACTAATGGTCCAACAATGTCTAAACCCCATTTTGAAAATGGCCAGGGGATGAGCATCGATTTAGGTTCTGTTGCGGGAGATTTTATTCTTTTCGCATAGCGCTGACATTCTTCACACATTTTCACCATATTTTCCGCATCCTTATGCATAAAGGGCCAATAATAACCTTGTTTTTTTTTTCCTTTAATGCCAGTGATTGTCTTCCACTATGATTTCCCACATCTCCACACTGTATATCTTTGAGAATTCGCAACCCTTCCTTTTGTGATAAACATCGAAGTAACGGTCCCAAAAAAGACTTGCGGTAAAGAATGTTATCCCGCAACTGATAATTTGTAGATTTTGATTGCACCTTCCTTGCTTCTTTAGAATTTTTGGGTAGTATCCCATCTTGCAAATATTGATGGACTGAAACTCTCCAATCTTCTCCAGTTAGGTTATTTTCAATTTTTTGTGGGAAATTTACATCATTTTGGAAAGATGCATCTTCAATATCTTCCCCAATTTCTTTTTCCATATTTTCAACTTTCCGCAACTTGATTGATGATTCATATATACGCCCAATTTTTACGGCTGATGTATTCCGATCCTTTGTCATTGAAGAAATAAATGCCAACGCATCAGCATGGCGATTCTTATCTCTGGACAGATGTCGAAAAGTTAGATTTGGAACTTGAAGCGCCAATTTTTGTACAAGATTTTTGTACTCTATTAGGTCTTCATCATGCACTTCATATTTTAATTCAACATGTCGAATTACTAATCGTGAGTCACTCGTGAGTCGCACATCGCTTATTCCTAATTTAATAATGAGTCTAAGGGCATGAACCACGACCTTATACTCCACTATATTATTTGTATGCCGTCAAACTCAAGTCGTAATGAATGTATTATTCGATTCCCCGTATGTGTTGTAATCACAATTCCAATTCCCGCACCATCTTTGTTTTTGGACCCGTCAACAAATACCTCCCATCTTCAAATCCGGTCAAACCTTGAATTTCGATATCATAAAATAATAAGTAACTAAATTAATAAAAAATTAGGAAACGAAGAATGAAACATGGTTGATTATCTTCAAATCCGGGAGAACCTTTAATTTTGAAATCATCGTCCAACGGAAAATCCGCAAGGAAATCAACCAAAACTTGCGACTTCTGTGCAGTTTGTAATTCGAATAATAAGTTGAATTGTTCAAGCTTTGCGTTCCATTTTGCTATCCTTTCGACTTTTCCTGCATTCTTCAGTATCGACCCCAATGGTGCTTTGCTTGGTACCCGCACATAATGTGTCAAAAAATACGTACGTAAATAGCAAATACCAATGCTAAGATTAACTGTTTAATTTTCGTATAATTTCTTTTTGCGGGGTTCAAAGTTTTACTGATATAATACAGAGGTTTTTCACTCTTCTCATTGGTCCGGACTAACACCGCACTTACTGTGTCTTCGGTTGCCGCAACATATAAGGCCAGAACTTCTTCGGGTTTTGGCTTCTAAGTGCAGGTAATGTTGCGAGCTAGACCTTGATATTGTGGAAAACTTGCTCACATTTCTCATTCCATTCAAATTTATTTTTCTTTTTTAGAATATCAAAAAAGGGTTTGCATCTCTTCGATGATCTTGCGATAAACCTACTGAGTGCGGCCAAACAACCATTTAGTCTCTGCACTTCTTTAATGTTCCTTGGAGATGGAATGTCTAATATTGCCTGAAATTTTGCGGTATCAACTTAATTCCTTTTTTAGTAACCAAATACCCTAGAAACCTTCCTGAGGTCACCCCAAAAATGTACTTATCGGGATTAACTTTCATTTTTTATTTTCGCACGACTTAAAATATCTCTTTCAAATCTTGTAAATGATCCATTGGAAATTTACTTTTTATCAACATGTCATCTACATAAACTTCGAGTGTGCGTCCTATCCATGGTTTAAAAATTGCATCAACGAGCCGTTGATAAGTTGCTCCTGCATTTCTCAGCCCAAATGGCATTCTGGTATAACAGTACAAACCGCGAGGAGTAAAGAACGCAGTATGCTCTTGATCTTCTTTAGCCAGTGCGATCTGGTTATATCCTGATTGTCCGTCCATAAAGGATAAGGCTTCATGACCTTCAACAGCATCCACCAACTGATCTATGCAAATTGGTGAATAACTGTCTTTCGAGCATGCTTTGTTCAAATTGGTGAAGTCTATGCAAATTCTAACTCCGTCATTCTTTTTTGGTACAATCACCATGTTGGAAATCCAAGTTGGGTACCACACCTCTCGGATGAATCCCGCATCCATTTTAATTCTTTTTCAACTGACACATGATATTCGGGCGCAACTTTACGTATGCATTTCCGAAAAGGTGTAGCTTAGGGATGTATATGTAACTCATGATGTACAATGTTTGGGTCGATGGCTAGCATGTCCTCCATATTCCATGCAAATATGTCCATAAATTCTCAAAGTAGTGTGATCAAATTTTGCTCCTTTTCCGCCTCCATCAGCGTTCCAATCTTTATCAACTTGGGAAACTCTTCTGTTCCAATGTTAACATTTTTGGTCTCCTATATTAGGGTAAAGGTGGATTTGGGAGCTTCTAAAAGTGTGGTAGCCCTTTTGATTGCTATGCTGGAAGACTACTTCATCAATCTTTGGCATGGTTTCGTTTATGGTACTCCCTTCAGCTACTTCATCTATTGTTTTACTTCCCGCAGTCTTAATCATATATTGGTTGAAGGCTTCTTCTTTAGCCTTCGTCCTGCGCTTTTTTTTCTTATTTTATTGTTGTTGTTGCCTCTCTTCATTCATGCAGACTTATGCTAAGATGAAAGATTTTGCCTCCTTTTGATCCCCTCTTATCTCTATTTCCCCTTGCGGTGTTGGAAACCGCAAGTACTGGTGATACGTTTCAAATGATGAACCCAATGTCTTCCGATGATAGCGTTGTACAGAGATGGAGCCTCCACTATACTGAATTTTTTCATAATACTTATCGGGCCCGCTGCAACGTCAAGCAAAATTTCCCCCTTCGTTTTTGAAATTAATCCGTTAAACCCATAAATTTTGTAGCATGAAGGCATTAGCTGATCATATTTTAACCCCATCTTCTGAAAGGTATCATAAAACAAAACATTAAGATAACTGCCCCCATCCATAATGATCTTCCTTACATTCCATCCGGATACTGGCAGTGTAAGTACTAAAGGATCATTGTGCATTTCAATCTCTTGGTCAACCTCGTCCGCAGAAAAAGTTATCAGGGATGCCATCCATTCTTCCCATATTTCAGTAACTCTTCCAGCAACCTTGAACACTTCATGACTACGGATCCTTTTATGTAGCTTTTTATTGATGGCTGCACTCATAGACGATTGACCTGATTCAGAATATGTGATCATGTTAATAGTTTGGTTATTTTGAGGAATATTAACAGCTTTTCCCTTATTTCCTGAATTGTCCTCTTGATCTTGCATGCTTCTATGTGACACCGTCCTCATTTATATGACTGTTTTTGAGATGTTGCGATTTCTTATTAGCTTAGGCTTGTGTTGCTGTAGAGATTTCTTTTCTAGTATTCTAAAAGAGCTCAGATAAATTGGCAATATAATTTGATTGAAAGAAAATATTACACATAGTTTTAACATACCATACACAAAACAGATAACTATCTAGTTTACCATAGGTTTTGAAAGTTCATATAGAAACATATTATTACCCAGCTCAAACACAGAATTGAAAACTTATTTCACTGACCTTTGCAGGTATCAGAAATTTGGTTGAATGTAAAAAATCAAGAACTTGATAAATATAACATATTGTTTGGTGAAAATTTTGGACTAAGTTTTCAAACTAACGATTGGAAGAAATTCCTTTGTAAATTTTCACTTATGGAAAGTATAAGATAACAAAAATAAAGAACATGATCGTAACGACCAAATTTATATATTTATCCACTGATTTGTTTAGAATAGAACCATATATACAATTTTTTCCATATGAATTTAAATTGTTACATCTACATATGAATCACTGAGTTATTAACAATTTTCACCTATTTAATATCAATCATTTTCTTCATTCCATTCTTTAAACCTCTTGTCTTCTTCTTCTTAAAGTTTTGGTGCTTTTCATTCCTTTGAGCTTTTCAAAGATTCTTCAACACCTTTTCATTCTCCTGAACTTTTGTGATCTAAAATTCTTGCATCGGGATCAAGTTTTTAGCTTTTAATTCAATCAAATTTTTCTTCACTGTAAGTAACTCTTTTGCTTGTTTATCACTCTTTGTATCTATACCGTAATCATTGTAGATGATGTCTTTATCTGTTTGTTTGCATGGATGAATGATGAGTTTAAGGTTGTTGATGTTTCTTTTGATGATTGGTTGTTTTATCATGATCTCTTATTTTTCCTGATTAGAAAATGAGTGGTTGATTTACATCTTGATGTAATGATCCTATTGTTGTTCTTTTATTTTGCAACTTTTCTGTTTTGGTCTTGTTTTGTGATCTTGATAAACTTATTTATTTATTTTTCTTTTCTGTTTAGATAAGAATTTATCATAGCTGGAAAAGGTAAAGCCAAAGTTACTGGTGATGCTTCTCACAATAATCTGGCGACACCTTATCCTAAATCTTCTCACAATAACATTTTGAAGGTGATAAACAATCAAAATAAATGAAATGACACAAGGCTTTATGTGATCCAGCAGTAAAACTGTCTACATCCAAAAGTAAAATAATTGGATTCATTAGTATGATCATATTCCCATCAATACAAAATAAAAGAGAAGAGGAATAATTTATACCAATGAGATGAATTCATACAAATCATAATCATGTTAATCATGAATCAAATGAACTACATAAATTTCATACCTAAGCTCTTTGCTATCACTTCAATGTCGCCAGTCTAATTTCTCTTTTTATTTTCCAACCCCTTCACATGTTTATGAGCTTGGTATTTATAGCCAAATTGATGGGTCCCGCCAATCTTCCTTTCCACCTATTATTCTTATCCATTCTTGCTGCGCTGTATAGTTCCGCAAAATTTATTTGCGGTTTCCGCAAGGCCTAATTATTCTTCCCGCAAATCTTAACATGCGTACTGCTTGCTTCTTATAATTTCTTACTGGTTATCCCACAACTCTTCTGCGGTCTTGTAATTAAGTTATTGTTTTTTGGATTGGGATGGTTGTTGCAATCTTACTTGAATCATGGTATGTTTGATACGTAGTTCTTTAAAGTGAATCATCATGCTTTAGTTTTTTTTGTTTCGCTGCTTGTAAAGTCGATACGTGTCAGTCATGCATCACTATTCATTATTACTCTTTATTGTGTCAGGCTTTCCCGTAACCTGTTGTCAGTCGTGCAATTAAATCCGTCTGTCTTGATTAGTGCACTTTACTTTCCCGCAACCTATGTTTCGGTCAGGCAGCAAGGTTATCTGTTTTGTGCAGTATGTCTTACTTTCCCGCAACCCACGTGTTGGTCATGCATTAATGTTTTCAGGTTCAAACTTTAAAGATTTTGCAGCTTTCAGATCAACGCTTTCAAAAGACTTTGTTCCAGTGTTTCTCGTCTCATCATAGCTTGTTACTTCTCCAATAGTTTTTACACATGTGTACCTCAGAATTTATCCTGTCACACTGATGTTGAACCTTCTTGTCAATTGTATCAATTATCCCTAGTCTTTCACGTAGTTCAAGCCAAAATTTCATGTTAACATTGTGCTCTTTACCAATCTCATGCTCACTAAGCCTTTGGACAAAATAACATCAATCATCATACCTTCAGTTGCTAAACTACTCATGCGAGAATCATTTTTAAACCTTTACATCAAAAAAAAATGCTTTATCTAACACCTTTGAATATACATGCCATTTTCTATCATTTTCTTCACCATTAGATAAAATTCTAATGTAATAAGATGAAGAGAAGTATCTAGATCGCTTATTTTTGGGACCTTTCACCATATCTGGGTCTCTAAGAGGACCCTTTTCCACTAACAGATCTCTAGAGATTATGTCAAGATTAACCCAATATCTCGGATCATATATGTTTACATGTACTTAAGGGGGGAAAGTAGAGGTTCAACATTTGAAACTTCAACATCATCACTACCAGTATTTGCCCTTCTCTTCATTTTCGTTGACAGCTACATTAGGAACACCTTTGTGGACATTGTAATCATTCTCTGTAACATTATGGTCTAAATTCGGAACAACATTTTCGTTTTTAGTTGAAGGTGGAACTAAAATAAGTGGATGTTTAACAAAAAATCTGTCTAGAGCTCCTTTTTGTGACTCCTTAAAGGATGTATTTATTTTCTCTTTTAATCGTTTATCATGACTAGGAGTTTATTTTATTAGACTTTTAATATTAACCATATTTCAAAGTTCAAACCAGTAATATAAATGATTAATATTACCTAATAATAGTTGATTACCCGTAAGAAAAATTAGAACATAGAAGCAAAAATCCCGACTGCCCAACTCATACAGATAACACCTATTAGATTTAGTGATCAGGCCGTCACCAAAGATTGTTGTTCCTGGAATAAACTTATCACAATAAATTCAATAATCACAAATAGCAAATTAAAATTTAATTTACTAAACGAAAATCAAAACCCTAAATTATAAATTAGCATAAAAATTTATGTTTCCTTACCTTTGACATAAAATTCTTAACTAATTTGCTCTCACTTTTTTCCTCATTGTGTGATTACAGGTAGAATTCGAATTTTTTTAAAAGAAATTTTGGGGTTTGATTTGATGTTTTTCTTAAAAATTAAAACTTAAAACATTACGTCAGTACCAGTGGTGAATCTGGTGATAAGGAGATCGGAGAGAAGAAGTAAAGTTTAGGTTATTTGTGGGCTCAAAGAAAACGAAACTTAAATGGAAAAAATATTGGGCTAACTTACAGGGAGGGAGGGCATTTAATTTCTAAAAAATTGACCCTGATCATAGATGGGCCCTTTGTGGTCGCACATGCCGCACTGCCTCAGTCCCGGCTCTGGATATTGGGAAGTTTAGATTTCAGTGATTTATATTTACTAGATTTTTTTAAATTTGAGTTCAGAATAATGCTATTTTAGGTGACATTCTCAGTTTCTGTAACATAGTATGATTCCAGCTATGAGTATGCTTTTGGATTATAAACCGAAGTTTATGAAGGTCTCTTTTCATATCCATTTTAATTTAACTTCATTACATTATTAATACATAAACCGAGCGGCTGAACAACTTTATGGTTACTCTTCTCTTGGTGGGTATATATCATATGCTTTCTATTTGAGGAGATTGACATTAGTGCTTCGCAGGATTACCTCAGGGAAAAACTGGACAGGCCTGTTTCCATCCAAGAATAAACAAGGAAAACTATTACACATATTTGCCACCACTTCCCCATTCCATGATGATAATGATGCTTTGGTTGGAGTGATAAGCTAGTGATTCAAATTTTTTTGAGAACACGTAACACCAGAATCTTTTTCCACAAATCCTTCAAAAGACGATTTCTGTCACAGCTCTAGTTGCTCCCATGAAGAAGTGGCGGACTTGTGAGGGGTCAAGCGAGGTCTGTTGACCCCACTCAATGGTATTTGTTAGAGTACTCGGTAGTGATATTTGTAAGTGGTGACCCCACTTAACTTCTGTAAAAACCAATCGACCTTTGTATTTTTTTTGAAAATCAACAATTTTTACTCTCTTTTATTAGAATTTTGTCCTCAAAAAAGCCTTGTTAAGCTTCTGTACTAGACTTTGTTACTCCATATATTTTTTATATTTGGAATTGGTAAAATTTATAAAACGCCCTAAAATTTTGGGCAGCATCCGGCTGCGACTATATTAGTGCTTTGACCCCGTTGAGATAAATCTCTAGGTCCGCTACTACCATGAAAATGGTCTAACATCGACTAATCCTAGTTTTGATTCTCAACAAAAATGTTTATAAGTAATCGTACCTTCAATAACGAAACTGGTAAGTTTTTATGATTTCAAATCTTAACCCTCCCTCCCTAATAATGAAAACTTTTATCAGGCATCAACATTGAGAAGAAAGCTCTGGAAGACTACAGAAATTCGAGATAGCACCACGAGATGTGAAACCCAGGTTGCAGATTACTCATGTTTTGGTCATACATAACTAAACTTTTTGACTATAAGATGGATGCTTCCCGAGAGCAGATATCAATTTATTTACAAATTCTGATGAAGTCAAGGATGCAAGTAAGAATCATACCTGCGAGATTATAAATTCTAGAGCGAATGGGATATCATGGCCATGGGAAGGACAATAAAACCTGTAAGTTCCATATAACCTGTTCGATAGGAAGTGTACTTCCATAACATACGATGTCATGTGCATGTTACCCTTGTTACTATCTTCAATATTTTTTACAGTTGTTGAGGCGAATTGTACAGGTGATTGCCGATGTAGGGTTCATGGACAAAGGATTGAGATACCAAAAGACACTGACCCACATAGACATCTCTAATAGAGAGTTGCTAGCACAATTGCAAGAAATTTTTATTAAGTAACTGATTTTATTTTCTTTCAGCACACAAGGTTTAGATTTTATAATAAAGATCGGCACAATGGTATTTCTTTATAATTATGAGTTTTACCGTTTTTCTTATAAATCATTATCACTTGACACCTTAGTGACATAAAATTTTATCCAACATTCAAGGAACTACTTGGAAAGTTGAAAGGTCCATAGATATATTATCTAGGAATTACTATTTGGTACTGTCATTACCTAAAATTTGGTTCTAGGGAAAACAATATATTGTAGAAGTACTTTCTTTAGATTCGGAAATCAAAATCGTACATGATAAGCCTAAACCACGAAAGTGGCCATTCTGTCCCGCTTCAGTCACAATGAGAGAAGATGGGTTGATCTTAGGGAGGAAGTAAAGAGAGTTAAGGAAATCAACAGTGATGAATTGTGTGTAGAGGTGTTGAACTATGAAAAATAAAAGATCTTGTGAGAATGATAAGCTTGTTCAATTTTCTGAATGGGCTACGTAGCATATTTATAGTAGTTTGGAATACACACTTATTTCCTCATAAGTAGTGGAGATAATAAGGAGATGGAGAGATGGAAATTGTGGAGAAAATGGTGTAACCACACTCATTATGTTTGGGAAGTTTCTGGAAACTCCTAATTCATTAGTCCATTATCTTTTTAACCGTTATAACCATCACCACTACTTTGTAACTTTCCCATCATAGGGTGTTGCCAGGTCGTATGTTGTTGTAAACCACCAAACAAACCCATGAAGAATTCCCCCATGTAATATGTTTTGGTTTCTCGTAGGAGTTAGTGGAATCATGGACTCAAAGAACGTGAACAATAGTGCTACCAATAAGTTTTATACCTACTTAGCATAGCAATAGCCTAGCTGATGATGCTATGATGATGATGACACGAGCAGGCAAGGTGAGAATTGAGCGTAAGAGGTAAGTATTGGAAAGCATTAGCGTTAGCGCTGGTGCTGGCGCGAGCACTAATACTAGGATGAAGTTGGCGCGTGGGATAATGTTGATGGTGTCGGCACGTGGGCTAGTGCTGGGAGCATGCTAGGGATGGCACTTGTTGGTGACGTGGTCATTGCCTATGTGATGGTAGGATTGGCACTTGATAATGCCTTGGTCATATCCATGGCCTTCTTAGGGCACCTCAATCGCGTGAGATTTAATGTTGGTACTATGTTTGCCTTTGATGCAGTGCATACAGAACATATTCAAGAAATTCAGTCGTGGAAGTTTGCGACTTGAGATGATGTTCAATACGACTTTGCATTTAGATGATATGCATCTTAATTTTCGTTTTCATTCAGAGATGACATAACATTCATTCCAAATGTTCATAATTTTATGTAATCAACGTGTTTTGATTAATACAAATAGTTTTCATGGAAGCGCATGAAATAAAGAGGGTTTAGCCGGGTAAAACTCAAAAATTTTACGGTCGGACACATATATAGAAAATTTACAGGGATAATGTAAGCCACGAGCTAAATACGCATTCTCAATTCTCTTGCGGAATGTAAGACAGAAGTACGTAACCATAATTTTAACGTCGGTTAGAGATTCGTTAATTATATTTCTGTAGCAAGGTAGGGTAATTTTACAATTCATGCCCTGTCTAAAACCCACCATCTACATTAAGTCCCCTGCTTAGCGTGGAACGATTAATGTTGCGTGGTAAGCACTAGATGGTGGTAAAATATGACTTCTATTGTTTAATGGTTAGATATTACTAGATGAATATCAGTTGGATGAGCAAGTTTTTCTCTTTCTGCAATTGTACTCTTAGGTATTTGGAGCATTCTTTTTCTATCATAACAACGACGGGAAGGTATTTGGAACATTAGTTGGTTGTAGAGAGTATTGAGGCAATGCTGCCGTCAGAACACTAAGACGAGTGTTGAGGCAGTGGTGCCGTCAGAACACTAGGACAAGTGTTGAGGCAGTGGTTTCATCAGAATACTAGGACAAGTATTAAGGAAATGGTGCCGTCAGAACTCTAAGCTGTAAACTCGTATGTAACTTCTATATAAAGCTATATAAATATTTTAGTAAGTCAATATTGTTCAATTGAACGCGAATCTTGACATGAGTTTATTTTTGGGAATCTAGATGCGGATATAGCATCTAATAAAACTCAAATTGCTCCATACTAGTGGAAAATCCATCTAGGAGATTGATATTTGTTATGTAAGAATCATAAAATATCTGGGAATGTCATAATAAACATCATTAATATTCTAATGGTTTTCTTTTAGAGTGATGTATGTTGGTCAATTCATCAAGTAATTTAGTCGTATTTGAAGTTTCTCTGATAAGCTCAGTCATACATATATAGAGAGACAAGGATGAGCGTCTTTCTTAAAATTCTTCTGCGGAATTATGATGCGTCGGAAAACCAACTTTGTTTTACCGCAAGCGCACAGTTTCGAAAGATGTAGACAAGAGAAAATACGGTTCGTTCCCACGAGGAGTTTGTATTAGAATATATTTTTTAGGTTTTATTTTTAAATAATTAAATTAACGAGTGAATTAAAACTATTTAGTAAAGTTGGAAAACAGTAATAGGAAAACATTAAGGTTCCGGGAATCCGTTGTAGATCAGGGTTTATTTGCGTTCGTCACAAAGGGTCTCAATTTTTACTCGTGTGAAATAGCAAATCTAGCTACTTAATACACGGAAGATTTTTTGTTTAAGAATTGAAGAAAGAATTTTCAAAAAGAATTGTTTGTTCTCAACCTAAGGTAGAATTTTGAAGTACTAAGTATACGTGGCATAAAGAGTCAAAGAATATTCATAAACGATTTCATACGAGGTTTCAACGAGTCATTCTACTAATCAAACAATGAACTATACGTGGCATAGAACATGAAAAATCATCGAGAAGGTAAAACGTTGAGAGAGAGACAAAATATTAAGATTTAGTTCATAGAGTTGGAAACCCTAGTTTTGAAACACAAATAAAACCATCTCTACAAGTTCATCCTTTCTCCCTAACAAGGGAATTATCCCAACATGGCTTTCTCAAAAGCCATGAAAATCAATTAAGAAAAGAAAAACTAACTAACCCTTTTATCCTGTTCCTCCCGTCTCCAGAAAATTGCTTCTGTCCGTCTGTGTCTATTCTCCGGAGGTCTCCCCCTATATGAAGTTATGTACAACTCTATTTATAGAGGTTTAGGAAACTTTAGTTTCAGAATCCTAACTAATTTAGGCAATAGACACCACCGACCCATATTCCGTGTATAACACGGTTCTATTCTTTCTTTCCTACGAAACTTGAGTCCCAAACAAAATAGTTTCCTAATTTTCTTTCCTAACTTCAGACGCACGTACACATATCATTATTCATCAACTGCTATCACCACCATCCATGGCATCAGCTTCACCACCTCTGCCAGCAACATCCGTACCACCTTCACTATCAGTTCACTTCCAACAACTCATTTCGAGTTGAGTTCACCAAAAACATGTCCAGCAGCCAAATTTCTGTCCAGCACAGACTCCGCCAGCACCTTAGCTCACTACATCCCAGCACAGACTCAACTAATCCCCTTAACTTCCATTACAGCTTCAGTTTCTGCCATTTCGATCACCATCAGTCACCATTACAGCCATCTTCTTACTGCCAACAGCAACACCTACAAGTGCTTCATCACCATATCACCACAAAATCATATTCATTATTCATATAGTTCCTACTTTCAGAGCTCAATTCGACCATCTTCTTCTTCCATTCAAACTCAAACACCACCAAATATTCTCCATTACTATCGAGCTTCACCGCTGAACTATTCTATCTGCCATTACTGCCATCCTTCAACAGCCATTAGAAATATTTGGATGGTGCCATTAGCAATATTTGAATCTTGTTATCCCTTAGCGTATGCCAGGTTGTAAATATCAGTCTCTCTTGAAATGACCTTTATGCCCTTAATATTCGTTTCTCTCATAACTTTCTCATACAAAGTCAGAATGACGTCATTCTTTCGCCGTTGGCTTCGTAATTTAATTTCCTAAAAGATACAGGGTAGTAATCCTAGAATAGACTGAATCTCCACTGGGTATTTGGAAATTCTTCTCTTGTAAAGTATCATTTCACTTGTTTCAGAGATGTAACCTAATAAAACACATAAAATACAAAAGTAATACTAACACAAGGTAATTCACACAAAAACTAGAAAATAAGTATAAGAAAAAAATGATACTTTAAATGTATAAATTATGCACTTATCAAATTATGAGGTTTAATATTAATGATAGATAAAATAACAACGCTTAGCCATTAGATATTACTAGAGGTATTGCAGTAGGCTTGAACTCTGAATATAGTCACGTTGATGGATTTGCAATTCAGGGATGATTGACAAGGATGTATAGAAGCACAATATCATCGTTAGGGATGCAACATCAGTAGTTCAGGTTTGTAAGTACGAGTACACAAGTTCACATGGCAGGCCAAGCAAGAGAGGCGGCTACAGCTGGGCGGACAAGCATAGCGTCTTGACTTTGACGGACAAGTGAGAACTTGTGTATGCACGGACAAGTGAGAGACCATCCCCTTCTCATACTTGGTAATTCCAGGGAATAACTTCTTTTATTCATTTCTTTGGTAGCATAGTCTGTTCTTGGGAGGATGAATTTGACTTCATTATTTGTCTCCAATGGCAGTCTAGTATTATTGAAGAAGATGTAAGAAGTGGTGTATCCCCACTCTTTTCAGGATAATGCGACTAAGAGGTCTTGTTTCTACTACTGTTGTTGATCAAATATTCTGGTCGAAAGAGATAAATGCGTTACATATCTAAAACTGAAGAAACCTTCAGTCCCAAGGTGTAGCTACTTTGGCCTGCTACTAGACGAGGGATGATTTGATAGTATCGCCATGAGTTCATGCCTTTAGGGTCTGATCATGCAAGGGAATCCAGAAAGGTTGATACTTTCTATTGTTGTTTTTGTCTTCGCGCGCCAAGGCTAGAGCAAAAACTTGGATTGACGTTGGATCCCTCGTTGGTGCCCGGGATGTAGAGTCGCAACTGGGACGTTTGCGTGAGCATTTACTGAATGAAATTGTATATTATCCTGACCCTTCTTTAGCTCATAAGCTTGTTTTACCTATTAGGATGTGATGATGGTACGCTTGGAACCCTCATATGGGCGAAGTCCTATGAAGACGTCGAGGGTGAAGAGGATGAGCTGAAAGGTGTCCTATTTATGATGTGGTGTTACAGGTGTCTACAAAGATTATGTTCTCGCAGGCGCATCTTGAACTATCTTCTGAATCCTTGATTGTCATAGGGGATGGGCTACGGTGAACAGTCCTCTGTTATACTTCTTTCTGGTTACTAAAGTTGTATTTTATGGATTATACTTGGGATGCATCTCATCCTCATCAGGGGTTGCATGCGCCTATTAAAGACGACGTATTTGGGAGAGGTGAAGATACCTTCACGGCATGTATTTGGAGAGTAAAGGGCCTTATCAAAGTTGTGACTCTCTGGTTGACCGTCTCTTATAGGTTGGATCTTTGGAAATTCTTCTTTGGAAATTCTTCTCTTGTAAAGTTTTATTTCACTTGTTTCAGAGATGTAACCTAATAAAAAACATAAACTACAAAAGTAATACTAACACAAGGTAATTCACACAAAATCTAGCAAATAAGTATAAGGAAATGATACTTTAAATGTATAAATTATGCACTTATCAAATTATGAGGTTTAATATTAATGAAAAATAAAATAACAACGCCTAGCCATTATATATTACCAGATATATTGCAGTAGGCTTGAACTCTGAATATAGTCACGTTGATGGATTTGCAATTCAGGGATGATTGACAGGGATGTATAGAAGCACAATATCATCGTTAGGGATGTGAAATCAGTAGTTCAGGTTTGTAAGTACGAGTACACAAGTTCACATGGTAGGCCAAGCAAGAGAGGCGGCTACAGCTGGGCGGACAAGCATAGGGTCTTGACTTTGACGGACAAGTGAGAAGTTGTGTATGGACGGACAAGTGAGAGACCATCCCCTTCTCATTCTTGGTAATTCCAGGGAATAACTGCTTTTATTCATTTCTTTGGTAGCATAGTCTGTTCTTGGGAGGATAAATTTGACTTCATTATTTGTCTCCAATGGCAGTCTAGTATTATTGAAGAAGATCTAAGAAGTGGTGTATCCCCACTCTTTTCAGGATAATGCGACTAAGAGGTCTTGTTTCTACTACTGTTGTTGATCAAATATTCTGGTCGAAAGAGATAAATGCGTTACAAATCTAAAACTGAAGAAACCTTCAGTCCCAAGGTGTAGCTACTTTGGCCTGCTACTAGACGAGGGATGATTTGATAGTATCGCCATGAGTTCATGCCTTTAGGGTCTGATCATGTGGGCGAAGTCCTATGGATACGTCGAGGGTGAAGAGGATGAGCTGAAAGATGTCCTATTTATGATGTGGTGTTACAGGTGTCTTCAAAGATTATGTTCTCGGAGGCGTATCTTGAACTATCTTCTGAATCCTTGATTTTCATAGGGGATGGGCTACGGTGAACATTCCTCTGTTATACTTTTTTCTGGTTACTAAAGTTGCATTTTATGGATTATACTTGGGATACATCTCATCCTCATCAGGGGTTGTAGGCGCCTATTAAATATGACGACGTATTTGGGAAAGTTGAAGATACCTTCACGACATGTATTTGGAGAGTAAAGGGCCTTAATAAAGTTGTGACTCTCTGGTTGACCGTCTCTTATAGGCTTGATTTTTGGAAATTCTTCTCTTGTAAAGTTTCATTTTACTTGTTTCAGAGATGTAACCTAATAAAACACATAAACTACAAAAGTAATACTAACACAAGGTAATTCACATAAAATTTAGCAAATAAGTATAAGGAAATGATACTTTAAATGTATAAATTATGCACTTATCAAATTCCCCCACACTTGCCTTTTTCTAGTCCTCGAGCAAACTACAAATTTAAACTAACCTAAAATACAACTCCCTTTCGTTGAGGAAACGGTTACACTTAGCATGTGTAACAAGCCTTTAAACCCCTAGGTGTCCCTAGTGGACGAGTTATAGTCTCGTGAGGGTCTACAAGAGATTTACCCACAAAACATACTCCAACTTCTAAGTATTCCAAAACACCTGCATCCAAAGAGCTACGAAGACATAAAGTTTCTACACACTAACAATAAGAAGTTAGAAGTATAAAGAACATTATTCTCATGCTTAACCCTTGAGTTAGGAGAAAACCACCATGTAAAAGAATTCAGGTTCTAGAGTGACCGAATATTTCTGCCTCACCAACAAGATTTTATGAATTTGACATACGCTGAATGGTAGGAAGGAAAGGTAACCTTCTGAATCATATGAAGATGTTATCCCATAGAAAGTGGGACAAAAAAGAACCCATTTTTATTTTTCTAGTGACCTCTAATAAAGGAAATCAACCACTATGCAAGGATGGGAATGCTTACTTACCTTCTCATCTGATCGGCAATCAACACCACTCTCACAGCATCCAATAGAAACGACTTCGGTCTTCAACTATAGATGATAAACTCTTGAGCTTCGTAGAACCTTGACAATTTGTAGCTCATTTCCTCAATTTCTTGTTATTAGACACTTTTCTATAGATTTCTTCTTCCCCACGGCCTTATTGAATGAATACAAAAAGAAAATCTACACTAAAGCAATGATAATCGTTTTTTTTTGTTTTTTTTTCTTCACAATATAAACTGAAAAATAAATGATGAAATTACTACGACCGTGGGATAAATACTTTACCACTTGATTCTTCACAACATGTATTGTCTCGGTATCATAAACTTCATAAAAATCTATTTTTTTATTTATTTTTCCGCTTTTGTACTTACTTTTCAAATAGGATATAGAATTTTGCTCCTTGTAGTGTTGCTTATAAACTTGAAACATCTTCAACTTTCTTAAACTTTATAATCATACGCTTGTTAATGATGATATGTTTCTATGGACCTAGTTGTTGTGGAGAGAATAGTGCCAACTGCAAACAAGACTACAAGATAAAGTTAGCAATTCTGATGACACCCTCATGATTGATAGAAATAGCACTCAAGAGATCAAAAATTAGTACTGAAATTGGTGCGAGGTTAGGTAGCTCATCATTCTACCTGGAATTTGCACATATGAAACACTCTAAATGGAAAATTGAAGGTCTGGTGCCTCACTCATGGGTATTGAATGATCAACTCGTCTAATATTGTATACTCTACCGGCAGTTTAAGTCCATTTTTGTCAGCTCTAGCCTCTCAACAACTAAGCACTCTGAATATAATTCTCTAATAGTTCTAAGTTCAGTTGTTTCGGTTAGAACTCCGTATGTAAACGTAGCTAGAAGTATACTAAGTGACTCTAAAATCTCTAAAGTTGGAGGTTTTCATGCAAATAATTTGAAAATTTTCTGCCTAAAAAGTGAATACTTAAGAATTCTATATGCTCGAACTCCCCCACACTAAAACTTTACATTGTCCTCAATGTAAACTAACTCATCCAATGTAAAATCAAGATGGGAAATTCTAAAATAACATAAAAGAAGAAATCAAAAACTAAAAAGATAAGGTGAAGAAAAAAAATATCATGGGTTGACTCCCATGAAGCAAATGATAGTATAATATAGCAATAGCCGGAACAACTATGGGTCATCTGGATCAAATACTGCTGTCACCAGTAAAAGGAAACTGCAGCAGGACAAGAAAAAGAACAAACCGAGCACACCCTTATCTAGTTTTCTGTTTAAGACAACTACTTCTAGCCGTGGTTCAGGTTCAGGCTCTATAAAAGGATCTAGATAAAATATTTTCATGGGATGGATTTCCTCATAGGCAGGATCAACATGGTCAGGTTGTAGAGTCTGGAGAAACTCAACTAAGAATTTAGAAGCACATAATAATAACCTGAATAATTGTGGATCCTCAAAGTCAATCTGATTTGAATCACACAGTTGATTACCATGAAAATGGTTATTCTGAAGAAAATGTGTCGATTCTACTCTCCTAAAGTAATCAGGCTTAGTCTCAAAACTTAATAACTGACACATTTGAAATTCATACGTTCCCACATATGGAAGAAAACATTTTGATGGGAAAACAAAGTCAATCTTGGTATTATCGCGCTCCATTAACATCTGGAGACTTTCTTCCATACTTGGTACTCTTTGGTTAGAAGAATCAGTACGACCAGATGATTTCTGTGTATAACCACTAGTATTACTAGGTTGACCTTAATACTGACCTCTAGAACAGGAAAAGTTACGGTGTCTTGCCCACCCTGGGTTGTACGCATTGGAATAAGGGTCAAATCTACAATGATTATCTTGGTAGAGAGCATGGACTTGTTCTCCACCATAGTCATGAATGACTTGGTCTACAGACTCAACAAAAGGTTTAGATTTAACACTATGTTCTAATGATTAAAGTCTTCTTGTCAAAGAAGCTATTTTAACGTCAGAGTCGAATTGGATATCAACTTTATGCGCCCCCTTTCTACTAGCCATTGACCTTATGGGTTCCTTAGCCCCCCATTCTTGGGTTTTATCAGAAACGTCATGAAAAAACTTATAGCCCTCCTCAGGAGTTCTATCAGCAAAATTACCACCACATAGTGATTCTACCATGGTCATTGTTTTGTGATCTAATCCTTCGTAGAGAATCTTAGTGAGTCCCACGGTATCGAATCCATGATGTGGACATTGCAGCAGAAGTTCATTGAACCTTTCTAAATAATCCTGGAGAGATTCTCCATCTTGCTGCGAGAAACTATTAAGACTTTGACGTAAGGCTGTGATTCTATTCCTAGGAAAAAATTTATGCACAAATAACTTAGTAATCGCATCCCAAGTATGGGTGGAAGAATATGGTAAGGCATCAAACCACGATTTCGCCTTATCTTTTAAAGAGAAGGGAAACAATCTCAATTTCAAATATTCATCGGTCAAGTCTTTAATCTTCAGAGTACCACATAGTTCCTCAAATTCTCTAATGTGGGAGTAAGGGTGTTCATTTTCTCTGCCATAGAAGTTTGGCAAAAATCCTGGATGGTATGAGTTTTAATTTCAAAGTGGGCTTTAGTGGTAGGAAAAACAATGCATGATGGTTGAGAGACTCTAGTTGGGTACATGTAGTCTCTCAAAGTTTTAACTGGAGGGTCTACACCCTCATTATCAGTTCTATCCATGAATAATGGATTATTTCTAACGAGACGATTATCCTGATCTTTATCCCAACTTACCTGTGTGTTGGGAATATACTAAAAAATAAAAATAAATCCTAATTGGAAAGGAATTTTTAAACAATCACAAGCAAGGCTGACTCAACCAAATCACCTATTGAATCTAGCAAACAAAAAGCATGATGGCTCCACTTAGATTGTTTCTAGACCAGCTTCTATTCTTTCAAAAGGCAACTAGTTACAGTTCTAGCAAACCTCTTAGAACAATCCGAATTAGATTAAGTCGAAAAGAAACAGGATAAGCTCTAAAGAGCTTTGATAACCCTGTCTCTTTGGCAACTTTTCCCTGGGTTACAAGGAGGCTCTAATTCAACTTAAAATAATCTTCCTGAACTTCGAGTTGCGCTGACAAAGTAACCAATACAGTACTTTTAAACAAGTTTCCTTTAAGCTCGTTACCCTATCGGTCCCTTTCTAGTCAAAATTTTAAGGTTTAGGTTCGCGTTTGGTAACGTGTTCCTAAAGCGGGCAAGAAGAAAACGGTGATGAAATCCGAGTCCTTATCTTATATGGTCATTTCTTGCCCTTTACTAGAAAAGTAAATCCGTATTCAGGTCCTCAGCATATGTGCACATGAAGGAATACAGTAAACCCACTTTCAAGGGATTCGTGGGTTGATCGAATCTTACCTCCCGTAACAGAGGGCGACGAACCGTTGAAGTCGACTCAGGCCACTGACTCCTGTTTCAGTGTACGAACCCAAGGGGCTGAAACAATCTCGTAATTCTCGTCCTTCCCTGTGCAGTTCATATTTAATACTACCCTTCTGTAGGGTTTAAAAATAAAATAATAATGTCCGTAAAATGTCCAAAAATAAAAGAAAAATACAAAAATAATTAAATATTTCCTAATATATTTTTTCTATATTAAATTAACTAATAAAAATCTTAAAAAGTAAAAATTAACTATTTTTCTTCTACTACGTTCTTTCAGCTTTAACTTTACTCCAAGTCTTTTAATCACCAAAATCTTCGACTCAATTTCTTTTTGTTTCCGTTCCCAAAACCTGCAGCAGAAGATAAATACCAAAAAGCGAAAAATCGAACAAAATTATAAAAATCTAAAAAAAACATCTAACCTAAGACAAAATCTAATCGAAAAACAACTCCCTGGCAGCGGCGCCAAAAACTTGATGGGTCGGAAAACCGACTTTCTTTTACTGCAAGCGCACAGTGTCAAAAGATATAGACAAGAGCAAATACGGTTCGTTCCCACGAGGAGTTTGTATTAGAATATATTTTTTAGGTTTTATTTTTAAATAATTAAATTAACGAGTGAATTAAAACTATTTAGTAAAGTTGGAAAACAGTAATAGGAAAACATTAAGGTTCCGGGAATCCGTTGTAGATCAGGGTTTATTTGCGTTCGTCACAAAGGGTCTCAATTTTTACTCGTGTGAAATAGCAAATCTAGCTACTTAATACACGGAAGATTTTTTGTTTAAGAATTGAAGAAAGAATTTTCAAAAAGAATTGTTTGTTCTCAACCTAAGATAGAATTTCGAAGTACTAAGTATACGTGGCATAAAGAGTCAAAGAATATTCATAAAACGATTTCATACGAGGCTTCAACGAGTCATTCTACTAATCAAACAATGAACTATACGTGGCATAGAACATGAAAAATCATCGAGAAGGTAAAACGTTGAGAGAGAAACAAAATATTAATATTTAGGTCATACATTTGGAAACCCTAGTTTCGAGACACAAATAAAACCATCTCTACAACTTCATCCTTTCTCCCTAACAAGGGAATTAGCCCAACATGGCTTTCTCAAAAAGCAATGAAAATCAATTAAGAAAAGAAAAACTAACTAACCCTTTTATCCTGTTCCTCCCGTCAGAAAATTGCTTCTGTCCGTCTGTGTCTATTCTCCGGAGGTCTCCCCCTATATGAAGTTATGTACAGCTCTATTTATAGAGGTTTAGGTAACTTTAGTTTTAGAATCCTAACTAATTTAGGCAATAGACACCACCGACCCCTATTCCGTGTATAACACGGTTCTATTCTTTCTTTCCTACGAAACTTGAGTCCCAATAGTTTCCTAATTTTCTTTCCTAACTCCAGACGCACGTACACATCTCATAATTCATCAACTGCTATCACCACCATCCATGGCATCAGCTTCACCACCTCTGCCAGCAACATCCGTACCACCTTCACTATCAGTTCACTTACAACAACTCATTTCGAGTTGAGTTCACCACCAACATGTCCAGCAGCCAAGTTTCTGTCCATCATAGACTCCACCAGCACCTTAGCTCACTACATCCCAGCACAGACTCAACTAATCCCCTTAACTTCCATTACAGCTTCAGTTTCTGCCATTTCGATCACCATCAGTCACCATTACAGCCATCTTCTAACTGCCAACAGAAACACCTATAAGAGCTTCATCACCTTATCACAAAAAACTCATATTCATTATTCATCTAGTTCCTACTGCCAGAGCTCGAGTCCACCATCTTCTTCTTCCATTCAAACTCGAACACCACTAAATATTCTCCATTACTATCGAGCTTCACCGCTGAACCATTCTCTCTGCCATTACTGCCATCCTTCAACAGACATTAGCAATATTTGGATGGTGCCATTAGAAATATTTGAATCTTCTCATCCCTTAGCGTATGCCAGGTTTTAAATAGCAGTCTCTCTTGAAATGACCTTTATGCCTTTAGTATTCGTTTCTCTCATAACTTTCTCATACAAAGTCAGAATGACGTCATTCTTTCGCCGTTGGCTTCGTAATTTAATTTCCTAAAAGATACAGGGTAGAAATACTGGAATAGACTTAATCTCCACTGGGTATTTGGAAATTCTTCTCTTGTAAAGTTTTATTTCACTTGTTTCAGAGATGTAACCTAATAAAACACATAAAATACAAAAGTAATACCAACACAAGGTAATTCACGCAAAATCTAGAAAATAAGTATAAGGAAATGATACTTTAAATGTATAAATTATGCACTTATCAAATTATGAGGTTTAATATTAATGAAAAATAAAATAACAACGCTTAGCCATTAGATATTACCAGAGATATTGCAGTAGGCTTGAACTATGAATATAGTCACGTTGAGGGTGAAGAGGATGAGCTGAAAGGTGTCCTATTTATGATGTGGTGTTACGGGTGTCTTCAAAGATTATGTTTTCGGAGGCGTATCTTGAACTATCTTCTGAATCCTTGATTGTCATAGGGGATGGGCTACGGTGAACAGTCCTCTGTTATACTTCTTTCTGGTTACTAAAGTTGCATTTTAGGGATTATACTTGGGATGCATCTCATCCTCATCAGGTGTTGCAGGCGCCTATTAAATCTGACGACGTATTTGGGAGAGGTGAAGATACCTTCACGGCATGTATTTGGAGAGTAAAGGGCCTTATCAAAGTTGTGACTCTCTGGTTGACCGTCTCTTAGAGGTTGGACAGGTTCTTGACAACGAGGGGATCTTATGCAAATCCTCAGTCCCCAAGTATGGTTCTTGTGATCTTTCGGATGCAGTTGTTGAAGATAATGCTTCAAGTGGTGCCATTATGTAGGATGCTAATACGATGAAAAGTGCACCAATTAAGTATCTGAATGTTGGAGTTTACTTTGACTTCAAGTTTGACGGGATCTGGATCCTGGAGGAAGCTGATATGGCTAAGCTTGTCGTTGGATAGCTTTTTCGTCATATGAGAGCCATTCAGGAGAACTTGAAGGAAATAGGCACGTTTTTGGCTTAGAAGCGATTACCAATGCTAGAGATGATGCTGAAAAACTATCTTGGGAGTTTAGGCTTGCAACTGAAGCACTTGTACACGTGGAGAGAGCATATGTTGATAGTGATGAACTAGTATTCAGAGGTATTTTCTAAATATTAAGTTTGAGGGTTTTTATGTGTTTCTCAGATACCCAAATTTTCTGTGGTTTTATGTTGGGATTTTGAGTAGATAAATTTTGAATGGTTGCAAAGGATTTTTTTAGAGAGAGAAAAATAATACTTTGTTTAATAAATTGAAATCCTAAGTATCAATGCAATATATTGCAAACATTTTGGAGGAAAAACATTACGTAAAAAACAGGGAAATGTTGTTAGGGGTGGCGAGGTGCTTAACCATTAATATATTTTCCAGGGGTGGTGGAGTGCTTAAGCCTGGATAGATTTAAGCCACTTATTTTGTAGGACTACCAATGTTGGCTTACCAATATTGACGAGTTTGTAGCATCTACCTAATATATCTTCAATGATCAGATCTGGGTTTTCTCTAGAAGTGACAGTAGCTTTCTCGATTGTGTCTCCGACATGGAAGGGGTTGGGTTTTGGTATCTCAGGTTCGTGACACATCTTCAGGATGATTGGTTTATTGGTTTTAATATTCTCAGTAGACGACCTTATCCATTTAATAAACTTTTGAAAATGATCATCTTCCTCTTTAAATCGTCAAGTCATGGTGGGGTTGACACTCGTGTCAAGTTCCCAAGACTTTATGGGACGTGGGACAACTGGTTGTAAAGAGAGTTGATAAACAAGACTTACTTGTAGGCGAAATCCACGGGTTTATAACATTATCTCTCCTTTATGCAGTAGTTTAGTGTCCAGATCTGTTGCTTGGTGATGTTCTGGAGGTGAGAAATCTTTAGAGTCTGTTGTGTTGTTGATGCATACAGGTGGGTCCCTTTGTGACGATTCTGCAGAGTTTCTTCCAGTCTTACTTTGTTGTTGTTGATCCACGGACATCCCAGAACCATGTTATAGTCTGGATGTACATGATTGTTGCTGGTGAATTGGCAGCGGACACTCCTGGCTACAAAATGGTAGTGGTAGTGGTCTATCTTGACCTTTATAAATGACGAAGTTTGATCGTTGTATCCCTGGTTGCTTTCGTGGAATGGGGATCTCGTCATCATGTTGAATGTTGATTCTGGATCTGCTGATGTTGGTAGCATTAGGAACGTTGGTTGGCTTCATCTGGTGACGGCTTGATAAAGGTGAGTACCCTCATCTATTTATGCGACAAGAAAAGAGGAGAAAGATGTCTCCTTAATGTAGGATTCTCTGGATCTCAAGTAAAAAGGGAGGATGGTGTTGGTGAGATAAAAACAAGTCTTTCTTTTTCACGATATTCTGTAGGGACCTTCCAAGAACTCCACTGATGTGGAGATTTTGTCGTTGACTGTTTCCTGGTACTAGATCACGGGCTATACAAAATTCTCATTTATCTTTTTGGACGTGGTCCCTGGAGGTGTTAACATCATCAATAGCTCTGGATGCGTTTCTAGTTTACTCCATATGATACTTTTGTTGTTCTAAAGGTGGTTGCTCCATACGAATCTTGAGAGGAACGAGTATTTCCTTCTGAGTGGTAGTGACGTCTGTTTGTGCTTCAGCAAGGGTCTGTCCGCAAGATTTGAGAGACTTGGTGATGCTTGGATATCCATGAGGTTTCCAGTAGCACTGCTTGAAAGAGGAGCGTTGGTGTTGCTAGTGGTGGTGTTTTGAGGAATAGTTTCTGGCATACCTGGCAATTATAATTGATTACTGGACCTGAATTGATGTTAGTCTATAAACCAGACCTAAGACCCACCTTGTTTTCAGGCGGTTGAAGAATTGATTTTCAGATGGTTGAAGAATTGGATTTGTGACTAAGAGATTGACGTCCCACCGTGATCGCCGATTGTTAGTACCTAAAATTTCTTCTAGGAAAAAAAATGTACTGTAGAAATACTTTCTTTAGATTTGGAAATCAAAATTGTACAGGACAAGCCTAAACCACAAAAGTGGTCGTTCCGTCCTGCTTCGGTCACAAAAAGGGAAGATGGGTTGATCTTAGGGGAGGGAAGCAGAGAGAGTTAAGGAAATCAACGTGATGAATTGTGTGTAGAGGTGTTGAACTATGAAGAATAACATAGCTTGTGAAAATGATAAGCTTGTTCTGTTTTCTGAATGGGCTAAGTAGCCTATTTATAGTAGTTTGGAATACACACTTATTTCCTCGTCAATAGTCGAGGTAGATAAGAGATAGACGTATGGAAATTATGGAGATAATGGTGTAACCATGCCCATTATAATTTTGGAAGTTTCTGAAAACTCCTAATCCATTACTCTATTATCTTTTTAACCGTTATAACCGTCAATACTACTTTGTAACTTTCTCATCGTGGGGTGTTGCCACGCTGCATGTTGTCGTAAACCTCCAAACCAATACTAAGAAGAATTCCTCATGTAATATGTTTTGATTTCTCTTAGAAGTTAGTGGAGTCATTAACTTAAAGCACGTGAACAATAGTGCTACCAATAAGTTTTATTCCCAACTTGGCATGGCAATGGCCTAGGTGATGGTGCTAGCAACGAGGGATGATGCTGGCACGAGCAGGCAAGACAAGAATGGCGTGTAAGAGTTAAGTATTTGCAAGCATTGGCGTTAGGGTTGTCGGAAGCGCAGATGCTAGCGCTAGCGCTAGCATTAGTGATGGTGTAGGCGCTAGTGCTGGTACAGGCGCTAGCACTACTGGCAGCGGGACTAGTGCTAGGATGATGTTGGCATGTGGGCTAGTGTTGGCTGGTGTCGGCACGTAGGCTAGTGTTGGGAGCATGGATAGGGCTTGCTAGGGATGGCACTTGCTGGTGTCGTAGCCATTTCCTATGCTCTTATAGTGTTGGTACTTTCTAATTTCGTGTCCATATCCATGGCTTGCTTAGGGCTCCTCAATCTCGTGAGATTTAATATTGGTATTATGTTTGGCTTTGATGCAGTGCACACAAAACATATTCAAGAAATTCATCCGTGGAAGTTTGCGACTTGAGATGATGTTTGATGCGACTTTGCATTTAGATGGTATACATCTGAATTTGCGTTTTTATTCAGAGATGACATAGCATTCATTCCAAATGTTCACAATTTTATGTAATCAACGTGTTATGATTAATACAAAAAGTTTGCATTGACGCACATGAAATAACGCGGGTTTAGCCGAGTAAATCCCTGAAATTTTACGGGCGCATACATATAAAAAAAAGCTACATGGCTAATGTATTCATGAGCTGAATGCACATTCTCAATTCTTTTTCGGAATGTAAGACAGAAGTACGTACCCATAATTCTGTCGCCGGGTCAGAGATTCATTTGTTATATTTCTACAGTCAGACAAGGTAATTTTACAATTCATTCCCTTGTCAAAAACCCAACATCTACAGGTACTCATATTATGACCATATTCAGAGCCAGGTTTGTCCACTAACAAGTGTTAACTGGAGGTTCTTATTCAAAAATAAGCTTGTTTTTTGGTCCAAATTTTTGAGACAGGTCTTGGCACACGTGTAAATAAAATAACTACTTTCATAATACACAGAGTTTCATCATATATATAATACTGATTTAGAAGATTGTATATTTTGTTTATCATGGTTTGGTTTCTTATGAAAGTTTAAGATAATTGCGTTCTTATTGTTTATGATAAATACCCAAGATATTTTTAGTTTCATGTTATCGCTTTTAATGCCCAATTCATTTTCCATACCTGGTAATGTTAACAATCGAGATTCGGTGGTAGAGTTTTTTTTAATTATCGTGTTATTGTATGTTGCAGTACTTCTTTTCATCCATAGATAACGATGTTGGGTCATTGATGTTAATTGGTAGTTTTTCAATGGGGGAATTAGGCCAAAGCCTCACCCATGGCTTATCCATAAAACCGAATCCCTAATTCAAAGAAGTTTAAATCTAGAGCCTAAATTATCAAACAGTGTCCATACTCGTATACATATTGTCAATCCGCAGATTTAAAAATTTAAATTAAAGCCCAAATTATTAAAATATAGTAAAATAATATCCTTACTATCACCACCCACCACTAGCACCACCGCCACTGCCTCCACCACCATCACCCACCATCATTACTACCACTGCCACCGCCACTCCCACCACCAACGACCACCACCACCTCCACGCCTGACCACCACCAACGACCACCACCACCTCCATGGATGACCACCACCACCACCACCCATCACCACCGACCACCACTACCGCCCCCACTACCTACTACCTACCACCAGCGGCGCCACCACCACCATAACTACATATGGCATGTGTACTCAGAAGGTATACATACATACGCCGCCACCACCGCCGCCATATACGGCATGTGTACTAAGGAGTTACACATGCATAGGGCTTGTGTACCCAGCAACTATGCCTCCTTTACTTCATATGGCTTATGTAGTTAGCAGTTACACATCCATATGGCTTGTAGTCTCAGAAGGTACAAAAGCATATGGCTTGTGTACTTAGCAGATATACATACACATGCCGCTTCCGCTGCCACCACATATGGTTTGTATACTCAAGAGGTACACATCCATATGGCTTATGTACTCAGCAGGTACGCATCAACAAACACAATATAAAAATTGCTTTATGATTCATTTATAATAATTTCTTTGTTAATCATTTACTGTAGTTGACTGTTATTGAAACAAAAAATAATTCATATGAAACTAAAAATAATAATTACATCAAGAAAAGTTGTTTTTATGCTTTCTAAACGAAGACGGTGGACACAAAAAAAAATACAATTTTTAACTATTCGATCAAGATGCGCATAGAGTTTATACCTGAAAAAACTCCAAAATCACAAACACCACCGTTGTCCAAGAAATATATAACTAAAAAAATCAACAGTTACATATGCATATGTCATGTGTACTCAGCAAATACACATGCATATAGCTTGTGCACTCAGAAATTACACATCAACATGTAGCTTTTATTGAGGTTTGATAACACCTAAACAACCTCAAATAGAAGAACATAGAAAAAAATTCTAAATCAGGTTTGAGAAAGATGAGAAACAGTACGGTAATTCATAACGTTTTAGTTCTTCTAGCGAGCCATTTAGACTCAACAGAGAATGATGATGAGGAACGCGAGTCCAACAAGACCATAGTTTGCTAATATAAAATAATTACAAAATCATTGTTTTTGTTTTCCACCCGTTACATAAACTATAACCTTAATTAAACTATTATGATCCATATATGGATGAGCCAGACTGCTGTATTTTACTTTGAATATGCATTCAAGACTACGAACATGGGATACATCATAACCAAGTAGTATGAATGACATGGGATGATAAGTGGGGCTTCAAATTGTGTTAAACAAAAAGGAAAAGTTGAAAAATAGGAAAAGAAAAAAGCTTACCCAGGTGACAAGAATCTGTTGCCCACGAGTCACAAAAGCCTATTCTGAGTTTATATATACATATATTATGGATGATTAAAGAGTCTGTGAAGAATTACAACGAGCACCATCACTTCTGTAAAATTATAGTAATTAAAGTAAATTTGGTACAGAAAGCAAAGCAATGAGCTAATACAGATACATACACACACATATATATACATATTGTATATACATTTAAAATTTCATCTGAGTGAAGCTCTGATATGTATGCGAATGTATATATTTATAGAGAGACTATAAAAATCAGTATAGAGTATAACAGATAAAGATATAAGTTTTTAAATATATCAACAAATTATGGTAGGATTTTAGAAGTCGGATTTACTGATTAAACGGAAATCCAACAAAATTTTGAATAGTTATCTACTATATTAGCACAGTAAAATGACCATGGCACGGAAGCAATATGACAAGGACCCAAAGATCCATACGCAACAACTTCATAGGTTGTGATGCATTAGTACGAGACACTTGAAATGGAAGTTTCGGACCTCTATAAAATTTACAATCATTACAAAAGAAAGTTTATTGGATACATTAGAAACATGCAACCCATGAACATATTTTCTGAGAGTTTGGAAGGAGGGATGACCGAATTTCCAATGTAGAGTGATACTCTTAGTAATGAAGGCTGAAAATACATGATTTGGAGAACTGACTTTTATGGACTCTGAGCTTTTTTCGGATACTGACATAACTATTATTTAGTCGTTTCTGCATACCGTAGATAAAGATAACTCTATTAAAAATGGATAACACGTACTGAAATTGTAAAGACTAGTATTGATGATAAGTGCATAATTTACATGTTTATAGTGTCAATTCCATACTTATTTAACTATAATTCTTGCATATTATCTTGTTATTAATTTCTTTTCTATTTTAGTTTTTTTTAGGTAAATCATCCGAAAATCAATGGAAATGGTGTTGAAAAGAGCTAAGAATAGAAACGGGTTTATTCCGGAGTTAAACTGAGAAGTTAGAGTTGAAAATACACTTTGAGTGGAAATATAGAAGTATTTACGGTTAGAAATTCTCCAAAGATAGTTGTAAAACAATTCGGAAGAAAGGACCAAGTTTCAGATCCACTTACGTTTAGGAAATTCTCCAAAGCCAACTGTAGAACTGGGAAAATAATGAGAGTTTCGTCAAATTTACGACTGGAAAATTATTTCAACCCATCCGTAGAAGAAGCAATGTTCGATAGAAGTGTCAGGGTCAGATCTACGGTTAGGAAATAATCTCAACTTAGCCGTAGACTAGTTGAAGTGTTGAATCATGAATTTCAGATTCACTTACGGTTGAGTCTAGCCATCCAAGCTAGTTATAAAATATAATAAAGAGATATAAAGATTTGGATTACACCATCTTGTAGAGGATGAAGAGACGAAGCCAACACAAAAAGATTAAGTTCAATCGGACGACGGATGAAGGAGTTATGACCTAAACGGTATAGGAAGAAAAGTGAAAACTCAGGCTGAGTTACGGCCAGGAATGCAAGTACGACCCATCCGTAAGTGATCCTGAAAATTGATGTTTTGGTTACGGATAGGTCGTGGGATAGTTCATAACCGTAACTAAAAGTGTTTATTGAAAATTGGACTTCTGAAAAAAGAGAAAACCCGGGAGGATTCTAAGCCCTAAATATCATGAGTACTATACAAGGAGACTCCCAAGACATTAAGAAAAACACCTTTTACATCACTTTGTAAGTCTTTTAGGAGATCAATACACAAGAGGAGAAATCTAGGGTTTCAGAGCGGTTCCCTTATCGTAACGATTTCTTATCAACTTTCTACTATGTATAACATGGATGCTTCTACAACCATGAATAGCTAAAAACCTAATTGATTGAGGATGAATTCTAAGTTCTAGACATGATTTGAGTTATTATATATGAATCTGTTTTGAATTTCTTCATATGATTATCATTTGTTTTTACTAATATGAATGTTCATGCTTGATTGATAGATTGTTTAGGTGGCCAACTAAATTGATTTGTTAATTAATCTAAAGCTAATAAGAGTTGGGTATCCGTAATTGTATCATAACCTCTTACCTAAGTAGAGAACGTGAGACCTTACATAGGGATTCCGTGGGGCAATCACGTGTAAGAACAACACTAGAAAGTGGACTGAGCCTACTGACTTTAACTACTAGGATCAAACCTAAATTCACAAACCTTAAAGCATTCGATTGAATTACTTCTTGTAAGCGAACCTGAAGGTGGCTCAGTGATGTGATTTTAATATAATGGTAAAAAGGGTTTGATTCTTGGACTTGTGAAGATTCGATTTTTTAAACTTAATTTTTAATAACTAAAAATAAAACAGATTAAAGTAAAGATGATTTAAAATTTATGGGAAGAACCAGGACTAAGGATTCCACTTTTAACCAATAACTCAAGTGATAAAATCGTGCAATTCTTATATTCAGTTTAATCAAATCACTGCCAAAGTTAGGTTTTTGAAAGAATAATTGTAAATCGAAAGAATGAGACATCAAGATTGGAAAACCAAGCATGACCCATCAAAAGAAAACACAATTATTTGAGAAAAACCATTTTTTCAATTTAATTCAAGGAAAATAATAATAAAAGAATTGTAAAATAAATAGATAAAATAGAAGTTACCACTTAATTATTGGAGAAAGAGCTTCCTCCGTCGCCCCAGTGATGGTCATTAGTTCATTGTTATGGAAACACAAACAAAATAATCTTTCATTGCTCAAAAAGTGCTTACAATGATTAAAAAAAGTAACACAGACGTTTTGATATGCTTATAAGCCTTACAGTGAAGGGTTCAGAGTGTTACAGCAGAAAGAAAATGGAACAGGAGAAAAGATCGGACGTAATGTGTAGTAGAAGAACAACTGTTGAAGCAGCGACTGAAACATCAACAGTCTACTGGCGCCGTATGTTCTTCAGCTGTTCATCCTCTTCGGCAGCAACAGAAAAACCAAGTTTCCAGTCTACTTTTCGGTGATTCTCTCCGGCTCCACACCCCCCCCCCCAAACCATCCTGAGCTTTTCTTCGATTCTCTTTGCTATATATAGGGTTAATAAACCATAAAGAGTATTCTAGATCGATTCAAACTCCTAAAACTTATCCAAATCAATCTCAAATTCCTTATTTAACCGAAAGTCACCCGGACTCCATTTTTCCGGCCAAATTCAATTTTTCTTCGCGTGAATCACTCATACTTGACGTGTTGTGTTATCCTTTGAGTGTTTAAACAATTTGGGATAGAAAGAACACGTTGAAAATCCTTAAAACTCGTGCAACAACTTTCTCATGTAACTATAGCCTTCCCGCCATTTTCGGTTCTTTTCAAATTCAAAAAAGGGTGCCCCCAATCCAAATTTTGGGTGCCTTAATCACATTTGCTGGGTGCCTTTAACAACTTTTTGAGCCGAATTTTCTACAAGTATTTATTTCTCGCAAAAACCTACAAAGACATAAAAAGCCATAATAAGTACAAAATTGAACACTATCAGAATAGATAATCGAGTGTAATTTAGACACAAAAATGTGTCTATCAAATACCCCCAAACTTACTATTTGCTAGTCCTCGAGCAAATCTAATCTATAAAATAAAATTCTAACTCACTTTCGCAGGAATCGCGACTACATTTAGCATATGTAATAAGCCTTTAAACCCCTAGGTGTCCCTAGTGGACGATTTTTGTCTCGTAAGGGTTTACAAGATGTATACCCTCAAAACCTTTACTCTAGATTTTAACGACTCGTGAACGATTAAGGATAGACACTAAACAAGCTATTTAGTTGGCTTACTCAATTCTTCGGCTATGGGAATCATTACCCTATATGAGTCCAATTGTTGTACACGAGTGTTTACTCAAGCATACTAAAATTCATATATAAGACAACAGAGCTCTACTCAGATAATCGTTCAACCACAAGACTCAGAATCTATCACAGTTCAATCAAATGAACAGATTTAGAAGATGGACTGGAAAATATGAAGGTTGCACGTGTTAACTAAGGTGAACGGTGTTTCCCATATCTGTCTTAAGGTCAATGCCAGGATGAATCCTAATAGATTGAGATACATGGTCTTAATCGTAATACTAATATCGATTCAAATGGTATATACAAGGGTCCCAGCGATCGATTTATTAAAAATAAAACAACTATAAATGTACTGACAAAATGATTGGATCAAATTGTATCCAAGCGCATGGTTCTTATCAGCATCTTACATGATAGTTCTCATGGATCCTGCGTTCCACGCTTGCTTAGGCGACGGAGACAAGGATAAAACACACATATTGCTATCAAAGTGTCAATACTCGTTTTCTTTTTGTTTCTTTCTTTATTTTTCTTTTTTCACTTTTTTTTTCATTTTTTTTTCATAACTTTTTTTTAATATAGTCTAAATAATCTCAAACACTCTACTCCATCCCGGTGATAACAATTCGATACTGGTGCCCCACCAAATCACTTAGAGAAACACAAAAATTGTAAAAATAAAAACAGAAGGTGATATGGTCGAGATAGACTCCGAGATGTGGTGACAACTATCATGTTTTTCTAACACCTGAACTCTGTCCTTTTATGAATAGACCATTTAACTGGGCACACCAATTCCTATAGAAAAAGAGCTAAATTTCCATCTACCTAGAATGGTTAGTGTCACCTTGAAGTGTTCACAAGCTTTCTAAATTCTAGATCTTTATTATTTCATTAAAAGTTTCTCCCTTACCCACAAACTTAAATCAAACAGTGTCCTCAATGTTTCTAAAGATGAATGATTAAAAATATGAACAAGGAAAAACGGTTACCACTTCAAGAAAAGGAGTTAATGAAAGATATTACCGTGTCGCATGAGCATGGGTTACCTCCCAAGAAGTGTTAAGTTTAAAGTCTTCAGCCAGACTAAGAAAGAATTAGTCACCTCATGAAATCATATAGCACTAGTCAGAACAATTGTGGGTCATCTAAATCAAATAGTGTTATCCAAAATAAGAAAAAACTACAACAGGCCAAGAAAATGAACAAACCGAGCACACCCTTATCTAGTTTTCTGTTTACGACAACTACTTCTAGTTGTGGTTCAGGTTCAGGCTCTATAAAAGGGTCTAGATAAAATATTTTCATGGGATGGATTTCCTCATAGGAAGGATCAAAAGAATCAGGTTGTAGAGTCTAGAATAACTCAATTAAAAACTTAGAAGCACATAATAATAACCTGAATAATTGTGGATCCTCTAAGTCAATCAGATTTGACTCACACAACTGACTACTACAAAGGTGTTAATTCTTAAACAAATGTGTCGATTCTAATTCCCTAAAGTAATTAGGCTTAGTCTCAAAACTTAAGAAATGACACATTTGAAATTCATACGTTCCCACATATGGAAGAAAATATTTTGGGTGGAAAACAAAGTCAATCTCGTATTATTTCCTAGATAAACCACATCGACCAGAGGATGGGTATCTAAGAACTGAATTAGTCTCTATTTAATACTATATTATTCTTTATTAAAGTAGAAGATAAGAGAATTAATTTGTGCACCTACGACACACATCAAAATTTGGCGCCACTGCCGGGGAGCAGTTGGTTTTAGTTGTTATTTATTTTCGTTTATTTTTTTTCGGTTTATTTTTAGTTTTCAACTTTGTTTTCTAGATATGTGTGATTCCAGGTACTTAATCTCTGGCACCTAAACATTGGGATTACCGAAGGTGCGGTATACAAACTCGTCCGGGGACAGTACTACAAGAACCTCAATTTTTTACACAAGATCCACCTATAGAATAGATGGCTGATCCTCTACCACCTCCACCTCCAGAGATGAAGACGTTGAGAGATATAACATCCCTATGTTTGAAATCTCAACCAATGTGTATTACTTTGACTGACACAGTGGAACTCAACTTTTTCATTGGCTTCCTAAGTTCAAGGGACTACCAGGTGAAGATCCTAATCGACATCTGCAGCAGTTTCAGAAAATAGTAAGAAGTTTGAGAAAGAGTGATGACGATTCTGATAAAGCTTTCTTATAAGCTTTTCCGTTCTCACTGGCGGACCAAGCAGAATCATGGTTGTACTACATCCCTTCCGGAAATATGACCATATGGACTGGAATGAAAAAGATGTTCTTGGAGAAGTACTTTCCTTCTTCTAAGGCTGCATCTATTCGTAAGGAGATCAGTGGCATTCTGCAGATTACTGGAGAATCTTTGTATGAGTACTGAGAGAGGTACAAGAGACTGTTGGCGAGATTCCCACACAATCAGATACCACTACAACTTATTATCACATACTTCTATGAGGGGTTACTACCGCACGAGAAGCTCTTGATTGATGTTGCTAATAGTGGTGCGTTAGTTAGTAAAACTATCGAGGAAGTTACAAGTTTGATAGAGAGCATAGAGGCAAACACACAACAGTTCTACACTAGAGATTCATCGACAGTTCGAAAAGTTAGTGAGATGGGTGATTCTTCACACATAGAACAACGAATTGGTAATGTAGAGAAGATGGTCCAACGGATAGCTTCTGCAGTTGTTCCCATATACGAAGACGAAGCTGATGTGAATGTTATATTTCCTAATCAAAGGCCGAGGTATGATCCTTATTCTAATACTTACAATCCCGGCTGGAAAGATCACCGAAATTTAAGTTATGCGAACAAACAAGTTGTAGCTCTTATGCCAACTTATGGGCGACAAGGTGGTTTTCAATCACAACAACAACAATTCCAACAGCCTCAACAACCTCAGAAACAAGGTTCTAACCTTGAAGATTTTCTTAATTCTTATGTGCAGAAACAAGATACTATTTTGCAAAGACAGGATACGGAGATAAAGGACATTTAACTCAAATGGGGAAAATGGCAATAAATATGAACTTACTGAAGGCTCAAGAATCAACAAAGTTGTCATCACAACCTATTGTGAATCCAATAAAGCACGTCAATGTTGTAACTCTAAGGAGTAGAAGGAAAATTGAAGAGCCACAACAACAAGAAGAGAGTAATGACAATATAGAAAAAGAAGTAAAGGTAGAAACCGTACCGATGGAAAATCCAACCTCAACCGGATAACCTAAAAACGCGGTTCCTACCTTTACCGTACCACCTCATTTTCCTAGTCTTTTTTCCAAATCCATGAAAGAAGCTCAAGATAAGGAGATCATGGATATCCTCAAGAGGTGCAAATCAACATCCCATTTACTGAATTCATTAAAATTATGCCTAGATATGCCAAGTTTTTAAAGGATTTGTGTACAAAGAAGGATAGGTTGATTTCTAATGAGGTCACTAAGATGGGCGAGAGTGCTACGAATATGTTGTTAAAGAATATGCCTACAAAGTGTACGGATCCTGGAGGTTTCACGGTGCCGGTTATTATTGATAACCGCAGATTTGAGCGTGATTTGCTTGATTTGGGAGCATCCATTAGTGTGATGTCAGCCGATATTTATGATTCTTTGAATCTCGGACCATTAAAAGAGTCAGGGATTACTATCCAATTATAAAACAAGTCCAACATATATCTTGAGGGACTCTTGGATGAAATTGTTAGTTCAAGTAAATGAGTTAATCTTTCTGGTTGATTTCTATATTATGGATATGCATAATGGAGAAAATAGTGCATCAACTTCGTTAATTCTTGGAACACCGTTTATCAAAACTGCAAAGACGAAGATTTATGTTGATAGCGGTACACTTAGTATGGAATTTGATAAGGAGATTATTCGCTTCAACATATTTGAAGCCATGCGCTATCCTAGTGATGTTCACTCCGCTTTCTCTATCGATGTTATTGGTTCAATAGCACAACAAATGTTTGATTTGAACAGTGAAGATGAACTTGGAGTGGTATTGAGTAATAACATTAAATTGGACGTTCATGGGGAGCCGAACTTGGATGTCAACTTATCCAAAGAACTAGTGGAGATGTATGGTGTCTTGACGGCATTACAAGAAACTAAAACGGGTAATATCTCTTATATCTCTTTACCCCTAAATGTTGAGGTTCATTTACCTTCTGTTATGCAGGAACCTAAACGAAAATTGAAGCCTCTTTCCGATCACTTAAAAAATATGATTACTTGGGTGATAAAGAAGAGCTTCCAGGGATCATTGCAAAGAACCTCACTTCCATATAAGAAGATTGTCTGCTTAGGGTTCTGAAAGAGTATAAAACAGCCATTGGTTGGATAATTGCTGACATCAAAGGCATTAGTCCATCCATGTGCATGCATAGAATACTAATGGAAGACAATACAAAGCCATTATGTGATGCTCAGCGTAGGCTTAACCCCCAAATGATGGAGGTCGTGAAGAAAGAGATCCTCAAACTGCTAAGTGTGGGGGTGATTTACCAAATTTCTGACAGCAAATGGGTTAGTCCGGTACAGGTGGTACTAAAGAAGTTTGGTATTACCGTTGCCAGAAATCAAGATGACGAACTTGTTCCTACACGGGGTCAAACAGGATGGAAAGTATGCATATACTACATAAAGCTTAATTTTTCTACCTGGAAGGATCACTTTCCTTTACCTTTCATTGATCAGATGTTAAAGAGGTTGTCGGGACATTCTCATTATTTCTTTTTGGAAGGTTATTCGGGTTACAACCAGATTGTTATTGTATTAGAGGATCAAGAGAAGACTACTTTTACTTGTCATTTTGGTACATTCGCATATAGAAGGATGTTGTTTGGTATTTGCAATGCGCCTGCCATTTTTTCAGAGATGTACGGTTAGTATATTTTATGATTATGTAGAACACATCATTGAGGTATTTATGGATGATTAGTGTTTATGGCAATTCATTTGATATTTGCTTAGAAAATCTTAAACTTGTTCTAAAAAGGTGCATAAACACTAATCTTGTTCTTAATTGAGAGAAATGCCACTTTATGGTAAACCATGGCATAGTCCTTGGTCACATTGTTTCCTCTCTAGGGCTCGAAGTAGTCAAAGCAAAGATAGACTTAATAAGAAACTTATAATACCCACTTCGGTGAGGGAGATTCGCTCGTTTCTTGGTCATGCAGGTTTTTACATGTGGTTTATCAAAGATTTCTCCAAATTCTCAATGCCTATGTGCAAATTGTTGAAAATAGAGGCTACTTTTAACTTCGACCAGGAGTGCAAGGATGCCTTTGACAGAGGTTGTACGCCATATCACCCATAAACTAGTGGACAAGCTGAAATTTCAAATCGTGCGATCAAATCTATTCTAGAAAAAACCGTCAATACTACACGAAAAGATTGGAGCTTGAGGCTGAACGATGCGTTGTAGGCGTATAGATCGACATACAAAACACCGATTGGCATGTCTCCCTATCGGTTCGACTGTGGCAAAGCTTGTCATCTCCCGGTTGAACTTGAACATGAGGCTTCATGGGCGGTAAAGATGTGCAATATGGAGTATGATAAAGCGGGGAAACAAAAGAAATTGTAACTTAATGATCTAGAGGAGATTCATAATGATGCTTATGAGATTTCTCGTATATACAAGGAAAAGACTAAGCTTTTCCATGAAAAAATGATTTCTCGAAAGAATTTTGTGGTGGGACAAAAAGTCCTTTTATTTAATATTTGTCTTCGTTTATTTCCTGGTAAGCTAAGGTCCAGATGGGTTGGACCATTTGTTGTTATTAATATTTTTTCTCATGGTGCAGTTGAGATTACTATTATGAAAACAGGAATAATTTCCAAAGTCAACGGCCATAGATTGAAGCCATACTACGAAAACTTCCCTACGAAGAAGGTAGACGTGATTAGACTTGAAGATTTATTCCCTCTGGAGGAGTAATACGGGCGAGTAGAGAGTCGGGTTGATGACTTTAAACCAAGTGCTACATGGGAGGCAACTCATTGGTTTTGTGTTTCTATCTTTCTCTTTTGATTTTTCTTAGTTTTTCATATCATGTTAGTATTTCTCATCTTGATTTTACATTGGAAGAGTCAATTTACATTGAGGATAATGTAAAGTTTAAGTGTGGGGGAATGATAGGTAGAATTTTTTAACGTTTTGTACATATTTGCATAAAAACCTTTAACTTTTAAATAAATATGGACGGACTGTAGCCTAGGTTAGCCCCTTGCTAGGTCCATCCCAGCAGTCTTTTTATGTTATTTGTTTGAATGCCTTGCATATGGTATAGAAAAGAGTTTTGTAGGGAGACCGGATCTTCTAATTTATATAGAACACCCGAATATCTCTTAGTTTAAATTTAAATAGTTTATAAGTTATTTAGAATCTTTGGCCTCTTTTCTTATAAACTTTCTATAAATATTATTATTTATTAATATAATTTTTGATTTATTAAAGAAAATATTTGGATGCCTTGCATAAGGTCGGTGCATCACAAAGAATAATCGTTATAACTTATGAGTTCCGTAAAGACTAGAAAATGCAAACTCTCACTTTTGTTTTATATCATGTCTTATTTGTTTGTAATTCTTTGGTGAAAAATTAGATTTTAGAACCTAATTTGTTAGGTGATATTTTTAATGTGGCTCGGGTAATTGTCTTTGAATTTTGATCAACCTTGGAGACGCTTTCGATCCCAACATTAGTGATAGGAAGGGTCAATGACTGAGATTTTAAAATTTCAAAGCAAAAGTAGAATATGTTGACATGAATTATCATGAAGATGAAGAAGAAACAGGCTGGGAGTGTACAAGTTATATTTGAATTTACAATTTTAAAAGGCCGCAACATAATTTTGGTCCGAACTTTATGAAACAAACTTCTGAGGAGTGCATGTTCAAGATTAAGAGAACAAATAATGGGTGCCCACGATATCCCCATTATGTGCCACAATCTTGCAAAATATAAAATGAAAAAAAAATTAAAATGCATTCCCAAGTGGGCTCAGCTCAACCCACAAGCACTAGAATTCAAAATCTCGACTCAAATATACTCCATATCTCATGTCTTTTGACTCCTTGTGAATCTTCTGATCAATAGGAAAAATACATTAAAAAATAAGCTTTAACCGAGTAAGTTTAAATACAACTAATACAAGGCCTAACATATTTCTAACTAAATAGAATAAGATCACTGGAAATATTACTAAAAACTTTTAAAATTGGAACACCATATAATATTCATGAGCTTAGTACTCCGAATTACTTCCTCCCTTGACTCGATCTTCCCCCCAAAGACAATCTTATTGACTTATTGTATTGAATTCCATGCATACATTTCGTAGGACAGCTTTGGGTGTAAACGGTACAAACAATAGGAATCAGAATTTGACTATTACAAGAAGCAATAATTAGCGGATGATAGGTCTACCAACTTATACATCATGGGATCCAACTATTTCCTTAGATATTTGACTAAAAACAATTACTATAAGCAAGGTAGTGCAATTTCATGTACCCCACTCGTGTAAATGTAAATTAGGTAAACACCACTTATATCCAATAAATATCTAACCACATAACCACTTTTAAAGACTACTAATTAACTTTCAGTTTGGACTACTAGTCAATTAACTACCTTGTAATTCTCTTAATCAAAGTTTCAAATCTTAATCACACAACAAAACAATAGAGATTCGTCACTAGTTAATGAGAGATTCTCATTCTACAAAATATTAATGATGAAAGCAATATGCTTTCACTCTCAATCTTATCTTTAGCAACTTGCAAGTAACAAGTTGTCAACAAGAAATATTTGTGGATGTACGAAAAAGCTTCAACTTCGCCCCAACCCCTCAACAAAAATTGCTTAAGTATATCTTCAACTATTCTAGTTTCTATCCAATACCAAATTTATTTCTTCCAAGTTTATTAATTGACTTTAGATGAATAAACTTTCAGTTAATATTAGCTTACTTAAAAACAAAATCAAATTAAGGAAGGATTACGATAAAATAAAGAACTTAACCAAGGTACACTACCTTGTGTTTTTTGAAGTTGGTTACCATCATGACTTTTAAGATCTTGGTTGATTGACAATGATGTCGTACAATATTGGCCAACAATCTATAGATCTTAATTATGTATAATAGTAATAATAATGCATAATGAACTGTTACGCAAAAATGACACTTTCATTTATTTTTTCTTATAAAATCTCATATCATTATTTCCAAGGGGTACATATTGACATATAATTATACGTTTTTAGGGACACATTTCTGAATTCTAATATGTTCCTTGAAATTTAAACCCCAATGAGTCAATTCGTAGGTACATTCGGAAAAACAAATAGGGAGCTCGCTAGCTATTTCTCCAAAACGTCCCCTCAACAAAATAAAAGCATTTCCAAATATGGTCAAATCGGCTTCCGAAGCTTCTATACATTAATTATTGTGTAATACTTTCTTTTAAAAATATCTATTGTTTATTTTTGAATTACATAATTTACTTTCCAACGCTCTACTACCTCTAATCTTAGCTCTTCTGACTACTTATAAACAATCCTAAAAATATCATATATAAAGAGAAAATTGAAGTTAAATTGACATATTAAAAGAAAAAACATCATTCCTTACCAATGTGAATAGAGAAAATGGTCTCTTGTTCAAGTATCCCAAAAATATGGTTTTAATGGACTAGTAAACATTATGGATGAGTGAAATGGACATTAAAATACCTAGATCATTATATCTTTCGTCTTTATATTTTTTTTCTTCTTTTTATCCTTTCTCTCTCCTATTTAAAAACAAACTACAAAAAAATTCATAATTCCAAAATATATATCTAATTTTAATAAAATTTATATTTATGGAACTGGTTTTAAATTATTTACAAAACAAGATCCATTGTCGATAGTAAATTCGAAAAAAAATAACTAAAGTGAAACTGGTTGCATCCTGGCTTAAACTAAAATAGAAAAAATTATTCAAAAAATAGCTAGGATGAAACAGGATACATCCTGCCTTACACTAATAAAATAAAAATATTCAAAAAATAGCTACAGTGTAACCAGATTCAACATAAAAATAAATAAATATCTAATATGCAGGATGAAATCAGATACATCATGACGCAGATATGTTTCTTTGTCAGAATAAGCAGGATGAAACCAGATACATCTTGAGGAAAATATGTTTAAACTACTATGAAACTGATACCATCATGATTTAGATGAAACTGGTATCATCATATTTTATATTTGATTAAATTTGTTTGCATCCATGTTTAACTAGTATGAAACTAGTTTCATCATCTTTTAGATTTGGTTGAATTTGTTTTCATCCATGTTTAAACTAATATGAAACTGGTTATATCCTATTTTAGATTCGGATGAATTTGTTTCATCCATATTTAAACTAGGATAAAACTGATTTCATCCAGGTTTAATCTGTGGTATAAATAGTTTCATCCAAATTTATATGTAATCAGTGGTCATTATGAATGAACTACGATTTAATTTATTGTAAGAAGTAAAAACGGAAAAATCATTGAAGTGCACTAAAAATAGTTACACTCCAAGTAACCATATTTTTATCATACATCCCCGTAAACACTTCAAATACCTTATCAAAGCACCCATATCGCGGATACATAGATATGAACGTATTATGAACTTTAATCCTCTGTTTTATCATCTATAAGTTTTGTAATCAAATGCAAAACAGAAGTACACCAAATGTTAAGGTTGCGTCTACATGATGTAATGTTTGTGGAATCCATTAATTAGGTGACGAATCACATGGTGGGTGGAGGAGAGACAGGTGTACCTAAGCCTGCTCTTGGAGAGAGTTGGAAGAGTGTTTCACATGTGCGTTTACTAGTTACTACTTTCACATGATCATGTGAGCAATACATGCAGCATCTCCATACTGAACCACCATCCATAGTACATTCTTCTCCATTTCTTCTTATGTACTAGTTTAAAGTTAAAGCATAATATTCACTATTATCCAGTTTCAGATCTGTATTGATCAACCAAAGTACTTTGTTCTTAATTTTGTATGCCTGTATGCCTCTATTTTTGCTAAAACTTACAAATGATAACATAAAAAGATCAATATGTATACCCTCTGTTTTGCATTTGATTATAACAAAGAACCCCTTTTTCATACTACTCTTTTTTTTCTCTTTGATATTTTTAGTTCATGATCGTTATAGGCTAAACTTTAAGGATATATCGGTCTCTCACCATAAAAGTCAGTTGTACTAAATTAAAAAGTTTGGGCAGATTAATCAAATTTGGATATTAAGAAAGTATTTTATATATCTTTAGATATTAAAACAGCATTTAATTTTAATTGTCTTTTAAACCCAAAAAACATAAATTTAAAGATTATTAAACCAATTAATTGATATCAATAATTTACTTTGATTTATAAGCAAAAACGGACAACGTTGGGGGTGAGTACACCATTCCCCCATAAACCTCTATTATTACAAAATAATTAATTATAAAACTAGTAAATAATCTACTTTCATGGATGTACATAATCTCCACAAATTATTATTCAATAAACTCTAGAATTAATACTAATAATCAATAAACTCTAGAAGTAATACTCCAGGTTAAGAGGATCTTAATTATTAAATAATAATAATATTAATAATTTAACAAATTAATTAGTAGTACTTGGATCCAAATCTAATACCTCTTAGAGGTGTAACAATTGATACAAGATGAGTCGTTAATATTACTATTATTACTGTAATTAGTAACATTACTGGAAACCCCTCGTAACCTATCTTGTTGTTTGAGTGACTTAGGATTATTGTATGATCTTCCTTGAGATCTATTCTTCCTTCTTGGTAAGGAACGGGGAATGAACACTCCTGTTCCTTTAACTTCTCGAGTTTGTTCGTATAACAAAGGTGACGGTACAGCCGGACGATGCGAAAAGACCTAATCAAAAAAATATACCGAATTAATTAAGAAATGTTTATTAACAGTAATCACATAGAATTAAGATGATTACTAGTCTAAATCCTTCATATTTGATTATGTAATGAACTCAGTGCAATTTGATTATAAAAGAGCACGACAAATATTTAAACGTTACTCTTATCATAAAAGCATACTAAAAATACCAAACAAGTTTATATATAGAGAAAGAACAATAAGAGATTAGAGATTTATATCTTAAATACCTGTTGAATAGAAACAGATTTAGGACAACGAACCACGGGATGATCGTCGTCGTCATCCATGATTAAAAGTGCAATTTCTTTACTCAAGTCGGCGAAAAACAAATCGTCTTCAATTTCCATAGCAACTTCCATAGCTCCAAAAAAAACTTCAGGTCTCTAGCTAAATTCAAAATTTGATTGATATGAGATTTCCCCACAGTCTGTTGCAGGTACTAAACTATCTCTAGCTCTTATCAAAATTTGTTGTTTCTTTCATAGAAGAGTGGATATCAAAATGAGATTTAATATAGAAGAAACTTTTGGAGGGGGATACGGGGAATGACCGTGTTAAGTTATTGGGACATGGATGAGTTGAGGAAGGAAAAGTGTGGGTTGGTAGGGTCAAGTTTGTGGCAGTTGGCCAATCTGTCTAAAAACCCTACCACATCCCCCCTACAAAAGTCATTGTATTGAGTAGGAGTATTATGATATTATCCAAATTTAGGGGTTACAGTAGATGAGAAGCTGCCACCTATACTTTTTTCTTCAATACTTGATCATCTTCCCAACATATCTCATTCTCTAAGATAGACTATCTCTCACACACACGCTCTTACATGATCTTGTTGTATTCACATGGTTGTGAATGATAATCTTAGATCTCTCTCTATCAAAAACAATACATTAATTTTTCTTTACATATCATATATATTTTCTTTATCCATTTAGAATAAGGTATTGTTTCTTCCACGTCAACTGTCAACTAACTCTAACTGTCTTGCATTTTGTAAATTTATTCTAGGAATGCTAACCAGCAACTTCCTAGAGTAGAAGTTCATTTGAAAACTAACCACAGGATAAAGAGGACAGGTATATTTTACCGGCAACCAGGTATATAGGGGGAGATTTACCATATGATTGATGGCAATTGCAAACTGCCTGACATTTGAAAAATCAATATGCTGGTTTTTTTTGACTCCTATTATTTCCAATCCACCGTTATTATTAAACAATTTATATATTTAAAACATCTATTTTTTTAAATATTTTTATTAATACAATCTAATGGATTGGATTTAGTTATTATGACTAAATCAAAAATTACAAAGAAAATAAGCGTGATCAACTGATAACAGCCGTTTATTAAACCAATAATCGCAGAGTAAACATTACCTCTGTCTTGTTTCGTCAGTGTATTCCTCTCAACACTTAATGCTCAACGAAATCAATATTCAACGGTAGAAAGTCAGAAGAAATCTTTCTTTACTAATTTTCTTCTTACGTGTTGTGTTGTCCTTTCCATATCACAACAGACGAGGCAGCATCTTTACTGATTTTCTTCTTACGTGTCATGTTGTCCTTTTCATATCACAGCAGACGAGGCAGCAGACGAGGCAGCAGACGAGGAAAGCGTGGCCGACAACACGGTTTTCTTTTCATATCACATCAGACGAGGCAGTACTCATTACTGTTTTCAACGACTTGTCATTTCCCAGCAGACGAGCTTTTTTTCTTTCTTCATTCGATGCAGAACAGACATTTTTTAGGGTTAGTATTCATTAGCTTTAATTCATTTTATCTTTCCCTCTACTTCTTCATCAAGATCTAAAATATTTTTCATTCTAAATCTTTCTTTGGTCTGAAATTTCCAATTCTGCTTACTGATCATCCTTTTAAAAACAAATTTTTTTGGTTTTCTAGTATTTAGGTTGAACTTGATTCTTGTAATTCCTTTCTTTATGGTTTTTCTAAATCACGATAAACTTATCTCCGATTTTGTTTATAGCCACTGCAGTAACGAAATTCATTTTTAGGTCTGAATATGTAAGTTTTTCTTTTCTTTCCCCTTCAGTTTTTGTTCATTGTTATTTTGTTTATGATTATTCTTATGCTTCTGTTGCAGAGATACTTTTATATTTTTGGTTCTGATTTCATAACTAATATAGTTTGTAAAAGTTGACGAATACATTGAATTAGATTGTAATTGTGAGATTTTGATCATTGTACTTCAGGATTTTCAAGTCTTATTATCTAGACTTTGAATCTCAGTTTTGGACACAGCAGCCACGTCTATCACTTAAATAACCAGGGTGGAGTTCAGTAAGTGAAATTCATTTAGATATGCTTCTTTGAATTTAGAGTTTGGTATTTGAGTTTAGACTCACTATCTTGATCTTATAGGCACCAGAACTTGCCTTGGTATTTGAGGAAAGTGTCTCAAGAAATTCATGGAGATAGCCTGCACCGGACCAAGCTCTGTTGTGATGACATGAAAAATCTAAGGGTTAGGTCCCTCATGAAAAACCAGCAACATTAGTATTTTGAAAATACTTACAGCAACATTAGTATTTTGAAAATGATACCTATTTTGTCCCATTACAAGTCTTACACTGTTCTTTGGTGTAACGTTCCTATTTTTTGGTGACCTTCTTGGATTCTTTGGAGGAAAATTCAGTCGGTCATGGTTTATTAATTAGGTAAATTACTTAACAACTTGACATTTTTCAGCTTTTTCCAGTTCTGCACCAAAGAAAATACGCTAACTAGTGGTGTCTTACAATAGTGCAGCAGGACATATCCTATACAACCAAAAAAGTCTTTGTACTCTTTCAACTGAGTGCTTAATTGATAGGTATGTTTTTCTTGTTTGACGAAACTACAGGTTGATTCGCTAAAGAACAAGTTTGGATTTGATGATGCTTTCAACTACAAAGAAGAGGCTGACCTGACTGCAACTTTGAAAAGGTCTGAATCTACATAAAGGTGTTAACTTTTGGTACTGTTGTGCTTGTTGGAGAATATGCCTCATGATTAACCTTGAACTTTCATTGCACCAAAACCTTATTCTAGTACTCCATTAGAGTTCTGTAGATAGTTCTCTGTCTTATTTGGTACAAATTTGTTAAATGTTCCAACATTCTTTTGGTGTTCTAAGTGCGTTAATTGTAAAATAGGTGAGTCATCATCCCACACTCATTGCATGCCACTGTGAAGGTAGAGGTTGGAAGTTCTGGGGTGACAGCAACCTGAGAACCAAATTTTGGGGGCGCTCCATTCAACTTGACCCTGTAGGGGTTCTGACCTTGGAGTTTGATGATGGTGAGATCTTTCAGTGGAGCAAGGTAATTTGGATGCATATGACTGGAGTGTTTTTTTCCCGTTCACTTTCAGCAGTTGTGCTGAAATATATTATGATTTGTGTTTTATTTTAATTTCAGGTTACCACTAGCATTTATAATCTTATCCTCGGTAAAGTATACTGCGATCACCATGGAACAATGGAGATTCGAGGCAACCGTGAACTTTCTTGTAAACTTAAGTTCAAAGAGCAGTCCTTGATTGACCGTAATTCACACCGGGTAAGTTAGTTAACTAAATCAAGTGTCTCTTTTATCTTTTGTTACAGCTTGGAATTGTCTCTATTTTATTATGCGAAGCAATATCTGTATCTGTATCGACCATTGTCTTAGAACCTAGCTACTGAATTCTATGATCATGTCAGTTATGGTTATTATACGTCTCTTCCTTTTCCTCCCTTTTTTTTCTTTTTTTAATGTTATGGCGACCTTAGTTTTTTCCCACTGAGTTAGTTTTTTCTCACATGATTTTCAGGATGATACTGCATTGAAAAGCAAAGTGCCCTTTTTCTCTTGCCGTATCAGATCTTTTCCTTATAAACATGTAAGCTCTCTTCCTTTATCGTAACCCAGTATGTTTGTATTTATACATGTTTGCTCAAATTGTTCTCTGGGACCATCCTTACCTGTTCTTTAGAACCATCCTTACCTGTATATCTATATCTGAAATATATCTAAAAATATGAACCCAAATACTTCTATTTGAAATATATCTAAAAATACAGTTCATAACCCTGGTTTTGGATAAAATGCTGAGATGTTGTCACTCATATATAAACAACAAACTGACCTTTCTTGATAAGATGTGTAGAGTAGAAAAATGTATATAGACAGATAGCACAAACATATCAAAAGAAAATGCAACTAATAAAGAATATTTATAAATGAGATTAAAATCTATTATTAATTAAAAAAATGCTAAAAAAACTAATAAGAACCGAATCAACAAAATTTAAAAGCGAGTAACAACATTTAAGGTTTTCCACTCATATAATCTATCTTTAATGTAAGTTTCCCATCCATTAGCACATGGTCGATGTTGATATATCCAACTGGGATGCAGTGGAGGTAGTGGAGCATTTGGGTATAGACCTGCCTTATTAAAGTGCATCCCATCACAATTAGCAATTGAAACAATTATTGCATTTTCTAACACCTCACCCCTTAGTGGTAGATAGTCATATACTCCGATTGATGAAAAACTATCAGGATGCAATTAAATGTAGTTGCAAATAAACATCCCATTTCAGGGAATGCCATCCAACCATAAAATCCGCAACCATTATCTGATAGATGGTTTAACCTTTCTTCGAGTTTCAAGCATGAATCGTTACCACCTATAATACCAATATGAAGGTCCGTGTTTGTTTTTAACTCAGCCATCATTTTAATCCGAACAGTCTTCCATCCATCAATTTTACTCAAACCTAACATTTCTGCACAAGCTCTATATCCACAATGACCATCACCGCGGACATTTTCCAATTTATGAATAACTCTTTTCATAACGTTAACATCGAACCATTCAAACGACTTATCCGGTCTTTCGTTCAAATCGGGTATTCTACTTTCATTTGCTGCATTTTCATGTAAAACAAGTCCCATACTCTCAGAATCAACCTCATTTTGAGATTTTATTTTTAACTTCTCAGCGTTCTTTTTTAACTTCTCGGTATTTTTCTTTAGCTTCTCATCATTCTTTGTTAACTTCGCGGCAATCTTCTCAGCAATCTTCTTCAACTTCTCAGCATTCTTCTCTAACTTCTCAGTATTTTTCTTTGACTTCAGAATCTGTTCTCTACCATGTTCAAATGCTGATGGATTTCTCTTTGTTGAGTTTGATGTTCTTTGTTGTGCTTTTGTTGGACGACCTTTGGTGGTGACCGGCATAACTGGTTCCTCTAACCTGGTCATATCTGGATCAGCAAGCTCATTCAATTTTTCTAGGATACACATACGTTGTAACGCGTTTGAATTGTTCCACCTAAGCTTAATTTTTGGTATTTGTGGTAAATCGTCAAATTCGACCATTTCGTCAACACTATAAGGACGAGTACTTAGTTGTTTCCACTGATTTTCTATTGTATCAATAGGTATTGTCGTTCCATACCGTTCGTACTCTTTTAATTCATGGTAACATGGTAGGCCATGTGTCTTGCGAAGTATATGGAGACAATGATTACCACCCTTATTTTTCCAAGTAAGCTCTTTATGAATTTTATCTAGTGCATAAATGGAAACTCTGTTCAACAACTCTTTGAAAATTGGTAGGTTTCAATGTTCATGTCGTAAATGCATTTTGCTATACTCAAAATTTTTAAGTATCTCAACCATCCTCGATTCTGACATTAGATGCATATGTTTCCAACAATATGTAAAATCACCCTTGGATGTAAGCAACCACCTTTTAAGCACACTGTATTCGCTCTCAACACGGTTAGTGGTAGTGTTCCCGTAGTGTTTGATCTCGTTCGTCCATGCATGAACAAAAAATTCTTTATCTACCAATATTTCATCTTTCAAGTATGTAATGAATGCTTTGTATTTTTTTCCCCATGTGCCTATAAACTTGTTTAAAAGATCTTCGTACTCTGTTTGTGTATCAGACTTCCATAGATTTTGCCAATCCTCTTTGATGTCATTTTGTTCTTCTTCATCTTTTGTGTACTTAACGAAATTTGTTTCAACATTTCTTGTAATATGCCAACTGCAACATCCTCTTTGCATTAGGAAATACGGTTTGAATTCCAATTATTGGGGATTGTTCTCGATCCGTAAGAAATATAGAAGGTAAATCTGAGTTGTTGTATAGTCTTTTCAAACACTCGAGTGCCCAAATATAATCTTTCTGCTTTTCTTCTGACATAAATGCATATGCAACTGTAAAACTTGTCCCAGTCGATGTCACACCAGCAGCATGGAAAAGGGGTAGTTTCCATCTGTTTGTTTTATAAGTGGAATCCACGAAAATAACTGATGGAAAACATTTCGCCAATTGTATACTGTCAGGATGTGCCCAAAATATATGACTCAACACATCTGTACCTTCAATGCGCTGATCCCATGCCATATATTTATTGTCATTCAACAACTTCAACAAGTATTGCATATTTGTCCTTCCGTCTTTTTCGTTGGATTTTGTATAAGATTTGTAATTGTATATTGTTCGTAGAGTAGATTTATTTTCAGGTTGCTTTCTTTTAATTGATGATAAAATGATACCCGGTTTACTTCCACTTGTCGTCATCATATCAACTATTTCTTTTTCATCACTCTGTAAACGAGCTGCATAAGGATGTCCAAGCTATGTATCGGATGGAGCATGATTGTGCACGCCATATTGCACTTTAATAACCCATTTGTTTTCTTCAACACATGAAATTCTTAGTTTAAAAGGACAATTGCACTTCCTTGTGCCAGTTTTTTTACCCTTTTTGGAGACATGTTGTAGTTGCTTTTCAGAAGATTTTATAGTTCGAGCTCTATATTTGCCTCCTCTTTCACATCCGAACTCAACTACTGACCCTTTATCCATCATATTATCATATGATTTGGTAACAGAAATACAAAATAGATTTTTTCTTGCGACCATATGACACCATTCTTTAACATGATCCTTAGAGACAAAAACCTGAAAAAAAATAACATTACCTTCAATTTAGTAAATTTTATCAACACGTAATAATTGTTGTGAATAAAGAAATAATACAGAGAATGAATACCTCATTAGTCGAGAATTCGTCACGTACATCAAAACCAACGGGTGTATGAGATTTTAAAGACTGATCACCAAATGGTTCATAATTAGAAAATATTTGTAAGCGACTAAAAACAAACAAATTGACAGGAAAACTACTAGTAACATGCATGCCAAAATAGAGAGATAAAAAAAACGGTGACTAATCGTTGCACAGTTTTAGTTTCGTAGGCAATATGTTTTATTTTCCACTTTTTGCTAACAAATTTTTTTGATACAGGATGTAGAAGGTCGCTAGGAGAAGATAATCCAGCATCACATTGAAGTCCGTTTTCCCTATAACTCTGTTTTCCCTGTAACTAATGGTGCTGTACTCTGTTTTCTGTTTTCCCTGTAGCTAATGGTGCTAAACTCTGTTTTTTAATTTTGTTGAAGTATGTTTTCCCTGTAACTAAAACCTGTTTCTTCTTATTTTCAAGTTTGTTAAACAATATTGTTAAGGCTTATCTCTGGACTTATTGGGTTTCTGAAATTGAACCCTGTTTTTGACGTTAATAAATTTAGATTTGTTTCTGAAAAAAAAAATCACCGAATAACTGCAATCCCCACAGTTAATGAACCCTGTTCTAGTATACCAAAACGAAAGAAACATCCAAAATTCAAAAAAAAAAATTATGGAAGAAAAGGGTTAATCAAAAAATTTAAGTTGCAATTAAATTCTGTAAGTCATACCGTGTGGGGTTGATTGTCAATGCAATTGAAATTTTTCATTTCAATGGTTGAAGGAGTAGAATCTTCTATCATATCTTATATACCAAAGTTAGATTTAGGGTTATTAGAATTTATAGAGATAAAGATTAGTACAAGTGAAGAAGAAATAGATTTAGGGTTATTTATAAAAGAAATTAGAAATAGAAAAGGAAAAGGAAAATAAAGTTGGATTGGATTAATAAATTTTAGTTTGATTGAGATTTTAAAAAATAGTAGAATTCTATTTATTTTCTTATTGGGTTGTATTAATAATAACGGTCGATTGGAAATAACAAGAGTCTTTTTTTCTTTTTGTCGATAACCGAAGCCATATTTTGATTCAGATCTGATTGGGGATCTGAATTTGACTTTTGCATGTCAGTTTGTTAATTTTTAAACTTTTTTTAATGTTTAATTTGAGGTGTAATTGAATCCATATATCGAATCCCAAGGCATTTGAGGATGAACACGTTTGAATGAATTCAAAGATTTTACAAAATCCTATTATTTAATAAATCTACATCAGATGTGACAAGTTAGATTTGGACGAGAATTTTAGAATTACAAAATGTTTATCTTAAATATAACACATGTTTTTATTAATCATAACCTATGCTAGTTATATCCTATAAAAAAATTCAATTTACTGACCATGGTCCAAATCATAAATAAAATTATATTAATGAGTTTGCAAGATATTCATAACTAGTTAAACTGGTTGAATCGAAAGATAACCGATTCCAACATTTAATTGAGTTGATTCACCTAATTCAAACTAATATATTTAACTTTTTCGTTTTTTTTTTCTTCCTCGAAATGAATACTCTAGAAAATTTTCTTAGAACTTTTTGAATAAATCACTCAACTAAAACATCTTTAAGGTTTAATCAATACATTATGACCAAGAAAGAAGTTTCTAGATTTCGTATCTAATAGAATTGTATGGATATGATAACATCTTTCATTAAGTATTAGAACCTAACCCGACGGACTCAAGCTTTATCGGACCTTCAGTTTCTAGCCCGAAACTAGTAATAAAAAGAACCCTATATTACAATTGTATATAAATTTTCGATTGAGTAGCACATCGTGCTTATATATAAGGAACAAAAAAGGAAGAAAGAGTTTATGTAACATTTCTTTTGAACACTGATTGAAAATTGTGTTGCTTTGTTAGAAGAAGGGTAGCTATACTGATTCGGTATAAAAAAAATTGTTTGCACAAAATCTCTCAAGGTAAGTTTAAATTTAAAATTTAAATTTTTTAAAACCTAAACCTTAATGATAATTTATATATATATATAGATTTTTGAATTTTATAGCATATCTAATAAACAACATGGATTTTGAGGTTAAATTCTTCAAATTAACTCGTTTGAAAGAAATTAAAGAAAAAAAATATAATCTAAAACGTTTTTTAAATTGGTCAACGATTCACCGATTTTCTAATTCAGTGTCTTACTAACCTAATTTATGGGTTATGAATAATAGTAAAAAAATGTAAAAATCAAATTATAGTTAATATTTACTGATAAAAGCGCGCATTTGATGCACTATTGAATAACATTCCTATAAGTGGTCAAACTATCTCCCCATCTCAAGGAGGTCCTCTACTTTGGAATATATGCGGTAAAAAGAGAGAAAAGAAAACTAAGTAAGTTGGTCCGTCGGTTCTATGTTCCCCTCTTTTATCTAATGTTATAAAAGCTTGGTTGTTAAATAGACTATGGTTAATAAAAGCATATACCATATTTAAAGATAAGCCTTAGAAAAAACCAACCACCTGTTCGTGTTAACCCTCACTCTTCGACGATTTAAAGAAGAAAACAAATGTGTCCCAAGAATCGGTGGGTAACAAGACCTGAATTAATGTCTGCTAGCTCTAGACATTCGCAAGAACATCCAATCCGAGTCTAACGAACCAATATCCCCAAATCCTATAATTTAAGTATGACCGGTGCCTTTCAAGTTCATGAAATCTAGCTAGCTAATCAATGTACCTACCAAATTAAATATACTTGCTTTCAGTCATGGTCTTTTTGTTGCTTTATGCTTCTTCACATTACATATGTTTTGTACTTTCATTAATACATATAGATGTAGTAACGTAATGGGTGTCATGCATATGCACGAGGTCCACACAGTATTTACACATTTTTGGCTGGCATATTTTCATAAAACAGCAAAGAGAAATTGATCCCCGAGTTGCACAATTTGATCATGATAGTAGCATGCCATGCAGATTGTAGTAGTAGCGGTAGATCTCTGACTAAATTTGGTCCCTTTTTCTCTTTCTTACTTTACTTCTTTTTTAAATCCCTAATTCTTGGAATATAGATATAGAATAGAAATAAAAAAAAGCAGGTGTAAGATAGGAATCAAGTGTATTCACTATGGGTGTCACGTGAATGGTGGTGGTCTATTGGACTGGCTTTGATTCGAGTACTCAATAAACAGCCTGGAAATATAGTTGTACCATTTTTATTAAATAAAGTGTTTGTATTCATATATGTATATATATTTTTATATAAATTAAAATTTTAATAAAATACTAACATAAAATATTAGAAAATTTGTTTACAAAAGAAGTAGAATCATCTGATATAGGAGTATGAAGATATTTTCTAGCATTAGATTTATCTATTACAAGGGAATTCCTGATATATAATGGGGGAACAAGATCCAATCCATATAATTACAGCTATAAAGTTTGGTATCCTTACCTAGAAGATCATCACTAGAGTTTGTTGTTCTTGGAATGAAATTAAAACCCGAAAAATTAAGACATAAACCAGTAATGTATATAGCTTCGTCAAGAATAGCCTTACTCTGCCAAGAGATCATAGAATTTTGGCCATTCAGATAATAAAAACTTTTTTACAGTCTCCTTATATGCTAAAGTTGGCGATATTCTTCTTCTTCGCCCAGTAGGAAGCCTGAAGGACTCCTACTTCCTCTGCTTCTTCTGGTGAGGTTGTTGAGGATGGACCTGTTTTTCCTTATTGGAATTCACCTTCATCATTTCTCAAGATTAAAGAAAAACCAAAGGGATAATCTTTAGATACCCAAGCAACATCAACATTGATTTTGAGTTTATCTTTAACAGGAATGTTCCAGTCTTCTTTTAGTTATTTTTGTATTCTACTTTTAGGTTTATCTGCCTTATGGGTCTTCCAAAAAATGATGTGTCTCCGAATTTCTAAGGCTGTTTGAGCTGGGGAACTTTGTTTTCCTTGGAAACATCTGTTGCATCTTTCTTTCCATATGAACCACATTTTAGTCAGAGCCACCTCAATAGAGACAGAACTACCAATGGTAGTTGTCCATGAGAGACATATATCTATAAAAGAATTATTATTTTGGTATGAAATTGAAATGGATTTGGGCGTAAGCCAAAATTTCTTTATCATAATCATATTGGAAGAAAAAATGTTCCAATGTTTCTTCAGAGTCACAGCCAAAGGAACACCCGAAGAAATTTCCTTGATGAACCTGGATAGTTTTGAGTTTGTGGATAGAGCATTTTGCAGACATTTCCCAAAGAAGATTTTGCTTCTTTGAGAAATTTCTAATCTTTATAGGTCTTTCAAGAATTTGTCTTTAGATTATTTGAATTAGTCACATTCTCATTTAATTTATGATATAAAGATTTGACCGAGAATTCTCCTGAACTTGTCAGAAGCCCTCTGAGTCTATTTGGGATTGAACCATTGATCTTATGAGGAAAAGCCTAATCTTATCGATAACCTCAACTATGTGGACAGGAAAAAGAGAAGAGATCAAGTTAACATTCCACTTTTTGGTAGCAGGATCAATGATATCTACTATAAGTGTTAGAAAAGAGTTACTAGTGTTACAAAATTGAACAAGATTGAAGCTTAAACCTGGAATCCAGTTATTCTCCCAAATATTTATGGTTCTACCATCACAGACTTCCCAGATACTAAATTGTTCAACAAGATTGATTCATTTACAAATGCATTTCCAGATCCATGAACTAGTGGATGAAGGTTTAACTCTTAATGTTGATTTACCTTTAAAATATTTTGGTTGGAGTTGGAAGGCCCAAAGGGAATTAGGTTCATTCAGCAGTCTCCAATATAGCTTGGATATCATGGAAAGATTAGTTTTGTGAGCACATCTAAAGCCCATACCTCCTTTATGAATGTGTTTACAGAGATAAGTCCAAGCTTTGGGACAAAGGACTTTATAGTTTGTTTCATTCCCCCACCAAAAGTCCCTTTGGAGAGTATTGATTTTATTGGTGATCTTTTTAGGGATAACAAAACAACCCATTTGAAAGATGGGCATACTGGCTAAAACAGATTTGTTAAGGACCATTTTACTAGATTTGGGTAGGGTCTTGCTCTTCCAACCTTGATATTTGTGTTCCATTTTTCTACAATATGCTCAGAGGTTTTAATTTTAGACCTAATTCAATAAATAGAGGTTCCCCTAAATAAGAATATTTAAGATTTATCTTCTTAATTTTTAGGAGTTTAGACATCAGTTTTTGATGTTTAGGATGAACTTTTTCGCTAAAGAATATACCTGATTTGTCAAAATTGATTAGTTGACCAGAAGCTTTACTAAAAAATTCTATTATATTAAGGATATTCTTCTATTCATTTATATCAGCTTTGGCAAAGAGAAGGCAATCATCAGCAAAAAAAGATGGGAAATAGGGTTGTGTCTTGGATTTAATTTAACTCCATGAATGAGGTTATCTTTTTCCTGATTTATAAGTAATCTAGAGAAGATTTCCATGCAAATAAGAAAAATGTAAGGAGATAGGGGGTCTCCTTGCCTTAGACCTCTAGAAGGTTTGAAATGGGTCACAGGGGATCCATTTAACAGAACTGCAATTTAAAAGGTGGAGATATATTGATGAATAAGATTGCAAAACTCAGACTTAAAGCCAAAAGAACTAAGGCATGAAATGAGAAAATATCAGTTGACTCTATTAAAGGCCTTTGGCATGTCTATTTTGATGCCCAGTCCCCCTATTTTTGCTTTCTTCTTTTTGAAAGAATGGATAATTTCATGGAATGTTATTATACTGTCTGAAATTTGTCTCTTAGAAAGAAAAGCAGATTGAAAAGGGGAAATCAAACTGTTAAGATGAGGTTTAATTTTGTTGGCCAAAAGTTTTGCTATTATCTTATAAGTTGTGTTGCAGAGTCCTATTGGCTTGAATTGACTTGGATATTTAGGATGTCTAATTTTAGGGATCATGAAAAAAAAAGTTTTATTCAGGATGAAGAACCTATGAAAGAAAGAATTCTTGAATCACTAAAGTCACCTGATCACCTACCAAGTCCCAATTCTTTTAAAAAAAAAATGGCTGGGAAGCCATCAGGGCCTGGAGATTTATTTGGTTACATATTTTTTAATACTCTCAGAATCTCATCCTTAGATGGAATACTCAAGAGATTTAAGTTATCATTATCCGAAATAACAGGTTGGATATTACTGAAAAAAGAATCCTATTAAGAAGTATCTATAGGATCATTTGTAAACAAAGTTTTAAAGTAATCATGCAAAGTTATTTGAATTTCAGTTTTATCAAAAAGTGACTTCCCCATCTATCTTCATAAGACAATCAATATTGTTCCATTTTCTTCTCCTAAGAGTGACTGTGTGAAGATATTTTGGATTTTTTTCTCAAAGTATGATTATTTTATCTCTAGATTTTTGTTTATCTATGGCCTCTTGTGTCGCATACAGTTCTTCAAGAGTTAGCAAATTATCTTGAATTTTTCTTCTTTACAAAATATAGTTTGAGATGAATTTATGTTATCTATTTGCCCGAGAATAGTTTTTAGTTGTTTTGGTTTGATCCAAAAACATTTCTTTTACAATCCGTGAGATAAATACTTAATGAATGCAAATTAGATACCATGGTATTAGCTGGATTATCTATAATGAAACTACTCCAAAAATTTCTGATGATCTGGACACAGGATGGCTCTTTGAGCCAAATATCAATTTTCATAATCATAATCTAAAGATAGAGATAAAGGGAGAGGGTCAATAACAACTAACTGCTTAAGATTAACTTTTGTAAATTGAAGATTCCAAGAGGTATTAGCTAATGCTCTATCTAGTCTTTCTTGAATATTAACAGGGCCTTTCCTATGATTATTCCAGGTGAATTCATATCAAAAAAATATCTAAGTCAAAAAGACCTGCTCTTTGAAGAATGTTGTGGTAATTTTCATAGTCTTTAAATTTAAAAGGAAGACCACCTTCTTTATCAAATTGACTAAAGATCATATCCATGTCTCCTAAAAGGACCCAAGGTATATTATTTTTATTGACTTGATCAGCTATTTCCTCTATAAAATCCCAAGCTATATTCCTATTATAGGGATAAGAGCTGTCATAGAAACAAGTAAGGACCCATTGCTTAGATTCAAAATTGGTTTTGACTATAATATTGATCATATTTAAATTCCATTGAACTATGTCAAAATAAAAACCATCTATTCAGGCAATTGCTAATCCACCTGGATCAACAATATGGGTATTAAGGAAAAAAGATAACAATGATTTAACTAGAGGTTTTTGAGACTTAGTTTCAGAGAGAAAAAGGATCCCAGGTCTTTCTAAGTGCCAAGTGATTCTGAGTAAAAGGGTTTCCACATCCTTACATATTCCAGGAAATTATCTTCATAGTTGCATGGAAAGACTAGGAAACCAACCTAGGAAACTGTTGATGGTTGAAAAATTAACTTAAAGGGAAATTCTAATATCAAACAATTAAATATCAGAGCAGGAAACTAATAACAAAATAGGCAGATGATCGATAATAGCTAGGGTGAAAGGTAATAAAAATGATAAGTATAAAACCTGGATCTCTTCCAATTGCTTTGGCGAGGGAGATGATGAGAATGAGAGGGGGAGATGAAGTTCTGCTTTTGCTTGGTGTTCTTTCAGGATCTGTACTGATCAATTTGAATTGCATTTATTTTGAAAGAAGAGGGAGTATGATTACCAGAGTTAGAGGAGGATGAGAATACAGGGATAGAGATGCGAAATGCAGGAGCTGGACTGCCTGAGGAAGCATCATTAAGAGATATCTTAAAACCTTGGGTAGGGATTAAAGGGGATGAAGTTGAAAGATGACTTCTAGTTGAAACAGGGAATAAAGAAGAAGGTGATTCGAAAAAATCCCTAGCATTTTCATAAGGGGAAAATGATAATCTTTTGTCGACAATTAGGGATGGAATTGATCTGGGTAAAATTGGATTGGAAATGTCTTGAAGTAAACTCGTAGCAGGAAACAAATCGGGAATCGGTGTAAGGACAAGATCAGGGGATTGACTCGGAACTGAGTTATTTCTCTGACTCAGATTTAAAGAAGAACTTACAGAGGGATCAAAATTATTAGGCAAATTAAATGTTTTTGTAAAATGTAATCATCTTTGTATATGCTGTATGTTCAGTTCAGTTATAATCTCTTCTTGTAAAATATTTTTTCAATATATTTCTAACATTTCTCCTTTAAAACAAAATTCAATACATCTACGAGAAATTTTGTACGAACTTCATGTTGGATGAAAAATTATGTAAAATATTTTCATATTAATTATGCTCAGTAAAATGATTTCACTAAAGCACAGCCAGTCTAGTCGGTTAATGTTGGTTTTTTTTTCCTTTTCAGTAAGAAAATAGGAACCTCCAGCAACACATAAAATTAACCGGTAAATTTTAGTTTTTTTTAGTTAAATTACTTTTATGTGGTCATAGTTAATTTAGAACAAGGGCGAAAATGAAATAGTATTTTATAAAGGTAAAACTAGAATAACATTTTATAGAGGTAAATTGGAGATTTAGAATACATAACCCGGTGGCATATAATGTAAATATATTATTATAATGGGATTTTAAATATAACGTTATTTCCAAAATATTTCGGTAACTCTGTAGATATTTTTGATCCTTTTAATATATATATAAGAACAGAATAAAATAAAAAGATAAAATCTAATTTTACTTAACTACCGTTATATCTTCGATTAATTTTATACTATTATCGGAACGGAAAAATTGGAAAAGAAAATTTACAGTTTCATCTCAGCTCAATTCCCTTATATAATAGAATATATAATTATTCCAATTTTATTACTGTAATGAATGTTTGAACGGTAATACAAACCCGATTCAGATCGTGTCGATCGTATATGATAATTGTTCATATTTCCATATGTTATTAATGGCAGATTTGTTACATAAAACTAAAAAGCTTATCAGTAATATAATACGAAATCTACTCACTACAGTAAAGGACGTATGTTTAAAGTTAAGTAGTGTCTGATTGGAGTTTTTAAAATGTGGATACAGTATTTCATTCGTATCTTACAATGTGGATACCAAATACTTAACTTAGGCATTTAGTTATCCGGATCCGTACGAACCCTTTGGCTCCGCAATGTACACCCCGAGCGTTAGTTCCACAAGCCGAACAACTTGTAACCAATTTACTGGTCCGTTTTTGTATCACCGAATCATTAAAGGTCTGTCCCCAATAATCCCTAAAATTAGAGGACCTTAGAGCACCCACAATGGTGGGATTAAATCATGAACCAAATCTAAATTTGGACTTTGGTCCGTCCAAATTCAATCACAGTGGGGCGATTAAATTTGGATTTTGGTCCGAATTTTTTACTGTTTTTACTGAACCAAACCCAATTATAGTGGAGCGTTAACCTAGTCGTGCGTCTCGTGCCAGGCGTGACGTTGGGTCTTCGTTTGGTGCTAGGCGTTTGATTAGACGTGTGTTTCGTTTGTCAGGCGTGAACCAGAACTCCGCTTCATCAGGCGTTCATCCAAGAGCACGTCCAACAAGACGTAAAACCCAAGTTAAGTTATAGCCATTTCAAATTTAATGATGTCTAAACCAGTTTCTTTTTTCCAAAGCAAATACCATTTTTGAAATTTAGTTAAATCAATAAAGAAGAAGTACAACATAAAACGATTGAATAAAAATTATTATGTATGGGTGTTCATCTAGCTCTCCGCCTAGTGAGACGCGCGAATGGCTAGGAAAGCGCCTGATGAGTGAAGCGTAACCTTAAGCGTGCGCCCGTCTTTTTTGAAACACGTACCAGCTGCACGAGTAGAAAATTGACCGGGCGTGTTGCTAGGATGACGCCCCATCAAGCGTTCGGCTAAACACACGCCTGTCGCTGGGGCGTGCCGCTAAGCGTGCGTCTATCATCAGACGTTCTTTTGGGCTACGCCTCCCACCGAGCGTTCATCCAGCGTCCGTCCCAACCAAGCATTTTCACAGGCGTACGCCTGTAATTTTTTTTTTCAACAGACGTATACTTGTAAATGCGCTCAACGCCAGGCACTAGCTTAGACAACCGCCCGATCAAATTTTAATCCCTGTCCGTTGCGTATCAGGCGGAGTAAAGATCAAAAAATTTACTCTTTACTCTTTTGGTCTAGTCGTCCCACTGTGGATGCTCTTAGCCACCATATAAAGGATATGTACTATGTAATAGATACCAAGTTTCTTTTTCTTAAGAAGAATGAAGATTTCTGTCTACTTCCTCTTCGTTTAGTTGATTAGTGCATAGTATACTATATTTTTGGTATCAATTCAATGCTAGTATTTGTTGTATTTCTTGCATATTACCTTATATTATTTATGTTTTCTTTTTATTTGTTTCAGTTAGGCAGAATCATCCAAAAAGAGCAAAACAAGTGTTGAAATGGATGCAAAAGTGAAGATGAACCAAAGACCAAGTGAAAATTATTCAGCACTATATTATATATAATGAAAATAAAAAGTCAACACAAAAAGAATGAGGTCATTCTGACTTCTGATGAAGAAGTTATGGACAAAACAATTTTATAAGGATCTTGGATCGATCCAATTCTGGGATCAATCCTAAGACCAATCCCACATGGAAAGAGCTGCGAAATTAGTTCTTAAAAGGAGAAAACTTGGTTTTGAAGTGGGCCCAAGCCCTAGGATTGTTAAGGCTATTCAAAGGGATTCATATTCATTTCTAGAGCTAAATTAGAGTTATTAATATGCAAACATTAACAAATATTAATTATAAGTAGTATAATGTAATCACGGATTGTAGTGATACCTTTTTGTACTCGTATGTAAATTATGACATTTGTTAAATTGTCTACTCATGTATGCCAATTGCATTAACTATCATATTTCACCAATCTTAAAGCTCGTAGAAGGTTAAACATGATTGTGCTTTTTACACTTTGGGTTATTCTCTAAGTAGAATTCATATTCGCGTCGTTACGTGCGTACGATGATTTTAGGAAATTAACGGAATATTCTTGCGATTAAGGTATTATACGGCTTTTGATAATGGGAGATTAAATTTCAATTCAAATTATTGATACAAGAACATGTTTGTGAATGAAAACGAATCCTTAACCAATATTCTCATTTCATTGATAACTTTTACTTATTCTCAGCTTTCAATTTGGTTTAGTTTACTCTAGACAATTCATAAAAATCCCTCATTTTCACATAAGACTTTGAAATCGAATAACAACCAAGACCTCTCTATGGGAAAGAACTCTTTCTTACAACCGTGTTTAATGTATATTTTGATAAGTGAGAAAGTTAAATAATTTTGACGAACCAAAATTTGAGCGATGTCGTATCCATCAAAATTATTACGCTTTCTCACTTATCAAAATATAGATTAAGCACAATGGAAAGAAAGAGTTCATTCCTATATAGAGTTCTTGGTTTTCATTCATTTTTAAAGTCTTTTGTGAAAAGGGGGAATTTTTATAAATTATCTAAAGTAAACTAAACTAATTTGACATATGAGAATAAGTAAAAGTTATCAATGAGATGAGGGTATTGGTTAATGATTCGTTTTTATTCACAAACATGTTCTTGTATCAAAATTTAAATTGAAATTTAATCTCGCATTATCAAAATCCCTAGAATACCTTGAATGCAAGAATATTCCAATAATTTCCTAAATTCATCACACTCACATAACGACATGAATATGAATTCTACTTAGAGGATAACCCAAAGTGTATCAACACAACTAGATTTAACCCTCTACGAGCTTAAAGATTGGTGAAATAGGTTGATTAATTCAATTGACTTACCCGAGTAGACATTTTAACAAGGTCGTAATTTACATAAGAGTACAAAAAAGTATCACTATAATCCGTAATCGTATTATGCTACTTGTAATGAAGATTTGTTAACGTTTGCGTATTAACAATCCTAATTTAGCTATAGATATGAATATGAGTTCAACTAATTGGCCTCTTAACTAAACAAACATTCATTCATACATGGGGGTATTTTTGGTAAATTATGAACGATAATTATGAGACAAAACTAATTATTAATCAAGACATATATATTGCAACATCCAACTATATCCCTAACCAATAATCAAAATTAGCTACTCATATGTTAGAGTTCACACAATTGAATTCAAGAAGCAAATAAATTGCAAACACTAGAAATTGAGAAATCTTGCACGTGTGTGAACGTATAAAAGCAAGTAGAAATGGTAAGGTTAGATACTAGATGTTAGATATCTCCCTGTAGAAGTTGCTCTTACATAGCTTCTTTTGTTCCAACAATCCCAATTGGAATAGAATCCACTTTCCTAATATAACATAAATTGCAAAAATTCCAAATTTAGTTCAAATTCTATCCAAGTTAGGAAACCCTAATTTCTAACGGAAACTTGATCCAAAGCGCGACTCGAAACTCATACATCCCCCGTCCAACTTTCAAATCCAACAAGTACCCCCTTCATGATTCACTGAAATTTTATCATTCCCATTTGAATTTACGACATCTGGCATCTGGAACTAGTAGTACTGAATCACTATTCTCGCTGCGTTTTCGCACCATTTCTGCTGTTTTGGTTCAAACATTTCTTCAAGCACTTTGTGTATGTTTCTTTTGATGTGGAGATATATATATATTTTTCTATATGTTCACGCTTATATAGCTTCTCTTCACCCTGGAGAGTCGATTACGAAACATTAGGACCAATAATTTAATCTCTAATGGATATTTCCGTTCGGATACTCTATCTGAGAGTTATCCATATTTATCAAATATGTTCCTATCTAATGAAACACTATTGGATCAAATGAAAAATAAATTGTTGAGAAAGATATGGCTTTTCTGATGAAATGAAACATTTGATTCATGTAAGAGGAGAAAAATTTCCAATTTCTTAGCCGGAAAATATGTGGCTATGAAGGAGGGATTAAGTGGAACAGAACCGGGTGGTAGAGTCGTAGAAAAACTTGTTTCTTCCATATTTTTGACCTTATCTACATGGAACAATATGCTACTATATAAAAGAATTAAAATCTTAGATCAAACCACTATGTATGAATGGTATGAACTGCCTAAACAAGAATTGTTGAACGACGAATAATCATAGCTTACTAATCAATTATCAAAAAAAAAATCCATTAATAAAACATGTAAATCCATTAGAAAATAAAAAAATACGCATGTCCGATGAAATGGTTCTTGCTATGTGCTCCAATGACGAATCATTTTATTGTTTTAACTGAAAAAATAACTAAAATAGATAAACCTTTCTCTTCGTTTCAAGTCGACGGATCTTCTCAATTAAAATATATCCTACATGGCAAATAACATTCTAGACCGAGTCTAATTATAATTGTTTTGTTTCGAAGCAAAGATATCCACGGGGCCGGTTCTTCATATTCAGATATCCACACGACCAAGAGGTATTGGATTCTCTTTACCTGAAATGGGAAGGAAGGCTTGAATGCTAACATATGTCTATTATCGAATTCACACGAATTGAGAGTACCCATTTTGGGAACGTCCAGTGCCATAATCACTGAATGGGTAAGTCGCCAATCCTTCAAACGAATTATGTAATGTACTTTATATGTTGGGCTACGGGCGAGCATTTTATCAGAAGTTTATATTGTATTAATTTACCCCTGTGTGATTTCTATTGAAGCATATAATCAGGGGGTGGTGCAGGGAGGATAATTTCAAAGTGGACTCCACATTTATTAGATCGAGAAGATCTCAAAAATTAAGTGATCTATTGTGGAACTTATTCCAATTCCAACAACCCAGACTCGACTCGTAGGTATGGCCGGACTACTTCATATCAATGAGACTCTGTATATCAATATCGATTCGATCTGAGATCTCTTATTGAATTACTCATTCAATGAGTATTCTTAACATTATGCCTTGAAGAGGACTCGAACCTCCATGCTCTTCAACACGAGATTTTGAGTCTCGCATGTATACCATTTCACCATCAAGGCATATTGAAAGTGAATCGTATTCCATGAATATGATATCTATATAGTGTGATGTATTGGAATATATGAAAAGGATGGGGTGTTGGAGTATTTCTATCGATCGGTCATGTCATATAGGCCCGAGTCAGACATCCAATTACTTCTACTTGAATTATCCAGAGGATACCTTAGATATATCAAAAATATGTACAATCAAACCTACTTCTCGATTTTATAGAATCTTAAAGAATTGAATATGGGACCCAATAACGAGAATTATGTAAAAAGAAGGTCTAATTACGCTTATTCCTAACCCTAAATGGAATATAAAGATCCATATGTAAACATATTATCTATTTACATACACTCGAATACCCCCTTCTCATGATGAGAATGTACATAATCATATTCTGGTCTGTTTCGGTATGGAATGAACTTATAATCACGGAATCAACTCAACCATCAGATTATAAGTTCATAAACCCACCATCCCATTTCCATTTTGGGCGGAAAAGATCAACTAACTCTTTGATTCCAGTTAGTAAGAGGGATCTTGAACTAAGACATAGATCCTAGAAGCTAAAAAATGGTATCTGAGTGTAATTTGGTTCATTGATATTCCTGGTATAGTGGATGCTATCACACATACAATCATACTCAATTTGATAGAATTGTATGATCTTAAAATAGATCTTCAATAATTTTGCACGTGAAGGGTTATTTCTTGGTTTCATCCAGTCATTAATAACTTGATTATTTTTAGATAATAGTAGATAAAAACAACGCTCATAAGAATTCCTATTGAAACCAAGAAATACAGGCCTGCCTTCCATCCACACCAGTATAGGTGGAGTTTTCCGATGAAAACCTGCTTGTGGAGGAATACCTCCTAGAGATAACAGACATAGGGCTATAAAGAGGGCCAAAAAAGGATCATATGTGTAGAATCCTGCATAATCTTGAATGTTATCAGTTCTTATATGTAGACCAAATAATAAAATGCCATAAAAAGTTCTTCATGGAGATATATAACGAACATATAAGTTATCATGCGTGCATATCCATCATTTGAGTCTCCAACAATTATTCCAATAATTACATATCTGATTTGACTTATGGATGAATATGCAAGCATGCACTTCATGCTTGTTTGAGTAATAACAATAAGATTCCCCAATATCATGCAATGAATAACTAGGGTTTCCAGAATAAGATGTCATTCGTTTAATGAGAAACGGAAAAGGAATATCAAAGATTCGAGTGGATGAATCTGAAACCGATAGTTTTGAATAACATAAAGAAAAGCAACGACTCGAGTGGGAAAGTGGGAGTCGAAAAGAGGACTCCTCACTTCTTTTTCTTATTCAAAACTGTGCATGAGAATTTCAACTTGCACGGCTCCTAAGTGGTAAAAGAAATAAGAAATCATTTTTTTTTATTACATTCCTCGCGTATGTGTAAGACCGAATCCATTCGATCTCTAAAAAAGATTACTAATATCTAACTTTTCGAGGTATCCTCCATCAACGGTTGTGGATAACTGACTTTTTCAATTTTTTCGACCTTGGTTCCGTAGGAGCAAGTCAGAAGATTGTAAAATAGAAAAATCTGATTTGATTCGTTCTTAATAGCCATGAGATGATCACCTTAGGATGATCCTTTTGTTGACGGATGCTCATATTACACTCGTAGTCTCTGAAGGATGAGAACCCACTATGTAGCATCTACCAAGAATTCAAGTATTGTATCTGTCATTAGTCTGATCCTTTGTAGGAACTACCCATACTAACGATCTTGCAAAATGGATTTGTTTATCATGAAAATATTTGTTGTTCCTGACCCTGCTTCACCTTAATTTTTATTTGAACAAAATATCACAATAAACTTTTGGTACAAGTTATATCTTGGTCTGATTGGGGATAATATTTATCTTCTTCATGTCCATGGAGTTTTGAAGAATCCAAACATGTCAGAGATAGATATGGAGGTAGAAACTTATCGAACGAACCACACTTCTTCGTATAAGTCAGGAGTCCATTGATGAGAAGGGGTTGAGGAAAGCTTGAACCCAATTTCTGTAGTGATGAATATAAACGTCATTAAAATTCTTGAGGAGTTATACTGTGACGGACCGATTTTTTTTTTGCTTCTAACAGGTCGGGTTTCGACCCACTTGGAAAGCTAATACTTTCCGATACGCCACTCAAGGAACCAACGTTACCAATTTTCGCTTAAAATTTTATTTTTCTGTCGAAGCGATTGTTTCCTAATTTCATCTGAACTGCTTTATGAGCAGACAAGCACGATACTAACATCGAGGGTCATCGAATTTGTCAAACTGCTGTGCAGTTTGTGATATCATTACTGATATTCATTGAATCCAACAAATTATATGAATTACCTCAATGGGTAACAATCATCCCCAGATGATATGAATCACCTCAATAGGAAAAAATCATCTCGCACTAGGTAGTATGAACATCTTAGTAATGTAACTATCTCTTATCAACGATATACATACTGCCAAGGTTGCAATCATCCCCGAATAGATGGTTGAACTACCAACTCTTTTCTGACAATATGAACAACCTCATGCAGTTGTGATGAACCGTAAAACGACTGCATACGTACCATTTCCATAGCTCGAAGGGATCAAGCACGACCCTAGTTTGTCAAGTTCATTTAGATAGTATGAACTACCCTTATCGTTAGTAACTACCTCTTATCATATAATCTTAAATATCTCATTTTGATAGAAATCATATAGATTATATGCTGCTTGTCATGGCAGCAACAATCTCTTAGATAGTATGAACTACTTATAATGGTAGCAAATACCTCTCAATAAATAATATGAACTACTTTGTTATAATAGCAATCATTTCATACTTAGATAATATGAACTACTTACCGTAGCAGTAACTATCTCTAGCCGCAATAGTAACTATCTTTAGCGTTAGATGGTATGGATAGTATGAATTTCGTAACAATAACTACCCCAACATATCACATCACCAAAAATTACCTTAGCAATATCCATTGATGACAAGACATCAGCATCTACACGTCTACGCATGGACCTGCCACTTAATCTGTATTTGTACCTTCCTTTTAAAATAAACAGTAGACTACAACATAATGCTTACCAAAATGACACTTCATCCAAATCACCCATAACGTTAATCATAAGGAGGCTAGAGAGTTTATATTTTAGTTCTCATCGGAGGAATAGATATTTAGTGATAAAGGTGCCACTATAATTTAACGACAGCACAATTAAACTATATATAGTTGTACGACAGTATCTCAAAATGGTAAACATTCCATCTACAAAGGTGACCAATAAGATTCTTTGATCATAGAAATATTTTAACAAACACTACAAAATCAACCAGCTAATCAGTAAGACAATCCATCCATTTAATCCACCATTATTGAAGTATTCCTGGTTTGCTAAATTGAAGAATAAACATCAATATTAGCAAATAAAATATTTGTGCATATAATTACACTTGCTAATTAAATACTCCATGACTACCATTGACACAAACATATGCCGCATTATTTCATAACATTCCATAGACAGTATCAAGGATCTCGGATAACCAATGCTAGATTACAACCATTGGAAACATGTCAACTCATTCTTTGACAGTATGGTTTTGCAACTATTTTAACAGGAAGAAGCTACAAAAGTTTTAACATCTTGAACTCATCCCAAGAACTATCTACATAAACCATGTTACAAATTTGTTACAGTAGACCACTAAGTACTTAATTTATCCAGATTATAAAATATATTAATACGACACCCACAAGACTGCCTAACCCCAAAAATACAAAATACATAAGCCACATCAAACTACTACTCATGTATGCTAGAAAATACTCACAGACTCTACATTAATAGCTAACATCATTCTGTTTATTTTTAGATAACCCCATTTTGTAAAAACACATTCAATTTCAGAAGTTAGCATGCTCGGGCGATATAAAATAGGCCAAACAATCCACACACTGCGTTCATGAATTAGTCCCATACAAATAAAGGAGTTCACCTTAATTAGACTACTCCACTTAATGCCATGATTTTTCCTCATATATTAAAGACTAACTTCATACTATTATGTATGAAAACTTCTCACAGTAAGCTCAACCAAGCACAAGAAGTCAAGAAACCTATATAATAATTAACACCAATAAACTAACAACCAACCATATATAGATCACTAACATTTCAAAACACTAGCGTTTGAATTATGCTTCATGCGTCACAAATTGCCAAAGAAACAAGTTAAAACACTAAGGTTTAGCATATTGTGCACTACAAATAAAATTGCACAAGTAGCGTATGTCTCATACTTATACATATTACTATAAAGACCAACCACCAATCATTACCTCTAAACAACTCAACAAATACACTGGAAGGGGTATGTTTACATCCCATCATTAAGCTCCACAATTATGATCAATTCAAATATATGTGCACACATAAGAACTAACTACAACTTAACCAACATCCCATGGTTATGCAAAATTTCTGTTTTCAGAATGCAGTCAAGCTTTGTCTAAGCTTTTCAGTAGTAAACGACGTTTGATTGTTGTGAAATTTATACAGTAACTTTACGACTCAATTCTACACAACATATCCAAAAATCAGCATATTCTAACGGTTTACTACAGAATTATACACATTGCAAGATGACTGCTTTCATTATTGATGTACAAAATTGAGCCACGGCTCTCCCACGCTTTGTGGTAGATAAAATGATCTAATCTTATTGAAATTTTTATTGTAAGTTATATATATTATAAGGAACAATATACTAAAGTTTCATCCTAATCCAATAAGCACGCAGTGACAAAATCAATGAATAATTGAGGATCCAGGATTTCAATCCTGAAAAACACAGTCATAGATAATAATATTATTCCAGTAGTTAACCTGACCTGATCTTCATAAAATTTTGATCGTATCACTGTGACTTAATTAAGAAAAACATATTAAAATTTTATTATATTCCAACGGCTGGATCTAAGGATATCAGTAAGACAAGAACATGGATTTTAGGGTTCACAAAGTTGAATTACTATCAAATCATGCAAGTTTCTTTCCCAAAGCTTTCTATACATAAATTTAGTAATAAAACAACATACACAATTCATATTTTCACATAAGACCATGATTTTATTGAAACTCCCAAATTTAATGAGGAACCCTAGATTCAAAATTCTCAAATCAAGGCATCTATGCATGAAATTTATGTTCCTTACGATTTACCCAAAGTTCTAAATCAAGTAAAACATCAGAATCAATACTTAATTTCTTCAAGACAGTAAATCATATCATTTGGATAAAAAACAACTTGACAAAATTATGAAAGATAATTCAAACCTTTAATTCCGCTCAAGCAATAGTTCAAAGCACCAGATCTTAGATTTTCCAAACATAATACCTTTACATTATGAACGAATTTTCTGGTGTTCTTCCATGAGAATTTCAGAAGAATAACAAGGAAAAGATGATGACAGAATGAGTTTTTTTAAAGAAAAACGTGTTCTTGTCACTTTATCTTTGGTTTTTGATAGACACATATTTATGTCTAATTTGATCTCACTTCTCTATTCTTGTTAGTCCTTATTTTGTATTAATATTGCATTTTCATTGTGTTTGTAGGTATTTTTTTAGAAATAAATAATTGTCAAAAAATGGATGAAAAAGTGTTAAAGGCACCCCTAATTTGGATAAGGGCACCCCATTTACTAAAGGCACCCACCAGTTGAGGCACCCATTCCTTTTCGTTTGAAAATAGAAATGGCGGGAAAATTGTTTTTCAATTAACCATGAATCTGTGTTGAGTTTATGAAGATATTATACGTGATTTTTTGGTTTTAAAACAAAGAATATATTAACCATATCAAGAGTGATTGCATAGAATCAAAAGATACGAAAAAATCAAGACAAAATAATCAAATCAGTTCACGATAGTTATGAGAAAATAATACCCGAGTATCCTTTGCTATTAACGATTATCCTTCGAAAATTTGGTGGCCTTTGTTGTATAAATATGTTGGGGGTTAAGCCAGAAGAGGATCAGAGAGGATGGGAGAGCTCAGGAGGTAGCCAGAGATCGAAAGAAAAATCCAGGAAAATATTTTTTCTGCTGCTGTAAACAAGAAAACGAAGAAAAAAGGCTCCAGAAAACTGTCGCTAGAACTTCGCTGAACCCGTTGTTTATACTTTTGAATTTCTGAAGCGTCCCTGGTCCGTTCTTATTTCCGTCTTCTTCAGTAACGTATAGAACAGTCTCTATAACGCTTATAAGCGTACCTGTTCTCATGTGTTACCTCTATTTCATTATTGTAAACACTTTTGAGCTATGAAATATATTTTTGAGGGTTTTTCCAATACAATGAGGAGCTAAACCCCATCTCTGAGGCGACGGAGGAAGCTAATTTTCCAAAGATGATGTGGTAATATTTTTTTAATTAATTTATGCAATTCATTTATGATTAATATCCTTGGTTAAAAATTGATTTAATGATTTTCGTTAAGCAATTGTGATTTTGTTAGATGGTACATGTTTTTGCCTAGGTTTTAGATGTTCCATGCTTTTTTTATACAATTGTTATTTTGAAAATATACTTGTTGCTATATTTTAGAATCAAATTAAATGTTATAATTGGATAATTGGTTAATTATTGAATTTAATCACTTTAAAAATTAGAAAATAGTGGAATCCTAGCCTCAGTCCTCTCTCAATTTTATTTGAGTTTGCTATTTTTAGTTTTAGAAATTAAGTTTAAAAACAAATCTTCACAAGTCTTGAACGAACCATTATTTACCACTATTACAAAACACATCAATTTTTGGCGCCGCCGACGCGGACTTGTTTTTAGATTTTTTTTAGGTTGATTAGTTTGGTTAAATTTTTATTTTATTTATTTTTATTTGTTCTATTTTACGTTTTTGGGTATTTTCTTTGTATTACAGGTTTTGGATCAAAAGAAATTGGAGCTAAAGATTATATTGATTGATTAAAGACTTGGAATCAAAGACAAAGCGAAAAGAACGGAAAAAGAAGACAAGATTTTTTTTTAGTTAATTTTTTAATTTTTTTAGGGTTTTTATTTTTCTTTTTAGAAAATTGTATTAGGATAAAATTATCATTTTTGTAATTATTTTAGGTATTTTCATTTATTTTTTTGAACTTTTGAACTTTGGACTTTGAACTTTTGAACTTTATTATTACTTTTTAAACCCTACGAAAGGGTATTAAATATAAACTGCACAGGGAAGGACGACAATTACGATATTGTCTCGGCCCCTCGGGTTCATACACTGACATAGGAGTCGGTGCCCTGAGTCGACTTCAACGGTTCATCGCCCGTCTGGTACGGGAGGTAATATTCGATCAACCCACGAATCCCCTGGCAGTGAGTTTTCTGTATTCCTTCGTAATGCATATATGTTGAGGAATTGAATACGAATTTATTTTCTAGTAAAGGGAAAGGACTGGCCATATAAGATAAGGACTCGGATTTCATCATTGTTTCCTTCTTGCCCGACTTAGGAACACGTTACCTACGTGAACCTAAGCCTAAATTTTGACTAGAAAGAGACCTATAGGGTATCAAGCTTATTGGAAAATCATTCAAAGGACTATATTGGTTACTTTGTTAGCATAACTTAAAGTTCAGGATGATTATTTTAAGTTGATTAGAGCCGCCTTGTAACCCAGGGAAAAGTTTCCAAAGAGGCAGGGTTATCAAAGCTCCATAGAGCTTATCCTGCTTCTATTCAACTTAATCTAATTCAGATCGTTCTAAGAGATTTGCTAAAACTGTAACTAGTTTCCTTTTGGAAGAATAGAAGCTGGTCTAGAAAACAATCTAAGTGGAGCCATCATGCTTTTTGTTTGCTAGATTCAGTAGGTTTGATTTGGTTGAGTCGGCCTTGTTTGTGTATGTTTAGAACCCCTTCCGCTAGGATTTATTTTTAGAGTTTATTTGTGTAAATATATTAGGAAGTTTTTGTAGAAAATGTCGAACTGGTATTATGAGGACCAGTACAATGAATATCCTACTGAATTTCAAAATAGACATTATCCGTACTATCAACATGGTGTGGATAGTAGTCGGGACCACCACCAACCTTTTGAAGGTTATTGCTCATACCAAGGTGATCCCAATTACTATTCATACATACACCCGTCTTATAAACATGAAAATGAGCAAAATACGAGTTCGTTGTCTTGGAGGGATACCCTAGAGCAGTTGCAACCTAGTACTCATCATGAACCTATTATGCCTCTAGAAGAATCCCTCAAGTAGTTAGCTGAAAATACAAATAGGTTTGTATTACGTTGGGGGGAACAATCACTAGTCCAACTCTTTGTCTAGAAGAATCCCTCAAGCAGTTGACTGAGAATACAAATATATTTGCGTTAAGTGTGAATGAAAGTCTTGCAAAGAATATATTGCTCAAAATGATCTTAATTTCCAATACAGTGCTACCCTTGATAATTGTTCACCTAGTCAAGAGGACGAGGATAAAATTGGTAACACTATTTATTTAGACGAGGTTCGAACATCTTCATTTTATTATGATGATGAGGATATTATTGGTGAAGAACTTGAAATATACAGGCAGAGTGATCAAGAAATTGTCACTCCAATTGTGCTTCATGATGATAGTGTTATTTCTGTTTCTAATCCAAATAATTTTAATGATTATTCACCTATTCAAAAAGAAGAAGATTTGACTAGAGATACCACTATTTTAGACGGTGTAGAATTTTCTTGTTTTGAAGCCGTTAATGGTTTAGAGGATCGAGTTTGTCCTGAGACTAGTGATTTAGAGTCTGACGATTCGAAAACAATAGTCTCTGACGAAGATGATAGACTCTTACAGAATTCTTATGTGATAGATGATGATTTGATTCAGGTTAGTAGAATAGTTTCCCCAATGGATTTTGTTGTCCTAAACACCCAACCTTTTCAGGACCTTAGGGACCTTAGAATCCAACCAACAGATTTTAGTTCATTTGAGAGTAATGTCCACCCTAAGTTTGGGGGTACCGATGATTCTTATGATTGTCAAGTATCTATGCTTAAAGTCCCTCACTTGGGACTTGACATATGCACCTCTACCATTTTCCAAGATCATCTTCAAACTAGATTCTCTGAGCCTGTTGATGTCCAAAAAGAAGTTCAACATTTAGAAACCCATCCTCTGGTCGATGTGGTTCACCTAGGAAATAATACCAAGATTGACTTTGTTTTTCCACCAAAATATTTTCTTCCATATGTGGGAACGTTTGAACTTCAAATGTGTTAGTTATTAAGTTTTAAGACTAAGCCTAATTACTTTAGGAAATTAGAATCGACACATTTGGTTAAGAATGACCACCATTTTAAGAGTAGTCAACTGTGTGGGTCAAATCTGATTGACTTTGAGGATCCACATTTATTCAGTTTAGTTTTATGTGCCTTAAGTTTATTATTTGAGTTTTTCCAGACTCTACAACCCGATCCCTCAGATCCTGCCTTTAGGGAAATTCAGCTTAAAGAGATTTATCTAGACCCTTTCATAGAGCCTGAACCTGAACCTCAACTAGATGTAGTTGTCATAAACAAAACACTAGATAGGGATAAGGTTGTACTCGTTTTGTTCACTTTCTGGGCCTGCTGTAATTTCCTTCTATTATGGATAACATTATTTTATTCAGATGACCCAGAGTTGTTCCGACTATTGCTATATGATTTTATGAGGTGACTAATTCTTTCTTAGTCTGGTTGAAGACTTTAAACTTAGCACTTCTTGGGAGGTAACCCATGCTCATGCGACACAATAATATCTTTCCTTAACTTCTTTCCTTCGATTGGTAGCAGTTTCTCCTTGTTCATATATTTAATCATTCATCTTTAAAACATTGAGGACAATGTTAGATTTAACTTTGGGGGTAAGGGATAAACTTTTAATGAAACATGAAAATCCAAAGTCTAGAAACTTGTGAATTATTCAGGATGACACTAACCATTCTAGGTATATGGAAACTTAGTTCTTTTTCTATAGGAATTGGTGTGCCTAGTTAAATGGTCTATTCATATCTGGATGCACTCAGGTGTTAGAAATAACACGATAATCATTGAACAAGCATATCTCAGAATCATCATAATCATATCACTTTCTATTTTTATTTTTGCAATTTATGTTTCTCTAAGTGATTTGGTGGGGCCCTAGTATTTCCATAAGGTCGTAGCTCGGATGTGTTAGAATTTTAATTTTGTTGAAAAAAAATAAAAAATAAAAAATTGACACTTTGACAGCAATACGTGTGTGTTCTCCCTGTCTCCGTCGCTTAAGCAAGCGTGGAATGCAGGATCCATGGGAACTATCATGTAATCTGCTGAAAAGGAGCATGCGCTTAGATTCAAAAGATCTAATCATGTAGTCATAAAAAAAAAGAAAAAAAAAATATTATATATATAAATAATAATAATAATAATAATAATAAAAATAGGAACATCCGAGCCGGACTTTATACTAATATTTTGGGAAATACCGTTCACCTTAGTCAACATATGCACCATTCATTACTTTTATATCCATTTTCTAATCTATCCATGTGTTTGAATTTGATTGATTTCGAGCAATGTGAATTTTTATCCATCTTTGGATGTTCAATGATTATTTGAGTAGAGTTTCATTTTTATACGAATTTTAGTACGCTGAGTGCAAACTCGTGTACATCAATTTGACTCATATAAGGTAATGATTCACATAGCTGGAGAATTTAGTACGCCAACTAAATAGCTTGTTTAGTATTTACCCTCAATCGTTCACAGGTAGCTAGGATTTGGAGTATAGGTTTTGTGGGTACACCTCTTGTAAACCCTCAAGAGACAAAACTCGTCCACTAGGGACACCTCTTGTAAACCCTCACACGCTAAGTGCAATCGCGATGCCTGCGAAAGTGAGTTATGATTTATTTTTATAGATTTGCTCGAGGACTAGCAAATAATAAATTTGTGGGTATTTGATAGACACATATTTGTGTCTAATTTGATCTCACTTCTCTATTCTTGTTAGTCCTTATTTTGTATTAATATTGCATTTTCATTGTGTTTGTAGGTATTTTTGAGAAGTAAATAATTACGAAAAATTGGCTGGAAAAGTGTTAAAGGTACCCCTATTTTGGATAAGGGTACCCCATTTACTAAATGCACCCACCAGTTGAGGCACCCATTCTTTCTCGTTTGAAAATATAAATGGCGGGAAAATTGTTTTTCAAATAACCCTGAATCTGTGTTGAGTTTATGAAGATATTATACGTGATTTTTTGGTTTTAAAACAGAGAATATATTGACCATATCAAGAGTGATTTCATAGAATCAAAAGATAAGAAAAAATCAAGACAAAATAATCAAATCAGATCACGATAGTTATGGGAAAATAGTACACGAGTATCCTTTGCTGCTAATGATTATCCTTCGAAGATTTGGTGGCCTTTGTTGTATAAATATGTTGGGGGTTAAGCCAGAAGAGGATCAGAGAGGATGGGAGAGCTCAGGAGGTAGCCAGAGATGGAAAGAAAAATCCAGGAAAATATTTTTTCTGCTGCTGTAAACAAGAAAACGAAGAACAAAGGCTCCAGAAAACAGTCGCTGGAACTGTCGCTGAACCCGTTGTTTATACTTTTGAATTTCAGAAGCGTCCCTGGTACGTTCTTTATTTTTGTCTTCTTCAGTAATGCAGAGAACAGTCTCTGTAACGCTTATAAGCGTATCTGTTCTCTTGTGTTACCTCTATTTCATTATTGTAAACACTTTTTGAGCTATGAAATATATTTTTGAGGGTTTTTCCAATACAATGAGGAGCTAAACCCCATCTCTGAGGCAAAGGAGGAAGCTAATTTTCCAAAGATGATGTGGTAATATTTATTTAATTAATTTATACAATTCATTTATGATTAATTGCCTTGGTTAAAATTGATTCAATGATTTTCGTTAAACAATTGTGATTTCGTTAGATGGTACATGCTTTGGCCTATGTTTTAGATGTTCCATGCTTTTGTTATACAATTGTTATTTTTGAAAATTTACTTGTTGCTATATTTTAGAATCAAATTAAATGTTATAATTGGATAATTGGATAATTATTGAATTTAATCACTTTAAAGATTGGAAAACAGTGGAATCCTAGCCTCAGTCCTCTCTCAATTTTATTATCAATTTTATTTGAGTTTTGCTATTTTTAGTTTTAGAAAGTAAGTTTAAAAACAAATCTTCACAAGTCTTGAACGAACCATTATTTACCACTATTACAAAACACATCAGTTTTTAGTCACCTTTACCAAATTACCCTTGATATGTCCAAAAAGTGACATGTGGGATTCTATGTGTCACATGGAAAATTTACTTTTATTTTTGTTATTAAGGTACGGATTGGGTCGCAAACATTTAGATATCGGGTTTCGGACTAAAAACCCGAATAGAAAATTACAGAGTATTACATATACATTTGTGTATTGATAAGACCATTCACTATTTCTATCGCGATCAACTTTCACATTCAACAAGTACCCCTTTATGATTTACCGAATATTATCAACCATTCTAATTTCCAACATCCGACATCCGGAACTAGTAGCACCGGCTCGCTATTTTTGCTGTGTTTTCTCACTATTTCTGCAGTTTTGGTTCATGCATTTCTTCAAACACTTTGTGTCCGTTTCTTTTGCCATAAAGTGATGTATCTTTGTTGTTATATGTTTGTTTAAGGGCAAAAACAAATGTGTGGTCAAATTGTACTTTCAGGTAGGTTCGAGATATCAAGCTCGAAGACGACTATCCTAAACCAAAAAATGGACATTCGTGTCCTATTTCGATCACAAAGGTGGAGAAGATATGGTAGGTCTTAGGGAGGAAAACAAAGAAGGTTGAGGAAATCTCAGTGTGGAGTAATTGAAGTGTGTGATAAAGAATGGATTATCTAGGACGAGTCGCCAATTCTATATATTTTGTCTCTCTTATGTGTTATTATTTCGAATAGATAAAGCCATCTATTTATATTTGGTGGAGACACAATGATTTCTCCTAAGTGGTGGAAGTTACAGAAGAAGTGGAGGAGTAACGATTGTGAAGATCGTAGTGGAGTCATGCCTGAAAAATAGGGATAATTTATAAGACCACTACTCCTCGTACTGTCAACTTCCATGTAACCGTCCCACTACTTATTACCTTCTTTTTCGTGGATGTGTTGCCACAATGCACGATTTTAGTCGAACGCCATACCAATACCCCAATGAGAATTCCCCCATGTGTTGTATTTGATATCTCGTAAAAATAATGGAGTCGTGGACTATTAGTTTTGACTAGGTCAAGTTAAGTCAATGACTTACTAAGTAGGTGGGGCAAGTTATGCAATCGCTAGCTTGGTAATCAGACTGATTAGTGTTGAGTCTGGTAAAATTGGTGGTTATGCACCATCTTAGGAATAGCATGACATATTTTAATGGCCAGATCTTAGTTTAGAAGTGACTTATCATAAATATGAAAGATGTCCAAAGCCAAGATTAAGGACCAGTCATGGCATATTTAAAAATGAGGTTTGATAGATAGCCACATAAGGCTAACGCTAACATTTTACTAGCATTTGAAAGTGTGGCACATCTCTTGGGAACGTGGCCTTGGATAAGGCTAGCACTTCGTACTAGCGCAGAGTTAGCGCTTTGAGCAAAGCATAAAAGACTGGTACGTCCCAAAGGGACGTGGCCTAAGTTAGCAAGCGCGTTTAGCGCAAAATAGTTATGGCGCGTCCCCAAGAGACGTGGTCAATATTAGCAGCGCGTTTAGCGCAAAGGTATGGCGCGTCCCCAAGGGATGTGGCCTATGTTGGCAGAGCATTTAGCGCAAAGGTGTAGTGCGTCCTCAAGGACACGGCTTAAAAAGATGACGTTGTTATCGCAAAAGAGTGGCGCGTCCTCAGGGATATGGCCTAAGTTACTAGCGTTAAGCGCAAATGAATGGTGCGCCCCTAAGGGACACGACCAAATCGATAGTATTGTTAGCGCTTTAGGTATAGCGCGTCCTCGAGGACGTGGCCTAGGTTGGATAGCGCTAGTTAGCGCTTAGGTATGGCACGTCCCAAACGGACGTGGCCCAAATGGCTAGTGCTGCTGACGCTTAGCGTATGTCAGGTCCTTGAGGATGCAGCCTAAACGCTTAGCGTATGGATTAGCGTTAGCCTAGATGCTTGCGTAGAGAAGCTATGTTATCCTAGTTCTAAGGCACATCGTGCTCTTTTAAAGGTATTGCTTCTTGATTATGGCGCGTTCAAGAGGAAAAATTCGTATTTTATGGCGCATCCTTGAGCATAATGATAAAGTGGCATATTTTATAAAGCCAGGACGACAGATGTGCATTTGAGACAAGTTCGAGGAATTCATCTGTGGACTTTATGGGATTCGAGACTGGTTTAAATGGCATAAATATTTTGAGTGTTTAAGAGGCTACAATTTCAGCTTAGAATGTCTGTATCTATTTGTAGATATTGTATTCTTAATTTTCTTGCGGAATATTAATAGAGATACAATATTTTATATTTTTATATATAGCTAGAAGTATGCGCATAAATATGCATATGTACTTCTATGTTCCTGCTGCTAAAAAGAGGAAAATTTTACAATTTTAGCTCTGATCAAAAACTCACCATATACATTAAGTCCCCTGCTTAGTGAGAAATAGTAATGTTGCGCAGTAAGCACTAGATGGTGACAATATGCTTATAAAATTTTATATATGCATAATTAAAATTTTTAAGAGTATAAGGAGACGTACTTAGCTTCTATGATGTCGAGATATGCGCCCCTTAGCACTAACCCTGGCTAGGGTTAATAGATGCCCAAGTTCTTATAGGAATTATGATCCGCGGGTAAAGGGAGGCGTGGCCTGTGTTGGGTGTTACCTCCGTTTTCTTCTTTAGTTTCCTAATTCAACAAGGACTTCCAAGAATGTCACATATATATATGTAATATTCATTTTCACAGCATCACCAACCTCTCTTATTTTTTCTTCTCTTTTCGTGAAACAAGTTTGCTTCGTTCTAGAAGGGAAGAACAAACCAGTCCAAAAACTTCTTCAGGTATGCGCCAAGTAGCAAGAATGCTTCTTCGAGTACACGTCCAATAACAACGAAGACGCTTTCACGAGTACGCTCCAACAATGGAGCTTCTTACCCAAGTTCACTTTCCCGGGTATGCTTAGTGAGGGTCGATCCGCTCTTCAGGGATGCACAGAGAGGGGAGCAAGGTAAGCGTGCCTTCTTCTTTTTGTTATTTTCTTGTAAACCTTATCTTCTATGAAGATTGTTCTTCCCAGTTCCATGAACCACTAACTTAGATAAACTAGGGTTTTCAACCATAATTCTATTATCCGGTAGAATTAGAGTTTCCAAATTTTTCTCGTATCATACATATATATATTTGGATAATAATGAGAGTATTATTTTTTTTCAAACCCTAGCTCCTTCATTGTTCTTCTGGATTAAAGCAATCTTCAACAGCAACAACAGTAATACCAGTAAGTTTGATTTCGACAAACCAAAGTCTTTGATAACCCTTATTCTCTTTTATGCTGAAATCTTCGTCTTGTTATTTATGTCTTAAGCAGATCATGGCAGTTCCTGATCGAAACTGTAATTCTGATTCTTCAAGCAAGAAACTGGTTATGGAGGTAAAAGGATGAAGATTACTTCTCCTCAAGAAGTACAGTCCAAAATCATTCGTTCCCTGGATAAGATTACAAGACTTGTGCGAGGTATGCCTCTTGACCATTTGAAAGAATCTCGTGAATGTGCTATGAATCTTACGTTCACCATTAGTGCTGAAAAATAAGTAAGACGCCGAGAGGAGTTGGAGAATAAAAGGTCTTAGTATGAGAAACTTATAACTTTCATGCAGAAGCATCATCTTCCGGCGATTGCAAAGAGGGAAAAAGATGAACAGAAGAAGTTTCAGATGAGGACCCTAATGGGATTCCAAAAGAAGACTCTGAAGTAGAGGACCTCGAAGATGATTCCGAAGAAGATTTTGAAAGAGACCAAGATGAAGAAGAACATGATTCTGATGATGAGGGTGATGGCGAAAACGACTCTGATTCGGATTCCGAGTCTTCTCATGAGTATTAGCTTAGTTACTTTTTCATATCTTTTATACTTATGTGTTTCGTAAACATCTTCTTGGACATTTCGTGTATGGCCGTTATGATGGAACCATATCCTTCTTTTTGTGTTTTTCATAAATTTGCATCAATTTCTTCACGTTTTGAGATCAATGAATGAATGACTTTTATAAAAAAAATCGTCAATTTTTGTCATAATTTTTTTAGAAGTATAGTGCTCAGGAAAAACGCTATAGAATCTTCATACGACCTCCGTTTTGGATGATGGACCCCTCTATCTTCATTAGAAAAAAATTTCCTATATTCAAAGAGGAAAAGAAATCCAGGTTTGGAGCTCCTTTAGGGCGTCAAAACGACCCAACAGTAGAGTTTAGGAAGTATCCAGTAAAATTCTGACAGTTTTCAGACCCGACTCCGCTTACCGTTTTTGCCATAACTCTTAGTTCGTTTATCCGATTGAAACTCAATTTTAGAATGTTTTAGTAGACATATAGAAGAAGCTTTTGACATAAGATTCATGCCAAGATTCCTTACCAATTATTGTCAGTTTCTGAGTTTCCCAGAGGTAGTGTAAATTTCTTCTGATGCATTTTTTGTAAAACATCTTGTGATTGTTCGAACCCATTCAAATACCACTTTATAAAGAATGTATATGATGTTTATAAGTATATATAACAAGTTTTATGGTTCATGCTTAAGAAATTTACGTTTGAGGTTTTTCTAACCCAATATGTTTGTACCCTCTCTACTTTTAGGGGAAGACAATCTAAAAAATAGAGATGAAATAATTAATAAAATGAAGGATGTTACCAGGAATTGCAATATTGATACTATTCCTTTTCCAATTTGGATCCGTGAGTCGAGCCTTGCTTGATGTACTTCTCCAATCCCGACACTCCATACAATAGTCTCACAGGATTGTAGTAATTGGGTGTCTCTGGCGCAAGCGTTGATTCTTTCCTCTGATAAGACCTTTGTATGTGTGTAGATTCTTATCTTGCTCGGAACTTATAAAAACTCAGAAGAAAATTCGAGGATGGGTTTGAGATTTGAGGCGTGAAGGTATGTTTTTGGGGAACTTGAGCTATCTTTCTAAGGATTTTTTTTTTGAGGATTTGTTTGTTAGGTGATTTGTAAATACTCTTTTCTGAAATAATAATACTTTTACTTGATTAATGAAATTGAAATCCTAAGATGCCTATAACGATACTCGTAGGCATTTTGGAGGAATTGCAAATACTACATGAAAACGTGGAAATAAGGATAATAACAGAGTATTCAGTCAAAATCCTTGAGCCATTTGCCGTGAATAACTGCTGTGTCAGGCTTTCCCTCTGTAGTGCTCAACTTATAGTATATGTTGATGGTAGCCCACAAAATTGTGTATGGTCCTTCCCAGTTGGAGGGGCGGTACGCTTTGATGCTTTGAGAACCAAATCCCCTACCCGTAAAGCATTCAGCTTGATTATTTTGGACCTATAAATATCTTGTTCATATGGCTGAACCTCTTCTCTAATGTCTCTCGGATTACGTATGAGGGAGAATATCTTTGAGAATTTCGCCGGTTCATAAAGGGTGGAAGTGGTCTCTACCCATCTGTTGAAGTATTGAACTGGAGTAGACACCCATTCATAACGACATGCTAAAACATGATTGTCATTTCTATCAAGGTCTAGTCCCCAGTCTGTTGGCATATGAGGATGATTCAATGATAAGTAAGAAAATTGAGTAAGAGCTACCTGAGTGTGGTATTTGTTGACATAAACCGACACACTCCCAGTTGGTGCTTGATTCCCTGTCATGTCTTTGAGAAATTGGTATTCTTCCAGGTACAAAGGAAGATTCTTGCTAATAATGGGCTTGACTCCAGTAAGAGGGCACTTGACTCGAGGTAGAACCTCTGTCCAAGCTTTTATGATGGTTGTTGATTGTTGGAGCCAAGCACGTCCCAGAATCATATCATAGTTGAGATTCCCCTTGACGATATGAGATTTGGTACTTGTTTGAGTGACTCATGCACCTACTGTGAGAGTGATGTGTCCATAAACATCTTTGATTATCCCTTTATGATCTCTAACTAATATTGGCGAGTGTGTATCTTCTTGTCGAGTTACTCCTGCTGCTTTCAGAATTGTGACGCTGACAACATTGACATCCATGCCAGCATCAACTAATGTCTTTCTAAAGTTAACATTTCTAAGGCGTGTAGTAATGAAAAGTCCCCGATCGCGCCCTTTATCATTCTGATTGACCATGTCCTCTGAAGGAAGCTTGTTTTGCATGTAAGTGTCTTCAGCAAGAGATGGTAGGCGCTCTCCAGATACGACTCATTTACGGTAAGTAAAAAGGTCTTTATGATGATCCTTTGAAAAGTGAAGTATCTCACACATGCGCTCCATTAATGATTGAACCGTTTGTTTGACCGGCTCTCCAGAGATGGTGAAGTTCCTAACATGAAGGGGATTTTTGTGAAAACCCTTTGTCTCCAGTTGCTACTCCCCTGACTTTATTTTCTCTTTGAAGATACGTTTCAGAACATTGCATTCGTTGGTAAAATCATTGACTATCTGGGTCTCAAACTTCCTGAGGAGTAAGTGGGCGTCGCATGGGTGGTAACTTGATGATCCATTCTTGTAACCATGCCTCCATTAATCCAAGAACCTCTTCCATGGGAATTGGAAAATCAGGACAAGTTATATCAGGTTTTATGTCATGCTCTTGTTGTTGCTGTAACTGTTGTTGCTGTCGTGGCCCCTTAAGAGCACCTTGGGATCGAGTTACTCGCTGATTCGGTGGCTGGTTCGTATTTAGAGTGGAAGGGAGTCTCTTAGTTTGTGGTTCTTTTTGAGATGGAACTTTTCTTTTGATCTCGTCGTTACTGACAACACTAATTGATGGTTGAATAGTATCCTTCTTTTTGATCAGTCGTCGACTTCCACAGGTGTCTCCACGGTTCTCTTCTCTCGCTGGTATGGTTCTCTTTAGCTAGGCAGGAGAAGTTGTGGCGGACCGCTTTGCGGCTTCGTGTAACTCAGAGAAATTATGGAAACATAGATTTTCTAAAAGAGCATGATAGACATGGATCATACCGTTATTGAAGAGTTCCACCAACTGATACTCTGTCATATTTGGATCATGGCAATCCAGCGCTTGAATCCTGAATCTCTCCATGTAATCATTGGGGTACTCGTTGTTCCTATAGAACATTCTTCCCAGGTCTAACAGGGTGACTTGCTCAGAGACGAAGAAGTACATCTTGTAGAAAGCGCTGACCATGTCTTCCCAACCAGAGATGTTGTTGGGAGCAATATTTTTGTACCATGTGTAGGCTCTTCTGGTGGGGGACTTTGAAAATTCTTTGAGATGTAGAACATGATTATATTCATATCCTCCGAGTTATTCTAGGAATCGAGATATGTTTTCACGAGCATTTCAGGTTCCATTGTACAACAAGAAAGTTGGAGATGAGTAACCTCCTGGCAGCATAATCCTTTGAATTTCAGGAGGGTATGGAGGTTGATGCTGATGAATTGAGGATAAGTCTTCCTTGTCGTGATTACGCACGACTCTCCATAAATCTTTGTGAGTAACGAAATTAGATTGTTGGTTCCTCTGCGGTGGTCGGTCAGTGAAAACATGAACTTCACTGTCTCTTTGATTCCTTGATGTTCCAGCATCAGCGGCCGCTATAAGTTTGGTCCTGGTTTATTCCATCAGGTGATGGCGTTGTTCTGGAGGGAGTTACTCCGTTAAAGTCTTAAGATAGGAGAGTACCTCCTTCTGAGTGGTAGCCATGTCCACCTATGTTCTGGAGAGAACTTCTTGCCTCTTCATCAAATCGACAATGTTGGGTGGCATCTAGGGACTCCTACCATTTTTCAGCCATCTTGTCACTATGAGAAGGGTTGGTGACAACATCATCGGTAGTATTGGTACGAAAAAGGTTGGTAGTAGAGGGGGTGTTTTCAGAATTGTCACCACCCGCACTACCTGCACCAGCACCATGAGTTGTGACTGCTTCATACCTAATATCCACCATTTTGAATAAATGGAAAATTTTTTGTAATTGAGAGGTTGATCTCCCGCTTCGGTCACCAATTGGCTTAGGGTGAAAACAAATGTACAGTAAAATCGTACTTCCAGGTAGGTTCGAGAGATCAAGCTCGAACAAGATAAGCTTAAACCAAGAAATGGCAGTCCACGTCCTGCTTCGATCACAAAGGTAAAGAAGATTGGGTAGGTCTTAGGGGAGGGAAGCAAAGAAGGTTGAGAAAATCTCAGTATAATGAGTAATATTAGTGTGTGATAAATAATAGATTACTGATGTGTTTTAGAATAGTGGTAAATAAGGTTCAAACTCTCGAACTTGTGAATATTGATTTTAGATTTAAAAAATGATTTTAAACTGTAAAATATCCACAAAAGATGAAAATAATATTCACAAATACTGAGGTTATGGGTTTCACCATTAACCACTTTTAATTGATTCCAAAAATAATAATTCTAAACATTTCTAGCTCAAATAAGTGACTCTAATTTTTTTCCAAAGGTAGATTTTTAAAATATCAATTGTAAATCACAAGCATGGATCATCAAAAGCTCTAGGTCCCAGCATAAACCATCAAATAAAATCACAATAAATTAATAAAAATCATAATTTCAATTAAATATAAATACAAAAGTCATAAAATAATTATTAAAAGTTACCAATTAATCATGGAAAAATGGCTTCCTCCTTGTCTCAGTGATGGGGTTTAGCTCATCTTGATCAAAATACCCTCAAAAGTTTGGTACATATCTTAAAAAGTGTTTGAAAGATGAAAAATAATAACACAGATGGTTCGCAATGGTGTAACGACGTTACAAACCACTGTTCTCACTGTTACAGAAGAAAAGTGTTTTCAGCTGAAGATAAATATTGCAGATGCTAAGATATCCGTTACAAATGGGTTGAAGAAACCGTTGCAGATGAAGATAAATATTGCAAGACAAAGATATCCGTTGCAGATGGGTTGAAGAAATCGTCGTCTATTCCTTGTTCTTCACGTCTTCAGCAGCATCAGAAACAATTTTCTTTTGTTTTCTTCCCGAGCCTCCCCCCATACGTTTTTATTGCTTCTCTTTGGCTTAAATAGGTTTAGTAAACCCTAGTATATCCTCTAAAGTCGATAAAGACCGAAATATCTCTTCAAAACCAACTCAAATTCGAGCTTTATCTAAAACAGGGAAAATTTACTTTTTTCGGCAGTTTTAATTGATTTGCAACCCTTTTCACGGCGTGAAATACCAGTTTTTAACGTGTGTTGGTCCTTTTTAGGTTGTTGCTTCAGTTTGGGATAATATAAACGAATTTTAATCCCATGAAATACGGTCAGAATCTTCTCAGCAAAACTGTTTATGTAAAAGAAACCTTCCCGCCTTTTCGGATTTAAATTTAAAAAGGAAATGCCCCCTAACCAACAGTGGGGTCCCTTTAGAAATTGTCCCTGGGTTCCTTTATCAATTTTATGGGTGGGTCCTTTAGTAATTTTTCCATAAACATTTATTTCTTAAAAAAAGCTACAAACACATAAAATCTCACAATAAATACCAAAATCAGCACTAGTAATACAGAGAATTGAGCACAATTTAGACATAAAAATGTGTCTATCTTCCGAACTTATTATTTTATAGTCCTCGAGAAAATATAATCTAAAAATAAAATAACAATCCTAACTCACTTTCACATACATCTAGCGTGTGCAACAAGCCTTTAAACCCATAGGTGTCCCTATCAGACGAGTTTTGTCTTGTGAGGGTTTACAAGAGGTACACCCACAAAACCTTTTACTCCAAACCCTAGCTACTTGTGAAGATTGAGGGTAGACACTAAACAAGCTATTTAGTTGGCATACTAAGTTCTACGGCTATGGGAATAATTACCCTATATATATGAGTCCAATTGTTGTACATGAGTTTGCACTCAAGCATACTAAAATTCATATATAAGAAAACAAAGCTATACTCAGATAATCGTAAAGTGGACCACGATATTCAGAATCTAACAAACCACAATCACATGAATAGATTAAGAATATGGATATGGAGATATAAATGTGCACATGTTGACTAAGGTGAACGGTGTTTTCTAGAATATCTATATGCACATCATGCCAAGATGAAACTAATGGATTGAGATAAGCACCCACTGGTCTGAATCCTAATTCTAGTATCAACTATGCTAGTATATACAAGGGCCCCAGCGGTCGATTTATTGAATATATACAACTATTTTTTTATTTTGACGACAGCATGATTAGATCTTTTGAATCTAAGCGCATGCTCCTTGTCAGCAGATTACATGATAGTTTCCGTGGATCCTGCGTTCCACGCTTGCTTAGGCGACGAAGACAGGGAGAACACACACATATTGTTATCCAAGTGTCAATTTTTGTTTTTCTTTTTTTTTTTACAAAAGTTATTGGTTTGAACGAAAATAAAATACAAAATGGGGATTGATCTCAACCACTCTACTTCATCCTAGCGTTGACGACAAGGCGATACTTCATAAAGTTGTAAAAATAAAAACAGAAGGTTATATGGTGACGACTCCGAGATATGGTGACAACTATCATTTTATTTCTAACACTTGAGCCATAAACCATTTAGATGCGGTCACCAATTTTTATAGACAAGAATTTTGTTTCCATCTACCTAGATTGGTTAGTGTCATCCTGAATTGGAACAAGTTTCTAGACTCTGGAGTTTCATATTGTAACTAAAAGTTTCTCCCATATCCCGAAACTTAAATCTAACATTGTCCTAAATGTTCTAAAGATAAATGATTAAAACCATGAACAAGAAGAAACTATTACCACTTGAAGAAAAGAGTTAAGGAAGGATATTACTGTGTCGCATGAGCATGGGTTACCTCCCAAGAAGTGCTAAGTTTAAAATCTTCAGCCAGACTTTGGAAAGAACTAGTCACCTGATAGAATCATATAGCAATAGACGGAACAACTGTGGGTCATCTTAATAAAATAATGTTATCCAAAATAGAAGGAAACTACAACTGGCCCAGAAAGTGAACAAATAAAGTACAACCTTATCCCTATCTATTGTCTTGTTTAAGATAACTACATCTAGTTGAGGTTTAGATTCGGGCTCTATGAAAAGGTCTAAATAAATCTCTTTAGGCTGAATTTCCTCATAGGCAAGATCCAGAGGATCAGGTTTTAGAGTCTGGAAAAACTCAACCAATAAATTTAAGGCACATAATAATAACCTGAATAATTATGGATCCTCAAAGTCAATCATATTTGACCCACACAGTTGACTACAATGAAGGTCATAGTCATTCTTGAGTAAATGTGTCAATTCTAATTCCCTAAAGTAATTAGGCTTAGTCTCAAAACTTAAAAACTGACACATTTGAAATTCAAACGTTCCCTCAATTGGTAGAAATTTTTTTGGTGGAAAAAAAAATTCAATCTTAGTATTATTGCCTACGTAAACCACATCAACCAGAGGATGGGTTTCTAACAACTGAACTTCTTTCTAGATATCACGAGGCTCAGGAAATCTAGTTTGAAGATGATCTTGTAAAATGGTAGATCCCAAGTGAGGGACCTTTTTAATAGTCAAAGGTAAAACAAAGGGAGAATAATGGTTACCCCCAAACTTAGAGTTTTCAGTGTCTCTATATAGACTAATCACAATTTTCCTAATTTCTAGATTGTCAGATTCCTGAAAATGGTCAATTCCTTTTTCTAGGTTATAATTAGGAGGTGCATCCTCACTCATATTTAAAATCCCTACGAGTCTATCTTTGTTACCTAAGACTATTTTTTCTAAATTGCTGGACTCTAAAACAGTATTCTCAGGATAAACCCGTTCCTCTAAACCATTATCGGCTATAAAACAAGAAAATTCTACATCATCTAAAACAGTGGTATCTCTAGTCAAATCCTCTTCCTTTTAAATAGGTGAATAATCATTAAAATTAGTTGGATTTGAATTAAAAATAACACTATCATCATGAAGCACAATTAGAGTGACAATTTTTTGATCACGCTGCCTGTATATTTCAAGTTCTTCGTCAATACTATCCTCATCATCATAATAATATGAATATGTTTGAACCTCGTCTAAATAAGTAGTGTTACCAATTCTATCCTCGTCCTCTTGAGTAGGTGAATAATTATCAAGGGTAGCACTATATTGTCAATTAAGATTGTTTTGAGCAATATTATTCTTTGCAAGACTTTCATTCACACTTAATGCAAACCTATTTGTATTCTCAGTTAACTGCTTGAGGGATTCTTCTAGAGAAAGAGTTGGACTACTAATTATTCCCCCTATACTTAATACGAACCTATTTGTATTCTCATTCAACTTCTTGAGGGAATTCCCTAGAGAAACAAATGGATTATAAGGAGTACTAGATCGCAACTGCTCGTGTGATTCTTCTAGAGAAGGATTTGGTTCATCATAAGGAGTACTAGACCGCATCTTGTTTAGGGCATCCCTCCAAGAAAAATAACTCGGATTTTGCTCATTTTCATGTTCATATGATGGGTTTATATACGAAGAGTAATTAGGATCACCTTGGTATGAGCAATAACCTCCAAAAGGTTGGTGGTGGTCCCGAATACTATCCACACCATGTTGAAGTACGGATAATGGCTATTTTGAAATTCAGCCGGATATTCATTGTATTGGTCCTCATAATACCAGTTCGACATTTTCTAACAAAAACTTCTTAATATATTTACAGAAATAAACTCTAAAAATAAATCCTACTGGAAGGGGTTCTAAAAAAACACAAGCAAGGTTGACTCGACCAAGAAGATCTACTGAATCTAGCAAACAAAAAGCATGATGGCTCAACTTATATGTTTCTAGACTAGCTTCCAGTCTCCCAAAAGGCGACTAGTTATAGTTTTATCAAACCTCGCTGGACCTATCCGAATTAGATTAAGTCGATCGAGAGAAGCAGGATAAGCTTTATGGATCTTGAATAACCCTACCTCTTTGGAAAACGTTTCCTATGGTTACAAGGTGTCACGAACCAACTTAAAATTAATCTTCCTGATCCTTGAATTAGGATAACAAAGTAAGCAATATAATCCTTTTAAATGATTTTCCAATAAGCTCGTTACCCTATCGGTCTCTTTCTAGTCAAATTTTAAGGCTTAGGTTCGCGTTTGGTAACGTGTTCCTAACGCGGGCAAGAAGGAAACGATGATGAAATCCGAGTCCTTATCTTGTATGGCAAGTTCTTTCCCTTGACTAGAAAAATAAATCCGTATTCAGGTCCTCAGCATATATGCACACGAAGGAGTCCAGAAAACCCACTGACAGGGGATTCGTGGGTAGTTAGAGTCTTACCTCCTGTTCCAGACGGGCGATGAATCGTTGGAGTCGACTCAGGCACAGACTCCTATGTCAGTATACGAACCCGAGGGGCTGAGACAATATCGTAATTGTTGTCCTTCCCTGTTGTAGTTTATATTTAATAATACCCTTCCGTAGGGCTTAAAAAATAATAATGTCCAAAAGTCCCACAAAAATAAAGTCCAAAGTCCAAAAAAAAGTCCGAAAATAAAAGAAAAATTACAAAAATAATAAAAGATTTTCTAATACAATTTTCTAAAAATAAAAATAAATAAAACCCTAAAAATTAAATAAAATTAAAATTAACTAAAAAAAATTGTCTTCTTTTTTCGTTCTTTTCGATTTATCTTTGACTCCAAGTCTTTAATCAATCAATATAATCTTTGGCTCCAATTACTTTTTGATCCAAAACCTGTAATACAAAGAAAAATACCCAAAAATGTAAAATAGAACAGAGAAAAATAAAAAGAAAAAACTAATTAAAATAACTAAACTAAAAAAAATAAAACTAAAAACAAATCTAAAAACAAGTCTGCGTCGGTGGCGCCAAAAATTGATGTGTTTTAGAATAGTGGTAAATAAGGTTCAAACTCTCGAACTTGTGAAGATTGATTTTAGATTTAAAAACTGATTTTAAACTAGAAAATATACACAAAAGATGAAAATAATATTCACAAATACTGAGGTTATAGATTTCACCATTAACCACATTTAATTGATTCCAAAAATAATAATTCTAAGCAATTCTAGTTCAAATAAGTGACTCTAATTTTTACCAAAGGTAGATTTTTAAAATATCAATTGTAAATCACAAGCATGACTCATCAAAAGCTCTAGGTCCCAGCATTGACCATCAAATTAAATCAAAATCAATTAAGAAAAATCATAATTTTAATTGAAAATAAATACAAAAGTCATAAAAGAATTATTAAAAATTATCAATTAATCATGGAAAAATGGCTTCCTTCTTGCCTCAGTGATGGGGTTTAGCTCATCTTGCTCAAAAAACCCTCAAAATATTGGTACATAGCTCAAAAAGTGTTTGAAAGATGAAAAATAATAACACAGATGGTTCGCAACGGTGTAACGACGTTGCAAACCACTATTCTCACTGTTACAGAAGAAAAGTTTTTTCAACTGAAGATAAACGTTGTAGATGCTAAGATATCTGTTGTAGATTGGTTGAATAAACCTTTGCAGCTAATGATAAATGTTGTAAAGACGAAGATATGCGTTACAGATGGGTTGAAAAAACCGTCGCCTGGTCTATGTTCTTCACGTCTTCAGCGGCAGTTGAAACATTTTTCTTCCCGAGCCTCCCCCCCATACGTTTCTCTTGCTTCTCTTTTGCTTAAATAGGTTTATTAAACCCTTGTATATCCTCTAAAGTCGACAAGGACCCAAATGTCTCTTCCAAACCCACTCAAACTCGAGCTTTATCCAAAACATGGAATATTTATTTTTTCTCAGCGTGAAATACCTATTTTTGACGTGTATTGGTCCTCTTTAGGTTGTTGCTTCAGTTTGGGATAGTAGAAAAACGTTTTGGTCCTCTTCTCAGCAAAACTGTTTACGTAAAGGAAACCTTCCTTCCTTTCTCTGATTTGAATTCAAAAATGGAATGCCCCCTAACCAACAGTGGAGTCCCTTTAGAAATTATCCCTGGGTGCCATTATTAATTTTACGGGTGCCTTTAGTAATTTTTCTCAGATGCTTTTATCACTTTTTGAACCTATTTTTCCACAAATAAATATTTCTCAAAAGACCTACAAACACATAAAATCATAATAAATACTAAATTGAGCACTAGTAATACAGAGAATTCAACACAATTTAGGCATAAAAATGTGTCTACCAATTATCTTTGATGAATCGCCAATTTTGTATATCTTGTCTCTCCACTTTGTTATTGTTTCGAATGGATGAAGCCATCTATTTATATTTGGTGGAGACACACTGATTTCTCGTAAGTGGTGGAAGTTAAAAAATAAGTGGAGGGGTAACGATATGAAGATCGTAGTGGATTCATGTCCAAAAATTAGGGAGGACTTGTATGACCACTACTCCTCGTACTCTCAAATTCCCTGTTGTAGATGGTAAGTTTTTGACAAGGACTAGAATTGTAAAATTGCCCTCTGCCAAGCAGCAGGGATATGAAAGGATATGCGCGTATTTATGCGCATATAGTTAACTCTATAACAAAATATGGAATATTGTATCTCTACTTATATTCCGCAAGTGTATTAGGAGTTCAGATTCTCTTTCAACATTCTAATCTGGCCTTGCGGCCTCCTCAATATTCTTAATATTTATGTCATATCGAACTAGTCTCAAGTCGTATAAATTTCACGGTTGAATTCCTTGAAATTTCATTGAATGCACATCGATGTCCAGTAATATCTATCAAATGTGGCAATAGCTAATGCTTAAACCACGAAATAAACTCTAGCTTAACGCTTCGTTCACAAGGAAATCTTCTCAAATTGCTCTTTTAAGCTCAAACATACTACTTTAGCACTTTTCTTAAAGATAATCTACGAATTATACGCCACTACTCTTGGACGCGCCACAGTCAAGAAACAACACCTCAAAAGACGCATTGAGCCTCTGAGCTAGGCTGACCCTAGCCTTTTCTCCTATCAGCGCCAAGTTAGCACTAGCTATTTGGATTAGCACCACATTGTCACTAGTTAGTCACCTTATCGCTAAAAGCGCTAACTTTGTTGGCCCTAACCCTAGTGCTTGAGTAGCTCCAAATAACTTAAAATGGCTTATCTAGCCCACCTTGGCATGATGAGGCCTTAGTTAGCGCGTCACTACCTTAGCACCTTAACCTTAGCGCTAAAAGCGCTAACCCTAACCCTAGCGCCAAAGATACAAACTCCCTTGGCTGACACATCTTGGCTAGCACCGCCATTATCCTAGCGCGTCCTAGATAATGTGCCTCTAGATAGCACGTCCCATACTCTGACGCGCCACAAGCCTAGCGCTCCCATGTGTGATGCGTCCCCAGAAGCCTGATGCGTCCCTACTATCCTGATGCATCCCTACTAGCATGATGTGTCCCTGCCAGCCTGATGCTTCCCTAGCGCTGGTGCGCCCTAGCCTGGCGCGTCCCTAGCCCTCTAGCGCTGATGCGCCCTTATGCCTAGCGCTTCCTTGGTAATGCGGCCTTGGACAATGCGCCTATTGCCAATACATACTTAGCCTAGCGCGTTCATGCCTAGCAACTTAGCACAAGCGCATTAGCGCTAGCATTTTAATGCTAACTATACTACCTAATTGAAGTTCTAACTTCAAACCCCCTTGACACTAGCTTCCTAGCCCTAACATAATCAATATTTATTAGAAGTTATGCATGTTGGTCCTACTCCTGAGATGTTAAACATATTAACCTTTTAAACTAAAAGAGCTAGCACATTACTATTTGTGTTAAGTAGCTAGTACTAGCCTTGCTAGTTACTTCCATCATAAATACACCCTTCTTCCCAATATTAGCCCCATACAAAATTTATATGATTTTCTGATAGGTTTTCTTGCTTAAGAAGCCCTTTACAATATTCGGCCTCAAATGCCTCCCAAACTTATGCTAAGTCACTTCTGAGCTAATACTTAGCCGTTAAATATGCCATGTTACTCCCAAGCAAGTACATGACCAATGAACTTCTCAGACTCGACACTAATCATTGTGAATATCAATGAGTGAGTTGCACAACTTGCCTCACTGACTTAGCAAGTCATTTGACTTGACTTGAGTTAATCAAAACAATGGTGTCTTATGACTCCACTATTGCCACGAGATATCAAATACAACACATGGGGGGATTATCATTGGGGTATTGGTCTGGTGGTCTACGACAATCATACATTTTGGCAACGCATCCACGAACAAGAAGGTAACAAGTAGTGGGACTGTTACAGATCAGTTGAGAGGATGAGAAGTAGCGGTTTGACAGGTCTTTCTTACTTTCTGGACACCACCCCACTACTGTCTCCACAATCATCACTTCTCCACCTCTCCCTAAATTCTACAACTTATGATAAATCAGTGTGTCTCACTCGAACTATAAATAAATAGTTCTTATCCATTCAATAATAAGACAACAAGTCAGGAGAAACAAAAACATATAGAATTAGTGATTCCTCTCAGAGAATCCTTTCTTCTTCAAACACTACCTATCACACTGATATTTCTCAACCTTCTTTACTTCCCTCCACTAAGACCTACCCAATCTTCTCCACCTTTGTGAATGAAGCAGGGCGTGAACGGCCATTTTATGGTTTAGGATCGTCCTGTTCGATTTTGATCTCTCTAACCTACCTGAAAGTACGATTTTACCGTACATTTGTTTTCACCCTAAAGCACCTGTAACCGTCCAACTATTTGTTACTTTCTTATTTGTGGATGTGTTGCCACAATGCACGATTGTTGTAGACCGCTAAACCAATACCCTAATGAGAATCCCCCCATGTATTATATTTGATATCTCGTAGAAATAGTGAAGTCATGGACTATCACTTTTGATTAGGTAAAGTCAAAGTCAATGAATTACTAAGTATGTTAGGCAAGTTGCGCAACTCATTATCTTGGTAATCAGACTGGTTATTGTTGAGTCTGGTAAATTTCGTGGATATGCACCATCTTAATAATAGCATGGCATATTTTAATGGACATATCTTAGCTTAGAAGTGACTTAGCATAAATCTGAAAGATGTTCAAAGCCAAGATTGCGTAAAGATTCGTAAGGGCTAGTCGTGGTACATTTAAAAATGAGGTTTGATAGATAGCCACATAGAGCTAACGATAGCATTTGCCTAGCATTTGAAAGTGTGGCACATCTCTTGGGAGCGCGTCTTGGATAAGGCCAGTAACGCAAAAACAATGATGTCATTCCGAGTACGGACGAAGAATTTATGGATAAAATAACCGTAAAAGTGGTCTACAACGCAACAATAGACACGGTAATGAACTATGCTGGCCGTAACATTTTTCGGACAGAAAACTTGGATTTTAAGCCCAAGAGTCGGCACGGTTCATTAGGAATCAACCATGCCAATTATAACAAGTTTTGGGTCAGAGAATTAGAGCTATTTTTTTCCTAGAGTCAGCACGGTTCATGGAAATCAACCATGCCGACTATGGTAGACCTATGGGGTCCGTGTTGACACGTTTTTAACCTCTAAAACGAGAAAACCCGGTCCCAGAGGGATTCTAAGATATAGATTTCATAGATATTGTATAAGGAGACTCCCAATACATTATAAGACATCTTTAACATTATTATTTAGGTCTTGGGGAGGAGAATCATTCACAAGGAGAAAAAGCTAGGGTTTCGGACCGGTTCCATTATCGTAACGATTTCTTTTCTATTTTCTCATATTTATAACATGGGTGTTACTATATCCTTGAGTAGCTAAAATTCTAATTGGTTGAGGATGAATTTTTAGTTGTAAACATGATTTGATTTAATATATGAATATATTTTGAGGTTTTCACATGATTATCGTTTGTTTCTACTATGAGTAATGTTTATGACTAGTTAATTGATGTTTTAGGTAGCCAACTAAATTAGTTTCTTGACTGATCTATTACTAGTAAAGAATTAGGATATCCGTAAGTGTTGAATAACTTCTAAACAAGTAGAAAACGTGAGACCTTGCAGAGGAATTCTGTGGAGTAATCACGTGTACTAACAACACTAGAAAGTGGACCTTGCGCTAAGAGTTTAACTACTAGAATTAACTTATAAAGTCACAAAATATAAAGCATTTGACAAAATTACACTTAGAGTGTGCTACTTCTTGGTGGTCTAGACTAATAGAATTTGGTATTCGAGCGCTTCGGTAACCAGTGACCAAAGGAGTTTTGAGAATAGCATTGCTCTAGCTTTTATCCTATGATTGGTAATAATTTGTGTATGCTAATTCAATGATTATTTAGTAACGAAGAAGGATTCCTTGATCATATCCCTCCCAATTGCTTACAACTTAATTAATTTTACTTGTTTTGTTTACTTTCTTTAAAACCTAAAGTAAACTCCCTTTATGATGTTTGAAAACTAAAATTCTTTACTCCTCGTGGGAACGAATCTTATTTACTACTATGTCATCTATTAGTAAAGTAGAAGATAAGTGAATTAATTTGTGCACCTACAAAACGCAACAAATTTTGGCCCTGCTGCCGGGGAGCTGTCAGTTTCAGGTTTTTTTTTCGTTAATTTTTGTTTTTAAGTTTATTTTTAGTTTATAACTTTGTTTTCTAGATTACTTATGGTTTCAGGTACTTGATCTCTGGCACCCAAACGTTGGGATTACCCAAGGTGCAGAATTCAACTTGCAAGGGGACAGTACTACAAGAACCCAGTTTTTCCTACAAGATCCACCTTTAGAATAGATGGGTGGTCCTACACCTTCAGAGAAGAAGTTGCAGGAGTTGACATCTCCATGTTTAGATTCGCAACCACTTTGTATTAACATAGCAACACTAGTGGATCTGAAGTCAAATCTGATTCATCATCTACCTAAGTTTAAGGGACATGCAGGTGAAAACCCAAATTGTCAGCTTCAGCAGTTTCAGAACACGATGACGAGGATCTCAACCCACAACTTTGGATTGAAAGAGGAATGAAGTTAGCATCATTTCTGGTAACCTCTTATTTTCTCACCAACTGCTTCATCTTTATTCTCGGGTCACTCCTCCCTAAAAGTAGAGAGGTTACAGGCATAGTAGGTCAAAATACCCCAAACATGGAAAATTTGAATATAGATCACAAAATTTACCATACATATCTATTTTTATCATATCCATTCATTATAAAGTATGTTTTGGTAGTAAGATATGGTCTGGGGTCATTACAAGATGTTTTACAAAAATTACGTCAGGAATACTTTTACACAGCCTCCTAGAAACTCTGAAGCTGGCGATAATTGTTAAAGAATCTGGGTATGATTCACGCACCAAAATTTTTGTATGGATGTCTAATATAACATATTAAGAGTTAAGGCCGAAACGATGAGCGACGTCATGTCTAAAATCTGTCAGAATTTTCCTGGATACTTCCTGAATTTTATTGTTAAGTCATTTTTTGATGCCCCAGATAAGCTCAAAACCTAGATTTCTTTCCTCAAAAAACATAGGAAATTATTTTCTAATAAAGATAGAGGGGTCAACCATCAAAAACGGACATCTTGCAGCGTTTTTCCCAAGCACCATACTTCTGAAAAAAAATTAATGACAAAAATCCATAAAGTTTTTGTAAATTCGAATACGGCTATGCTTACATGAGAAGTTTGAATAATTCACATGTTTTATCATGGTAACGGAGGAGTCTGTTGTTACTTTATATATGTCTCTTACTTCTCCATTAACAGTATTGGGTTCAGATTTTTCGCAAAGTTCGTCAGTACGGGACGCTTCTTTAAGATTTTCATCTTCAGACTTGTCTTCTTCTTCTATATTCACATTGTCTCTCGAAGCCTCAGAAGCATCAATATGGAAGGATTATTCACGGTATTTTTTTTACAAACTAGGGACTGTCAACAGCAATAGTAGTGTCCACTCGAGGGCGCACCACATGCACATGCTGCAAGAATAAACCAATTAGTCAAGTCATGGTAGTCGTGTTTTGAGTTAAGAAAATTACAGAAGAAAGGCGACCATAGAGATACATCATCCCATTACCACCTTCATAGGAATATAACAAGCTTATGAATCTAAGTAATGAAAAGGAGCTACTCTCACAAGGTCGGAAAGCAACCCTGTTGCATCTCAATAGCCCGGATGAATTCCACTTTAATTCAAATACTTGCCCCATTATGAACACTTCAACAACAACAAAGGATGGCTCTAACTTTCATGACTTCCCTTGTCCTGTCAAATTCCTGAAAACATGGACCTGTGACGACACCGTAAAATTATCTTCTTCCTAGTAGTGGATCCAAGTAAGCTATACTTGGTGACTGAAGGCTCCTTCACTTTTGAAGATTTAACACAGTCACATCCTTCAACTGGAAGGTTTGATCAACAACGATATTGGTAACAAAATCTTATACATCAAAACTCACACCCTTACTGCAAGGTAACACCCGCACCCTCATATGTTCTATTTTCACCTCCTCTATAATAGAGCCTCATCATTTGTGTAAGGATAAATGCCGGGGATAACTCACTACACCATTCAAGACTCAAGAGAGCATGAAACCTCAATACTCTTTAAGTAGACACCTGAAGTATATGCAACATAATTCATCCGTGGATGTCATGAACCCACTCAACATATATCTCCCTGTGTAATAAATAAACACCTCATGTTTGTTCTAGACCTGGGGACTTGATTTGTTAGACCAATGCAATCCTCAAAACCAAGTCAGTAAAATGTCAGTGTCACCGAAAAAACCTCTCTATATCAGTACCCCACAGGACTAGGAAGCCCATCTTCTTACCTGATCACGCCCAGAACAGTGACTTCCTCTTAGTTGCTGCTATTTACTTTAGCCCCATTGGTCTACTATTGAAGACACACTGAATTTGGATTTCTCAAGTGATACCATCAAGTCCTTTCATCCTTCGAGCAAACCCTCATGGACAATACCCATGGTCATGATATTCATCATATCCACTAGTAATGAAGCATCCATAACCATCTCCAGCATATGACGAACATCCATTGAGCATGGTCACCTCAGATTCAACACTAGATCTTTCTATAGAATAAGGAATTTTCATGAGGCTGGAATTTTTATCGAAGCCGGAATTTCTCACACAGTTGAGACATTATTCACATAGCTAGCATCCTTATGAAGCCAGCATCTTTATGAAGACAACATCTCATATTGCCACCTTCCAACGATAGCCTCGTCCGCTTCTCTATTTTCATCGTTGTTACTCTTATCATTGCCTCTTTATTCTACAAACTTAGAAAAATCGACAACAATCGGTAAGGATTGTGGCAAAGCATCCTTCACGAAAAATGTTACTCTATGTTTTTCCTACAATATACTGAAAGGGCGCGTCAATCGTAGACATGAACTAGGAGATATAGCTCTTATACTGAAGTCTACAAAATCTAAAAATTTACACGGGATTGCTAATCACGAATGCTTACGTACGATTAGCAGGCCTAGCAAACTTCGTATCGACTGATTCTTTGTTAATATGATAGCTTGGTCTCTGGGCTTCAAAGGTTGGGGTCAAACATAAAAATCAGACATCATATGAAACTTTAACAACCTATGGAGTGAACGATGAACGAATAAGGTTTTCCAGACGGTATTTAGAAGACTCATCTTTACAGAGGCCTCATTCGCTCTTGGACTCTCTTTTTTTCAGATATATTGTCATCTCAGGTTCCACTGCATCTCCTGAGAATATCACACCATACTAGAAGACGTCATCAAACCAACAAATGTTCTGTACTTAAAGAATTGATATGTTCAAGTCAACAGACATCCACTATTTTCAACTTTGCTTCTACTAGCTACATCTCAAAGCATCGTCTTCGGGTTTCCTATCTCTCATTTATTGCCGCCTTACTGATACCACTTGATCGCTGCATACTCAAACCCTAAGCATTGGTTTCTGGTACTTGCTCACAAGAAAGTTTAAGTCTAAGGCCCAAGTCTACATCAAAGACATTGACCGGAGGAGACAAAGCTAAGTAACTATCTCTACCCTCAAATTCAATTTTGAATATTTATCATCTTACTGTCACCATCTAATGCTTACTATGAAACATTATTTTTCCACACTAAGAAAGGGACTTAATGTTGATGGTGGATTTTTGACAAGGGCAAAAATCATAAAAATATATGTTTCTGACCCAGGTATCAGAATATATCGAACCTTAGTATGTTTTCATTCTGCAAAGAGTCCTAATATTATACTAAGTCACAATAGGTATTCACCCGTCTCTCTATTTACATATACATAATTATTGTATTACTCAGTATCCATCTATGTATGAAATTCTTAGAATAATATTGGTGTTTGCTGCAATACTCCCAGATGATCTACAATTTCTACATAATAAATCTCAAGATCCTAGATAGATTGCCCACTAGTATAGAGCAACTTGAGTCTTCTCTAGTGCTATATTCCCCGGGTGAATTCCTAGAGCTTTTTTTGTATATAATATCAATATCCAAATTCTTATCTAAACAACATAAATCTATTCTAGAAATAGCTAATACCTAATCCTCAAAGATTCAATCTAAATTAATATCATGTTTGCAAAGAACACGTCACAATTTGACGTCATGTCCTCAAGAATACATGTCATTTTATCACCATAATTAAGGACACATCACTACTTATGAACCGTTTCTCTTAGACGCACCATAACTTGAGGACGCGTCACAAAATGCGCAACGTCCTCAGGAACGCATCATCTCAAAATGCACGTCGTCTTAGGGACGCATCATCTCAAGATGCGCGTCGTCTTAGGGACGCATCACCCATATCTGGCGGTGACACTTGGCCATCGCCAGCCTCACTTGTTTCAAACGCGTCACTCCCTGGCGCTGGCCAGCGCCACCTTCTTTTTCTTAAGACGTGTCCCCAGGAACTCGTCACTCCTTGGCCCTGGCCTGGTGCCAGCGCCGGCCCCTCTCACGGCGCTAGCCTAAGCTACCGCCAGCCTCTTCAAGATGCATCCCTAAGATGCTTCACTTCTTTGGCACTGGCCTAATGCCAGCGCCGGCCCTATATGGGTCTCCGTCAAGCCTTCTTTGCCCTTCCTTGAGTGCGCCATATCTGGTCCTTGAGAACTTTTGCGTAATCTTGGTTTCGAACACTCTCAAATTTATTTCATGGTACTCCTAAGCTAGTACATGACCATTAAAATTATTATTTTACTAGACTCGACGCTGATCAGTCTACCTATCAACTTAGTGAACTGAGCAACTTGCCTCATTAATTTAACAAGTCACTGATTTGACTTGATCAAAATAGTAGTAGTCCATGACTCTATTATTTGTCTACGAGATATAAAATACAACACATAGGGGGATTCTCGTAGGGGTATTGGTCTGGCGGTCTCGTGCGTTGTGGAAACACATCCACGAACAAGAAGGTAATAAGTAGTGGAACGGTTGCACAGCAGTTGAAAGGACGAGGACTAATGGTCATACAAGTTCTCCTTACTTATCGTATATGACTTCACTACAATCGCCACAATCGTTACTTCTCCATCTCTTCGTAACTTCCACCACTTACGAGAAATCAGTGTGTTTCCAACAAAACTATAAATAGATGGCCTCATCTATTTAACATCATTGATCAGATGTTAAAAAGGTTATCAAGACATTCATGTTATTTCTCTTTGGATGGTTATTCGGGCTACAATTAGATTTTTATTGCACCAAAGGGTCAAGATAAAACTATTTTTATTTATCCTTTTGGTACGTTCACATATAGACGGATGTCGTTTGGTCTTTGCAATGTGCATGCCACTTTTTAGAGATGCATGGTTGTATATTTTCTGATTACGTGGGACGTATCATTGAGGTATATGGATGATTTTTAGTGTTTATGGTGATTCTTTGGATATTTGCTTAGAAAATCTTGAACTTGTTCTAAGCATGGGCACTAACCTTTTTCTCAATTGGGAGAAGTGACACTTTATGGTAAACCATGGTATAGTGCTCGGTCACGTTATGTCCTCTCGAAGGATCGAAGTAAAAAAAATAAATATATTTAATAAGAAACTTACAATACCCCACTTCAGTGAGGGAGATTCGTTCGCTTCTTGGTCATCCAGGTTTTTACAGGAGGTTTTATCAAAGATTTCTCCAAATTCTCAATGTCAAAGTGCAAATTATTGCAAAAGGAGGCTACTTTTAATTTCAACAAGGAGTGGAAATATGCCTTTGATAGATTGAAAGAATTGTTGACAACTACACCAATTATCAATTCACCTGATTGGAGTTTATTTTTCGAGTTTATGTGTGATGCAAGTGACTATGCAGTGGTATCCGTTTTGGGTCAAAGAGCCACGTGATTTACTATGCATCTCAGGCCCTAAATGATGCACAAGTCAAGTATTCTACTACTGAAAAAGAATTATTGTTTATAGTGTTTGCACTTGAAAATTTTAGATCATATTTGGTAGGTACAAAAGTGGTTGTATATTCTGATCACGCAACACTAAGATCTACTACAGAAGAAAGAAGCTAAGCCAAGCCTAAGGCGGTGGATCCTGTTATTGCAAAAATTTGACATAGAAATTAGAGACAAGAAAGGTGTTGAGAATACAATTGCAGATCATCTTAGTAGACTTGTTGTTTCCGAGGAAGAATTTCCCTTACAAGATCGTTTCCCAGACGAACAACTTTTGTCAATAAAAGAATCAACAACTTGGTGCCCTGATATAGTGAATTACTTGATTACAAGGCAGGTACCTAGTACGATGTCAATTTTCAAAAGCTAAAGCTTAAGAAGATAGCCAAACAGTATGTGTGGGATGAGACCTACTTGCGGAAATACTACCCTGGCCATATTATCCGCAGGTGCGTATTTGACTCTGAATTTCAATCCATTCTTATTTTTTATCATTCTTATGCTTGTGGTGGGCACTTAGGTTGTAAACATACCGCTCTAAAAGTCCTTGAGGGTGGCTTTTATAGGCCCACCCTATTTGAGGATGCATATGTTTTTTGTAAATCTTGTGATAGATTGCAACGGACGGGCAATCTGGGTGCTCGAAATCAAATTCTACTCACTCTGATTCTTGATGTAGAAATATCCGATGTATAGGGAGTTGATTTTATGGTCCCTTTTGTTAATTCGTTTGGAAAATTTTATGCACTTCTTGTTGTGGATTATGTCTTAAAATAAGTGGAAGTTAAAGCCACCAATACTAATGGTTCTCAAGTTATTATTTGTGAGTATGTAAAGGAAAATATTTTTTCAAGACATGGTACACCATGAGTGGTTATTAGTGATAGAGGATCACACTTTCAGAAATCCTTCCATGATCTTCTTTATAAGTACAACGTCACATACAAGATTGGTACGCCTTATCATCCATAAACTAGTGGACAAGCTGAAATTTTTAATCGTGAGATTTAAGTTCATTCTTGAGAAAACCGTCAGTACTACACGGAAATATTGGAGCTTGAGGCTTAACGGTGCTTTATAGGCTTATAGAACGGCATAAAAGATACTGATTGGCATGTCTCAATATCGGTTGGTTTATGGAAAGCTTGTCATCTCCTGGTTGAACTTGAACATAAGGCTTTGTAGGAGGTAAAAATGTGCAACATGGTGTATGATAAAGCGGTGAAACAAATGAAACTACAAATTAATGAGTAAGAGGAGATACGTAACGATGCTTACGAGAGTTTGCGAATATACAAGGAGAAGACTAAGCTTTTCCATGACAAGATGATTTCTTGAAAGAATTTTGTTGTTGGACAAAAAGTTCTTCTATTTTAATTCTCGTCTTAAACTATTTTCCGGTAAGTTAAGGTCCCGATGAAGTGGAACATTTGTTGTTACAATGTTTTTCCTTATGGTGCAGTTGAGGTTACTAGTCTCACAAAGGGGACAATTTTCAAAGTCAACGGCCATAGATTGAAGCCATATTTCGAAAACTTCCCTATGGAGAATGTAGATGTAATTGGACTTCAAGATATGCTCCCTCCGGAGGAGTAATACGAGCAAGTAGAGAGTCGGGTTGATGACTTTAAACCAAGCGTTGAATGGGAGGCAACCCATTGGTTTTGTATTTCTATATTTATCTTTTTAGTTTTATTTTTCTTACCTTTTCATATCATTAGTAGAAATTTCGTTGAATATTACATTGGACGAGTCAATTTACATTGAGGACAATGTAAAGTTTAAGTGTGGGGGAGTAGTTAAGCATATAGATTCTTAGTATTCACTTTCGCAGATAGAATTTTAAACTTTTTGTACATATTTGCATGAAAAATTTAGAGTCACTTAGTATACTTCTAGCTAAGCTTACATACGGAGTTCTTACCAAAACAATTGAACTTAAAAGTACTCTTGAACCACATTCGGGTTTCTTAATTGTTGAGAGTAATTAGTGAACTTACCCATTCCGGTGGCAAACTAGGTGCTTGAAAGAAAACAGTATTAGAGAAGCTGATCAATAATTTTTGGGGACTACCCATATATTAGTAAGTACCAAACCTTTAATATTGTCCGTTTAGAGTGTTTTGTATCTGCAAACTCTAGGTAGAATGATGAGCTACTCAACCTCGCACCCCTTCAACACTTTTCCGATCTCTTGAGTGCTAATTCTATCAATCATGATGGTGTCATCAGAATTTCTAACTCTATCTTGTAGTCTTGTTTGCTGTTGGGACCATTCTCTCGGCGAAGTAGCAATAGAAACACATCATCATCAACCAATGAAGCAACATCAAAATCACGAACAAAATTGAATACATTCAAGGTTTGCAAGCAACAAAAAAAGGTGCAAGATTCTAAATCAAAAGTGAAGACAAAACAAAGTGAAGAAAAAAAGAAAAATAAAAGATTTCAGCTTTTGAAGTTTATACGATACCAAGGCAATACAAGTAGTGAAGAATTGGGTGCTTAAATCCTTTCCCCATAGCCAAGTTAATTTCAGTTTCATTACTTTTGTAGTTATTATCATTTTGTAGCATTTTAAAAAGACCAAAAAAATATATAAAAAAAAAATTATATATTATAGTGCTTTAGTGTATATTTATTTTTGTATTCATTCAATAAGGCCGTGGGGAAGAAAAAAATCTATAAAGAAGTTTCAAGCAACAAGAAATTGAAAAAACAATGGGTACAAGTTGTCAAAAATTCAACAAAGTTCAGAAGTTTATCGTCAATAGTTGAAACCAAAGACAAAGAAGACGAAGACGTTTTTATTCGCTGTAAGAGTGGTGTTGATTGTAGATCGGGTGAGAAGGTAAGTAAGCATTCACATCCTCACATAATGATTTGGTTTCCTTTCATATAGATCATCAAAAATATAGAAATATGAAAAGAAAAAAAAAATTAGCATGACCATTCAATGTGTGCAAGTGTTCTATTTTTATTCCTGCTTGCATACATGGGAGACCCATTTTTATCGTCTTACGAGTGTCAATTTTATAAAATTATATTAGTGATAAAGAAGTAGAGGCGAAATGCTTATTTGATCGCTATTGAGGATGGTTGCTTTCGTTATGGCATTGGTTTCTCCTGCTCGGTGATTAATCATGAGAATAACGTTCTTTGATACTTCTAAATTCTTATTGTTAGTGTGCAAAAACTTTATCTTCTTAGCTCTTTGGATACATGTGTTTTGGAGTATTTGGAAGTTAGAGTAGGTTTTCTGGGTATACATTATGTAAACCCTCACGAGAATATAACTCATCCACTAGGGACACCTAAGGGTTTAAAGGCTTGTTGCACATGCTAATTGCAACCATGTTCTCGACGAAAGGGAGTTGTTGTATTTTAATTTGAAGTAATTTAGTTTAGGTGGTAGTTTGCTCGAGGACTAGTAAAAACTAAGTGTAGGAAATTTGATAAGTGCTTAATTTTACATGTTTCTAGTGTAAAATCCATATTTGTTTTAGCTATAATTCTTATACATTATTTTTTATTACTCTTGTTTTCTATCTTATGTGTCATTTTATTAGGTGAATCATCCAAAAAGGAGTTACAAAGTGCGAAAATAAAAAAGGAAGTTGAGTTCTACAAGTGAACAAGGTCCAAAAACAAAATTCAACTCATTCAAATCCAGGAGTTCTTAATACCATCTTGAAGAGAACGAGAATATAGCAAGAAAAAAATGAGGTCATTTCGAGTTCGGAGGAAGAAGTTATGGACAAAACAGTCGAAACAAGAAAAATTGGTCTACATCGCAACAAACAGCACGGTAATTAAAAATATGTCGACTGTAACACTTTTTTGAACTGAAAACTTGGATTTCTAATCCCTAGAGTCGGCAAGGTTTATTGGGAATCGACTATGCCGATTGTAGCAAATTTTGGGACAGAGAACTGGAGCTATTTTGGTCCTAGAGTCGGCATGGTTCATGGAAATCAACAATGTCGACTGTGGCAAACCTATGGGTCTGTTTTGACGCGTTTTTGACTTCTAAAATGAGGAAACACGGTCCCGGAAGGACTCTAAGACTTAGATTTTGTAGATACTATATAAGGAGACTCCCAATACATTAATAGGACATTGTTAACATTATTTTGTAGGTCTTGGAGAGGAGAATCATTCACAAGGAGAAAAAGTTAGGGTTTCAGAGCGGTTCCATTATCATAACGATTTCTTTTCTATTTTCTCACATGTATAATATGGGTGTTTTCTTAGTTTTAAACATGATTTGATTTATTATATGAATCAATTTTGAGGTCTTCAAATGATTGTTGTTTGTTTCAAATACGAGTAATGTTTATGATTAATTAATTATCCTAGATGGCCAACTAAATCAGTTTATTGATTGATCTATTGTTAGTAAAGAGTTAGGATATTCGTAATTGTTGAATAACTCATACACAAGTAGAAAACGTGAGACATTACAGAGGAATTCTATGGAGCAATCATGCATAGAAACAACACTAGAAAGTGGAACTTGCGCTAAAAGTCTAACTATTAGAATCAATCTATAAAGTCACAAAATATAAAGTATATATTTGACCAAATTACACTTAGAGTGCGTTACTTCTATGTATTTAGACGAATAGAATCTGGTATTCGAGCGCTTAGGTAACCAGTGACCAAAGGAATTTGGTGAATAACACTGCTCTAGATGCTATCCTACGGATGGTAATAATTTGTGACAAATGAAGAACAGATGAGCACACTAATTCAATGATTTCTTAGTAACGAAGAAGGATTCCTTGATCAAATCTCTCTCAATTGCTTACAAATGAATTACTTTTAATTGCTTTGTTCACTTTCTTTAAAACCTGAAATAAACCCCATTTATGACGTTTGACAACTAAAGTTCCTCGCTCCTCGTGGGAATTAATCTTATTTACTACTACATTATACATAGTAAAGTAGAAGATAAGTGAATTAATTTGTACACCTACGACATGCAACATGTATATAATAGATATACAATACTTAAAATATTCAAAAAAAAAACTATATTTAAAATGTAAAAAATTCAGTTTTTATACATTAAAATTGACCAAAAATCTCTTATTTAATGTACGATTTGATTCTTGAAGATGAAAAACAAGTCATGTGACGAACTAACGATTATAATATAATTTTTTTTTTGCATTTTTCTTATTATATTTTTTTTCTTGCTATAATAAGACTTTATTTTTATTTTTTATTTTGAAGGATAAGAAATTCTTGTTTATCGGTGTTATGATATTATCGGGGAAAGGCTTTTTGACCGTATAAAAGGCCCTATGATTAAGTTCGCACAGGATCTTTCTAGATTCAGGATCGGCTATGGCAACGACCTCATCTTCTTTATTTATTTTCTCGGTCTAAAATATAACCAAAACTTGGTTTATGTTTCCTTGTTATATTTGTTGTTTCTCGGTCTTCTTGTTCTGAAATTCTATCAAAACTACTCACCATTACCTCGAGCCATGGTCTGCCGGCGTGAGTTGGAGTAGCTACGAAACTCGTCCATAAACTATAGAAAAGAGAAGGGAAAGTGGTCGTGACTCAATTATATTGTTAGGTTTAAGAGGGAGAAGGTAGTGGCCTTGATAGATGAACTGGATGAAATTATACTCGGTTACCCTCAAGCGGTTATTTCAATGTGGTTGCCCTGAATACATAGGTAGTCTGCCTTAATAATTCCAAAGATGTTTTGACTGGTTCCCCCGAGTAAACATGAAACATATCTTTAGTAGATACGTAATTTTCTTTATTCCTTTATAAACTTGGATGCCCCTAGTGATTTCTTGTTTTCAACACAGTTGAAACTTTTTTGCTTGCTAACTTCATGTCCACCAACACTAGAGATGTCAACGATCCGGGTTAGGGTCAATCTGTGGCGGGTTAGGCGGGTCACGGGTTGAACGAAATAACCCTAACCCTATTTATATTTCAAAACGGGTCCATTATGCTAACCCTAACCCTAGGCGGGTTGGGTAACTAGCGGTGGTGAGATTCCAACCTTGTGCATCTTGCGCATGTTACATTAGCAGAACCACTGTACTGTCTACGGATCTTGCAGAATAGTATTTAGTTTAGAAGTAATACATGTCGTATGTAAGTTATGATATCATCTAAAATTAGGTAACCCGTATATAAAAGAACACATCCATATTCATATCTTATTCTTTCCATGTCCTGCTCCTGCTCTTCTGCTCCACACATGGACGCCATCTCCCTCTTCTTAAGTCTTATTTCTTACTACCTCCGTCCAAGTTATATAGGTATAAAACAAGTTTGTGTTAGATTCGGTAAAAATATGAGGGTTATAAGAATTTATCTTTTTTCCTATATTATCCCTCCCTTTTTGATGAAGCCCAGAAACATTTAATTCGTTTTGGTGTAATATTAATATCATTAATAAGGGTATATATAGAAAAAAATATTTAGGAATTAGAAATATGCATATATAGATGGACAACAAAGAATAAGAACTATGCTTATATAACTTGGACGAAGGGAGTAGCATTCATGGTCCTTGACTTCTTCTTCTTTTTTCTTTTAATCACAAAGGAAATCAATCCCTCACATCATACTCCAATTTTTAAGTGGTGGTAATGAATTAATTGATTGGTCTATATGATTTAGTCTTTCTGTTCATTTTTGATATGGGTTTTTCATAAATTCAAAGAGTTTTTATATGTAAAAGAACGAGTTTGTTTACTCATATGTGTAGCTTTGGTGTTTACTGATATTTGTGTGTATTTTGGTTTGTTATTTATCAACTGATGTTGTTATTGTTTTTCAGGTATGGTAATTAAATTATTGTAGTTAAAGTTCTTAATTATGAAAATAATCAAGAAGAACGAGATGTGAATGGCGGTTCGTTCGTGAAGTCAGTATGATGTCTAGAGTTAAACATGCAAACCTTATTAATCTGAAATTGTCATTATGATTAGAGATATTTTGATTCTGTAGAATGTATAGTTACAAACTTTTAGTTGGTATTGAAGATCAAACTTTTGATAATATTCATGATTTTGAATGATACAGGGTAATCAGTTCTTAGATTTATAATAACAACCCAAGAATGACAAAAAAAAATGGATTGGCGGATAATCTACGGATTGATCCTAGTCCGACTTGTTTACTATTAGGTCCAAATATAACAACCCTAACCCGATCCGTTTAAGCAAAGGGTCAAGAAGAATCGGGTTAAAACAAGTCGGGTTAGGATCAACCCGCGGTCCAGGTCATAAATTAACAGTTCTACCCAACACACAATATCTCCAAGTAGTAGATTGAGTCTTTGTTTTTTGTCTTTCATGTCATTTGACTCCAAAACATTTATAAAATATAAAACAAACGTAATATACACAAAATATATAAAGAAATAGTTAATAAAAGAGTACGTAAGTGGTATCCAAATTAGGTGTAATAGACACCTATGAATGAACCATCACATCCAGAGAAGAGTCGATTCGTCATTAATATTCATTCAACATGTTTCCTCCATCCACGATGAACCATCACGGCCTGGAGAGGGTTCAATTTATTATTATTCGTTTAGCATTTCCAAATGCGACTAGTCACGTTGGAAGTACTCATTTAACAATCAAAACTAAAGGCAAATCGACCACATAAAAGAAAACGAGCCAAAAAAGCACCAATTACAGATCTTCATGAACTATTTTTAGCATTTACAGGTTTTCACGACATCAACCAAGTCATCACAAATAACTTTGAAATAATAAAATAATTTAAAAATATCACCATGTTCACATATTGCTACGAAGACCCCATAGTCCGGCAATATGAGAGTTGTACCAGGAAGACCATAAACTGGCAAAAGGATGATGCTCCCGACAGTAACGAATAACGTTACGAATTAGAAGGGGGCGCCCCTCTCGGATGGACGGGGATGATAAGTAATAGGATATATTAATTAAATATATCTTTAAATTTAAAACCGTTTAAAAATATCCTTATCATATTATAAATATACCCTTTACCTTCTAAAAATTTTATCCATTTAAAAATTGATTACCTTAATAATGTATCACACACAATATTTTTTTTTATTTCAGAAAACAACAACTTTTTTTTATCATTGCACCACCAGCATTCCACCACCACCGATATTATACCACCATTGTTCCACCACCACTCCATAACCACCACTCCACAACCACCACAACCATCCCACCACCAGCACCACCTCCACTCCACCAACACCACAACTCCACCGCGACCGCCACTACCACCACTCTACCACAACTCCACTGCCACCGCCACTGCCAATCCATCACCACCACCATCGCCTTCAAATCCGGCACTGTTGCGCCGTCGCCAAGTTGAGATAAAATTTAAAAATTCAGAAATAAGTTAGGTCTGGATTATGATGTCAACAACCGAAGTTTTTACCAAAATTGAAAATTCAGAAATAAATTAAGTCTAGTTTACGGTGTAAACAACCCAAGTTGACACCAAAATATGATATCAACAACTCATGTTGATATTAAAATTGAAAATTCAGAAACAAGTTAGATCCAGATTACATTGTCAATAACCCAAGTTGACACCAAAATCTGGTGTCAACAACCCAAGTTGATACCATAATCTGGTGTCATCACCCCGTCTACCACCACCAGTATATCTGAAATAATAAATGAAATGGCGATTTTCATCTAAATCCTTATTAATATTGAAAGGGGATTTATGGGATTCAAAATTAAATGAATTACATGTTACAAGGTGAGGCGTAAAATTATTGATGGATAAGGATATCTATACAGCCCATGAAAAGAAAAGGTATTTATCTAATTTCCACGATAATACCATTATATGGAAAAAAAAATAGAGAAGTATTTTATGAATGACATGAATCCTTGTGAGATACTTGCCTACTTAATTCTGGACATGTCTAGATAAACAACATACTATAGGATAATAAGTGTTGTCTAGGTCTTCCCAGATCCCGATGGGATTTTAAGTGCTACGGAGCCTGCCCGACCAAGAAAATCCAGCGAACCAACCATCACTCAAACCAGAGCATGAAGCACCTTACAAACGGAGCATGTAAAGATCAACAAAGCGGAACGATCTAGCAAAGCAGAAAATGAAGGAACAAACAACAAAGAACGGGAAAACAAGATAACCTTTATGTTTAAATATTCTTCAATACAAGCCGGTGTAACAAAAGGACAAAAACAAATAAAGAACCTCGCAACTAAGGAGCCTACAGATGCACACACCGGAAGATATCAACAATCCAGGCGACCGATAGCATAAACAAGATACCGATAGACACTGCAGAGCTCCAACATCTGCACCAAACGTAGAAGACCCTTAGTATACTTCTCCGCGGCACGAATGAAAGCGTCTTAAACACTCTCCAACATTCTTCTTGCCTTTACTAGAGCAGTCTAATGAGCGCCAACATCCGTTATCTCAGAATACTTAGCAAGGGAACCCTCACGATCAGTACAACGAGACTTGGCACAAACCCTCCACACACTATTTTCTAGGAAATCAAATTTTCCCGCGATCTAAGATACATCATAGAGGTGGAAACAAGAAGCACGTCTAGAAACGGTTCTACGCAAAATAGACGATTTCTTAGATAATCAGAACCAAAAAAGACGAGGAAAGAAGAACATGAGCAGGTGTATCGATACGGAAGGTTACCGTTGAGAGTTTCGAGAAGGTATACATATGGAGGTACACTTGGGGGAGAGGACGATAGCAGAAGCATCATCCCACGAAGAAGATGGTAGCACCTCGATTCCAATCACTTATTGATCATAAAAAGAAATGGAAAATGGGTACATCACTAAACAATGAGTAAATTCCTAAGAAAACCCAGAGAACGGTAAAGATAAGATATATGAGCAGAATTATATCCATCAGAGACAACATCCACGGCGGGAGAAGCACCAACAATAAGGTTTCCATTCATTATTGGAAGGTTGAATAGAGATCGAAGAAATATTAATGGAAGAGATAATCAAAGAAAACAACGAAAATGAATATGATTCGAAAAAGCCAGTTATCGAGTGTCATTCACGCTATAAAAAGATAACTCTACCCTCATAATCCGAACATACGCTAAATAGGCATCAAAATTCCACACCAGCATATACCTACACATTATAGAATATCTGAGTCGAACATCAACACTAACAACCTCTGTATCAGCATATACCTTCGCACTGTATAGCATCTGAGTTGAATATCCGAACCAGCAAACTTTGCATCAGCAGTCTCTGCAAAAATAAGACTTTTCCCTTTCTTGTTTCTTCAGGGTTCATAAAAATGACAGAATGTGAATACAATATTTCATATATATCCTGGAATGTGGATAAAAATTACCCAGCTTAGGCCTTTAGCCATCCGGATTCGTACGAACCCTCTGGCTTCGACAGACACCCATACTCTTAGCTCCGCAAGTCGTACCACTTGTAACCACCGTACTAGATTGTATTTCTAGCACCAAATCAGTTGTTATCTATGATCCCCATAAATATATTCCCTTAGCCTCCATACTAGCGATCTCGGATTATGTAAAAGATCCCAAGTCGTATTCTCTTAATAAGAATGAATCTATGACTACTTCTTCTGTGTTTAGCTTATTAGCTTGAGTATTTATTTTTGGGTGTGTTGTATAATATTTCTAGCAACTACACAAAAATATGTTGTTTTAGAGTGAAAAACAATACTTTAAAAAAAGTGGGGTTAAGTTGATGCTTTAATACATACGAGATATCAAATCGTACAAGGCTAGCCTAAACCAAGAAATGGTTGTTCCAATCTTGCTTTGGTCACAAAGGAGGAGAATGGTGGATCTTAAGGAGAAAAGCAGAGAAATAGGGTGATTAGAACATGAAAATCTTTGTAGTCTGATGTGTATGCATTTTTGTATGAGAAGAACTCTCTGTGTGAGGCTGAGAGAAGGCTTTTGTAAAGTCGGTTTTTTAGACTTGTTCGGAAGTTCTATTTAATTCATAAATAGGTTGGGTAACCTATTTATATTAATAATTCTACACACTAATCTAGAGTGGAATCTATGGAGAGTATGGTAAAGTCTTACTCGCTTTTTCAGGGTAGACTTGATAGTTATATACCCACTACTCCCTCTACTCCTTCAACCGTTTACATATTATGTACTTAGTTATCAGATAAAATATTTGAAAAGTCCATATGAGCAGTAAGCTCATATAATATGATGGCATCAATTAGTATTAATGGCATCAATTAGTATTGATGTTCACTCGTAAAAAGTGATGCCAAATGTTGGAATTGATTAAGTTGAGTATTGCACTATAATAGCAACGTTAGGTGATTAATGGTCATGAAAGAGTAGGAAGACAAGCTCATGAAATCCGAAATGGCCAAGCATGTATAGTGCGGCATATGATAATCTATATATGGGATAAGACGCGCATGGTTGGTCGTGTATGGTAAGACACATATAGAAAACCGTAAACAATAAGCTATATCTATAAGGTAAGTCATGAATAATGCGACACATATAGTAAGTCATATATGATAAGGCGCTTATGGTCGGACTTATGCGGTAAGGAACATATGGATAATCATATGTGGTAAGGCATATGTGGAAAGTCGCATATGGTCAGTCACATATGGTAAGACATGTATCAGTCACATATGGTAAGGCATATGTGGAAAGACAGAAAACAAGGTGACCGACTAAAGGAGTGATATTTGGCGCGGACAACACGGTCACAAGACTTGGTCGTCCATGCGGCAAGCTTGGTCGGACATGGGGAGACTTTGCATGGACTATGCACAGACGCAAAGCAAACCAACCATGGGGAAATCTTGGCCGACCATGGCATATTTGGCTTGGTCCTTGCTCGTGCGAAAGGAATTTATCCATACGTGGGAAACTATTTGGCCAGACGTAGGAGAGAGTTTTGGTCGGCCATATGAGTTTCTTCCCGGACGCAGGATGTACGTAAGCTAGCCAGCCATGGGGATTTGGGCTTGTACTTGGCGTAAGGAGCATGCCTTGGCCGTGCAAGCTTAGTTGGCAAGGTTGGTATGCAAGCACAGCTGTGACGCTATGTCTACATGTTGACAATGATGAGTGACTTGTTATGTGCATTCTTTCAAGGTTGGCATCGAATTAGCTAACACTGGTATTATGAGTACAATAATAAATCAATATTACTCAATAGAGTATTGTTATTGATATAAAATAATTTTTAGGAATTTAACTATGTAATATATCACTAGAACAAATTCAGGTTGCTCTATACTAGTAGGTAATCCATCTAGGAGCTTGAGATTTATTCTGTATAAATTAGAAAATATATGGGCTTACTGCAACAAGCACCAGCAATATTCTAAGTATTCATACAGATACATATATAATGAGTCATGCAGTAAATATCTATACATATATATGAAATACTGAGTTCAGCTTGGTGAAGCACTAGTATACAACTATATATTTATATAAGATTGATCATAGGTATGAGTACCGATTATTATTAGTGTATTCTTAATTTCCCTACGGAACAAAAATAGATGTACACACAATATATATTTCTGATGCAGGACAGAAGAAAAAATTCACAATTATATATTTCTGAGGACCAAAAATAATTACAATTTACGCCTTTACCAAGAACCTACTATCAACTTAAGTGTACGCTGTCCTTGAGACTTTCCTCCTTAGCTTTAACATACATTCCAATTAGCAACCAAATAGTAGGTTAAGAGTCACTTTTAAATTTAATGTTGTGTCTACTTAGCTCTATTTGGCTACTAGTATACAGTTTAGCTCCATTTAGTTCAAGTTGTTCTCTTAAGTTCCATCCCGGGCTTGCGGAGCTTGCGGTGCTTGCGTGTGCTTTTGCGTGTGTTTTTGGCGTGAGCCTTGGCGTGAGCCTTGGCGTGAGCCTTGGCGCAAGCCTTGGTGCGACCCTTGGTGCGACCCTTGGTGCGAACCTTGGTGCGATCCTTGGTGCGATCTTTTGTGCGACCCTTGGTGCGACCATTTGTGCGAGCCTTGGTGCGAGCCTTGGTGTGACCATTGGTGTGGCCATTGGCGTGAGCCTTGGTGTGACCATTGGTGTGAGCCTTGGTGTGACCATTGGCGTGAGCCTTGGTGTGACCATTGGTGCGAGCCTTGGCGTGAGCCTTGGTGTGACCATTGGTGCGAGCCTTGGCGTGACCATTGGCGTGAGCTTGGCGCGTGCTTGGCGCGTGATTGGCGTGTGCCTGCGAGTGCACACGTGTACCCATCAATGAGAAAACGTTTCTTTAATTTTAAATAAATATTTTACCGTTTGAATTAAATGGAAAATAAAATCAAAAATAATTTTTTAATTAAAACAATCTTAACGTTTTGTTTTAATGGGGATTTAATATTTGAAATTAAATTTTCACCGTTTTAAAACTCAAAGGTTTACTTCTCCTATAAAAGAACAACATTGCTAAGGTTTTCGTTTACCCCAGTCGCAGCCACTGTCCTGACGACTTTTCCCCTCTTCTTGCTTTGATTTGCGCACTAGAATTTACTTTCTTTTCTTTTATCTTCTGTTAAGTTCACAACGGGCCAACGAGCTTTGCTAGCTGGGTTGGTATCAGGTGATTTTATCCTGAATTCAAGTTTGTCACTGAAAGGGTATAACAGCATCTTCCTGAAGGTGTACCTGGCAAATATTGAGTTAAGGGCAGTCTGTTGAACAGGCGACTTCACCTCTCTGTGTTTGAGTGTGTGTGCAGTTTAATTCTAACCCTCCCTTAATCATCTTCAAGTTCTCTGTGTTTGTTTTTCTCTGTTACAGGAAGTATATTATCCAACAATCTTAACTCAATAACTGTGCATTCAAAAATCTTCTGTAACAATGGCAAAGACTGATGTTGAGAGACCTCAGAAGTTTTCTGGTAAGGATTTTAAGAGGTGGCAGTCGAAGATGCTCTTTTTCCTGAGTTTCCACATGATTGATGAAATAGTGTTGAAACCATATAACAAAGCTCTGGATGCTCCTGAATCATCCAAGGAAAAAGAGACCTGGACGAGAAATAATTATTTAGCAAAAAATCACATTTTAAATTGCCTTGAAGACTCTCTGTATGATTTTTACAATGCTAAAGATGATTTTTCTGCTCACAATTTATGGTCTGCACTGCAAGAAAAATATGAAGCAGAAACTGCAGGAAGTAAAAAGTTTCTGGTTGCACGTTTTTTACAATACAAGATGCTGAATGAAAAATCTGTGGTTGACCAGTTTCTGGAGTTGCAGAAAATTATTAATGAAATCATTGCTGAAGGTATGACTATCTCTGAAAACTTTCAAGTATCTGCTGTGATTGAAAAGTTACCAAGTTCATGGGCCGAATACAAGAGAAGACTAAGGCATGAAATTGGTGAGATTACTATGATAGAACTGGGCAAGAAAATACAAGTTGAAGAGTTGTTGTGCTCAAAGGACAAGAATGTCTCCTCTGCAAGAGACATGTCAAACAAAGCACATGTGATCAAACACAGGTTTGCTTCACTCAGTCTGGACCACAACAAGCGCAAGCCTGGCCCTCAAGGAAAAGGTAAATTTCAAAAACCAAAGTCTTCTATTGGTAAGATTAAGGGAGCTTGTTATGTCTGTGGTGTGTCTGGCCATATGGCAATGCATTGTAGAAAACGCAAAGATGTGAATTTTAAGAAACAAAATGTAAACTTGGCTGAAAGTAGTAAAAATAAATTTTCTGGCACGGTGTCTGAGGTTAACTTAGTTACCAATGTGAGAGACTGGTGGGTAGACTCTGGAGCTACCAAACATGTCTGCGGAAGCAAGGATATGTTCACCTCCTACCAGACAGTAGGAGAAGGAGAAAAACTCTATATGGGTAATTCTTTTGCAGCACAAGTTGCAGGAAAAGGAAAGGTTTCGTTGAAGCTTTCTTCTGGGAAAATCCTCACATTGAATGAAGTGTTACATGTACCAGACATCTGCAAGAATCTCGTTTCAAGTGGTGTGCTAGATGACAAGGGTTTTAAAATTGTTTTTGAGTCCGGAAAAGTGATTATCACTAAGGGTAGGGACTTTGTGGGAAAGGGCTATAAGGATGAGGGCCTTTACAAATTATCTGTAATCTCTACTGAAATTAATAAAGTTGATTCTTCTTATGTTGTTGTCTCATTGAATATCTGGCATGGTAGACTTAGTCATGTAAATTATAATTCAATGAACAAATTGGCAAAATCTGGCTGCATTCCAAAATTAAATTTGGAATATGAACATAAATGTGAAGTCTGTGTAGAATCAAAATATACGAAGAAGCCTTTTCAGAAAAATGTCCACAGAGTTTCTAATCCCTTAGAGTTAATTCACTCTGACTTAGTTGATATGAAATCAATCCAAACCAGAGGTGGAAAAAAATGGTTTGTTACCTTCATAGATGACTGTACTAGATACTGTCATATCTACTTGCTTAAAGGAAAAGATGATGCTCTTGAGGCATTTAAATTATATAAATTAGAAGTAGAAAACCAGATGAGTACCACCACTAAAACTGTTAGGTCTGATCGTGGGGGTGAATACGTAACTCCAATAGGAGAATTTTGTGCGCAACCTGGCATTATTCATGAGGTAACTCCTCCTTATTCACCACAATCTAATGGTGTGGCTGAACGGAAAAACCGAACCCTTAAGGAGATGATGAATGCCATGTTAATCAGTTCAGGACTACCGGCGAACTTGTGGGGGGAGGCCGTCCTCTCATCTTGCTATATCTTGAACAGAGTGCCCCTTAAGGGAACAGAAAAATTACCGTATGAATTATGGAAAGGCAAACAACCCTCTTATGGATACCTCAAAGTGTGGGGGTGTTTAGCCAAGGTCTCTATTCCTCCACCTAAGAGGACTAAAATAGGACCTAAAACCGTTGATTGTGTCTTTCTAGGATATCCCGAGCACACCACTGCCTATAGATTTATGGTCGTGAGTTCCGATAACTCGGAAATTGGTGTGAACACCATTTTGGAATCTAGAGATGCTTCGTTTTTTAAAAATATTTTTCCAATGAAAACTGAATCTCGCGTGATACGTGTAGATCCTCTAGATGTCCCTTCTTCTAGCCATTCATTACCGGCAGAAGAAGATGAATCTGTTTATGAGTCAAGAAGAAGTAAAAGACCTAGATTAGAAAAATCTTTTGGGCCAGATTTCATTACCTGTTTAGTTGAAACTGATCCACAAACCTATAAAGAGGCCATGACTTCGTCTGAAGCTCCATGGTGGAAAGAATCCACTATTAGTGAGATGGATTCTATTATTCAGAATGAAACCTGGGAAATAATAGATTTACCTCCAGGGAGCAAAACCATAGGTTGTAAATGGATCTTTAAGAGAAAACGTAAGGTTGATGGAACCGTGGAAAAATATAAAGCTAGACTTGTAGCTAAAAGCTATAAACAAATAGAAGGTGTAGATTTCTTTGACACTTATTCACCTGTCACTAGAATAACTTCAATTAGGTTGCTAATTACAATTGCTACAATCCATAACCTAGAGATACATCAAATGGATGTAAAAACTGTGTTTCTAAATGGTGAACTAGATGAAGAAATTTATATGGATCAACCCGAGGGCTTTGTGGTGAAGGGTTATGAAAAGAAGGTGTGTAGACTTAAAAAGTCTTTATATGGCTTGAAACAAGCACCTAAACAATGGCATGAAAAATTTGATCATGTAATGTTCTCTAGTAGTTTTAAAATAAATGAAGCTGACAAATGTGTTTACACTAAATCTGTCAATGATGCTTGTGTGATGGTATGCATGTATGTTGATGATATGCTTATACTAGGTACAACCTTAGAAATCATTAATTCCACTAAGAACATGTTGAATGAGAACTTTGATATGAAAGACTTAGGTCCTGCTGATGTAATCCTAGGGATGAAAATTAGAAAGGAGTCTAATGGATTCAGTCTCAGTCAATCTCATTATGTTGAGTCAGTTCTGAAGAAATTTAACCAGTTTGATAGTAAACCTGCAAGTACTCCTTTTGACCCTTCCTGTAGACTCAAGAAAAACAAAGGCAATGGAGTCTCGCAACATGAATATTCACGTGTCATAGGAAGTCTGATGTACTTAATGAACTGCACGAGACCAGACATTGCCTATGCAGTGAGTAGACTAAGTAGGTATACCTGTAATCCAGGACAAGAGCATTGGGATGCACTTTTCAGAGTGCTGAGGTATCTTAAATACACTTTAAACTTTCGGTTAAGTTATGAGAGATACCCTGCTGTTCTGGAAGGATACTGTGATGCAAACTGGATAGCAGACTCAGAGGAGTCTAAGTCTACGAGTGGATACGTTTTCACTCTAGGCTGTGGAGCAGTGTCTTGGAAGAGTTCCAAACAGACCTGTATCGCTCGATCCACTATGGAATCCGAGTTTATAGCGTTAGATAAAGCAGGAGATGAAGCCGCTTGGCTAAGATGCTTTTTAGAAGACATTCCTCTCTGGCATAGGCCTGTGCCAGCTGTATCTATACATTGTGATAATCAAGATGAAATAGCTAATGCTAAAAATAGCAACTATAATGGAAAATCTATTCATATAAGGAGAAGACACAATTCTCTAAAACAACTAATCTCAACTGGCGTTATTTCTGTTGACTTTGTGAGGTCTAAGGAGAATATCGCGGACCCTTTGACGAAAGGCTTGTCCAAGGAGGTAGTTAGTAATGCATCGAGGGGGATGGGACTTAAGCTCATAAATTAAAACTTACCATGAAGGATACTCAACCTTGCTGACTGGAGATCCCAAGATCAAGGTTTTGAATGAGACAACTAATTTGTGGTGGGTAAAAATTAAACACTATCAGAGAATTATTTTCTCTGTCCCTTCCCTATGGTGTAGACGTGATAGTGTGACTGCAAGTGAGGTTGACTTAGAGTAAAGTCTTAATGAGTTCTATAGTTTCAATTTAAGATTGAAATGGGGTGTAGCAGTTAACACTCTTGATAGAACTCACCTATCTGAATGAGGAAGTGGGTCGCTTCCTATGAGAACTGAGCTGATTCTCTAGAGCATTCTGAGAAACGGGATACGTCCAGGGCCAAAACGGACACAACGGCGTGAACTTAACAGCATTTTAAGAGATATCTCGCGTAAGGAGTTATTGCAGAATTACACTAAACGATGGCAGTTCAAGACATCACGTTCACTGACCATCAAGTAGTTCCGGTGCTTCTCACTAAGCAAAGGTTCAATTCCAAATGGTCACCTATTGCTTAAGAGGTATTTCTCGTTCTTTTTATTTTCCGATTTTTCGGTTTCGTCATTCATGTGGGGGATTGTTGGGAAATAAAAATGTTTTGTTACTAAAATTAATAGTTTATTACTTAAATTAATTTTGTTACTATAATTAGCTTGATGGGTGCTAGGATCACTAGTCCAAACTTGGGTGGAATTATAGTCATCCATTTTCACTTCTTAGTGAATGAGAAACCTTTGGTTATCCCACATTGGGCAAACCAAGGAGGAAGTTCATGCATATTACCACATATGTTCTATATAAGGAAAAGAACTAGTGGATTGGATATGGACTTGGGAAATGGACTAGTGGGCAAATGCATACATGTACGGTGCTTCGCACCGAAGCACTGCAGGCCGCGGGCTTGCGGAGCTTGCGGTGCTTGCGTGTGCTTTTGCGTGTGTTTTTGGCGTGAGCCTTGGCGTGAGCCTTGGCGCGAGCCTTGGTGCGAACCTTGGTACGATCCTTGGTGCGATTCTTGGTGCGACCCTTGGTGCGACCCTTGGTGCGACCATTGGTGCGAGCCTTGGTGCGAGCCTTGGTGCGAGCCTTCGTGTGACCATTGGCGTGAGCCTTGGTGTGAGCCTTGGTGTGACCATTGGCGTGAGCCTTGGTGCGAGCCTTGGCGTGAGCCTTGGTGTGACCATTGGTGCGAGCCTTGGCGTGACCATTGGTGTGACCATTGGCGTGAGCTTGGCGCGTGCTTGGCGTGTGCCTGCGAGTGCACACGTGTACCCATCAATGAGAAAACGTTTCTTTAATTTTAAATAAATATTTTACCGTTTGAATTAAATGGAAAATAAAATCATAAATAATTTTTTAATTAAAACAATCTTAACGTTTTGTTTTAATGGGGATTTAATATTTGAAATTAAATTTTCACCGTTTTAAAACTCAAAGGTTTACTTCTCCTATAAAAGAACAACATTGCTAAGGTTTTCGTTTACCCCAGTCGCAGCCACTGTCCTGACGACTTTTCCTCTCTTCTTGCTTTGATTTGCGCACTAGAATTTACTTTTTTTTCTTTTATCTTCTGTTAAGTTCACAACGGGCCAACGAGCTTTGCTAGCTGGTTGGTATCAGGTGATTTTATCCTGAATTCAAGTTTGTCACTGAAAGGGTATAGCAGCATCTTCCTGAAGATGTACCTGGCAAATATTGAGTTAATGGCAGTCTGTTGAACAGGCGACTTCACCTCTCTGTGTTTGAGTTTGTGTGCAGTTTAATTCTAACCCTCCCTTAATCATCTTCAAGTTCTCTGTGTTTGTTTTTCTCTGTTACAGGAAGTATATTATCCAACACATAATTCATCCCGTCCAATTAACTTTATCTTACTTTCCAATCTCCCAAAAATAGTGTTTTGGACTTTCTCGTGGATCTTATTAATCGGAGCAACTACTGTCTTAAACCTTCGTAAAAATCACTAAAGCTTTTGTGAGGTATTGGATTCACTTAAAATAACTCTTCTAATACATTTGGTTGCAAGGAAGTTTTGAATAAAAATGGTTCCATAATGGCTTCAAAGTTGTGGATAGAGTTAGCTAGTAAATAGTTGAACCATATAAGTGTTTCAGACTGAAGGCTGGCGATAAAGAATCTCTCTAGGGTGTGAGTGTTTTCCATGTATAAAGACATCATTTACTCATTGTGGAAGATACGCACAGTTGGTTTCTTTTCTCCCTTGTAAGGGCTGAAAGGTAGAAGGTTGAAGGTTGAACTTCACAGGTAACATGTATTCCCCGACCTCCCTTGCAAGTGGTCATGCCAGGAATCTGCATGTTGGATATCCTTGAGGATTATGCGATTAATAACTATCTTGTCCTCTTTATCCTTCATCATTCTTTCAATCCTTGACTCAAATGTTTCTAGTACTGGATTTGTGGTTACAGAGGTCTCGGCTCAAAAGGGATATACCTTGGAAGTGTCGGAATAAAGTTTGGCAGCTGAGGTTTGTTACTGAACAGGTACATGAACCATTTGGTGCACTTGAGATAGAGTTTCCAAATGATTAACGTTATTATATACAACACTGATAGACCTCAATAGATCTAAAAACATATATTGAGATAGCTTCGTTGCAAGAGCTCCTGACAACCTTGGTGGTCTAGGTAGTGTTCTGGAACTCTAAAATACTATTAGCCCTCCTAGAAAAACAGTTGTTGGAATTCCTTCAAGTCCAATGATTGTTGACGTGTTGACGTTGGATGTAATTGCAGATTTTAGCGAAAATGACAGCTTCTACACTTAAAATTGTTACAGTACTGGTGTAGCTGATATTGGTGTCGAAACTGAATTAGGTGCTTCATTTATTTTTCTGTTAACCGTTGAATGTTGAGCTTTCCTGTTCAGAACAGGTTTTGATATATGTGAGCTGGCAGGAAGAAATGTACGTAGAGGTTAAAATCATTTCAGTTCTTCGTGGTAATTTCCTAAGTGGCGCAAATATCTCTTCACAAGGATATAAAAGTATTATGAACTTATTGTGTGTCAATCATTCAGGATTAGGCTGCACAAATTGAAATAAATCATAGATGAGTTGAAACATAAGATAAAGAAAAAAAGAATTATCCGGACCTTGAGATTTACTCAATTACAGCTTCAAATTATCATGCATGCAGGTTATTTAGCAGAAATTCTCAGGTTTCAAGGCAAACTTTTCACCAAGTCAGGGTCTGGAAATCAACTAAATTTGTCATGGAACATGCAATTAAAGATAAAATCGCAACCATCCATAACACGATTAACAAACTAATCACTTAGCATGTTCACAAGGTATCAAATAGAACATGCATTAAAATAGATCTGCCATAATAAACAAAACATTATAGATCTAAGCACGAATCACAAGGATTAAATATGCAGAAATAATATGATAGATATATAATCAGTATTGGAACAATAAAGATTTGAACAAAATCGACTAATCATTTTGAAACAGCTTTGCAAGTCAAGATTATTAAAAGATTCAAAAAAAACAATCTAAAAAAGATCCAGAAGCCTGAGATTATAGAAATCATTAGAGAAACTTCCCTAGTGTTCGTCATGGATTTATTATAAGCGAAAATAAGCTAAGATGAAGTTGAATAATCAGTGGAAAAAATCATCATGCTCCTCCAATATCAGGTTAAAATTGAAAATTGATTAAATCGAGGTCAAGTTTTTGAAACTACTTTGAACTACCTAAATTTTCATATGACTTATGAAATTTCAAGTATAACAAGCATTTAAATCGATTTAAACATCAAAGCCTCATCAAAACCAGGTTTAAAACCAGCTAAGATGAGAGTCAGATCGCAAATCAACGAAAACCTCAAAAATTTCTAGAAAAAGCAACTTTGATTAAGTTTTAGTAAATTGATAAAACAATAAAACATAATCTAAATTATCTACAAATTTTATGTTATCAATTTTATACCACGGTAGGCCCAACGAAGATAGTTAAAATTCAACATTATACCAGAGGCGGAGCCAGAAAATCTCTTATGGGAAAATAAAAAAACAAAAAATAATTTGGGATAGACAAAAAATGGCTTGGAATATATAAAAATGGGTTTGGGAGTCAACCCAGCAGGGTAGGCAACTGCCTACCCATGCCATGGGTTGGCTCCGTCCCTAATCATACCTTCGGGAAGATCTTGATTGACTAACTAATTTTACTCGTTCAGCTCACATATTCGTCTCATCCGTCCTAAACATGCATCTCGCTTCGCTGGGTAATTTGATGAAGAAATCTTAAAAAAAAACTAGGAAAATGTATGAAGAATAAATGAGAAACTAGAAAGAACTAAAAAAATTATAGAAGAAGTCTAGCCCAAAATGGGATTGTGTTATGTTGTGTTTGTTACATGTTCTTATTGGCTATTTATACATTTATAAATCGGGAAACTTAAACCTCAAGTCCTTGGTTGGTAGGGTCCAGTTGTTCCCACGTCACGAGTGGGGCCCTTAACTTCGCGCCCAATATTCCCGCCAAACATCTTAACGTCATACATATCTGATAAGGTTGTTGGTTCCTTGATATCTCAGCTTCTGAACTTAGTAGATGTTATATTTTGTCACATATACGGTCACGATTCACGAGGTAGATTTTGAATCTGTTAGAGTTAGTTTAGTTAGTTAATAATCACATGTGTGAGAGTTGTGTGTGAGTCCACATCTGTGAGTGTAGTGTGCACTTGGTCTGTGTAGGTTAGCCTAAATGTGTACGTTAGTAGGCTATATATTTGGTAAAGCAGTTTTGCTTCTGTAACATAAAACATAACATTCAATAGAAAATCATTTTTTTCAAATCATCATCAGAAATATTTCATGGTATCAGAGCTACAATCTTTAACAAGTTGTTCTTGATACAAATCATTAACATTTCTAAACAACATTTATAATGGAGAATACAAATTCTTCAACATCAATCAACTCACATTCATCGACAGATGCAACAAATCTTTATCAACAACATCAAATTCAGTTACTTTTTCAAAACATTTGTAATTTCGTTTCTTTAAATCTTGATTCAATAAACTATCTTCTCTGGAAATATCAGTTTGAATCCATTATGATGAGCACAAATCTCTTAAGATTTGTTGATGGATCTTATCCAGCTCTTGCTTCAATGATTCTAGTTAATGAGGTATTAACATCAAATCCTGAGTATGTTTTTTGGACAGCTATGGATCGATTTTTTATCTCATGTCTCAATGCAACATTCACTCAATCAATTTCTGATGGTGTTCTTGGTCTATCTATATCAAAAGAATATTGGGATTATCTTAAATCTGAATTCAACATTCAATTCTTTGCAAGAAAATCAATGCTCAGAGGACAAATTCAATCAATAAAACAAGGTAATCTTTCAGTTCTTGAATACTTGTGTCAGATTAAGGAAATCACTGATAATCTTGCTGTTGTTAATGAAAAGATATCAGATGATGACATTGTTATGTATACCTTGAATGGTCTAAATAGATGCTTTAATCAATTTTTTGTTTCTTCTTATAATCGAGAAAAACAGTATACATTTGTTGAGTTAAGATCTAGACTAGTTCATCATGAACAATGGCTTAAAACACAAGAACAAGATTCATCCATTCTTCTTGATTCTACTAATACAGTTTTTTGCTCAAAGAAAATACCACAGTATAATAGATCTGTACCAACTACTTCTAGAAATTTTGAGAATATACCTACTAATTTTGGGAATAGGCCTTCTACAAATTTGTATGATGTTGAGTGCCAGATATGTAAAAGATTTGGTCATTCTGCAAGCATATGTAGTTGGCGTCATACTCCACCAACAAATAATGCAAAATCTCATGCATCTACTACTAAGTCGAGACCACATCAAGCCTTTTATACTTGTTCTGGAGTTGAACAATTTGCTTATGAATTTGTAGTTAGTACATAGTGGATTCCTGATTCAGGTGCTACTGCTCATATAACTAATAATTCTACTTTGTTAAATGATTGCGAACCTTATTCAGGTTATGATTGGAAATTGTAAAAATCTAAAGATTTCTGGAATTAGAGAAGTTACTTTAGTCCTTGAGAATTCAGAATTTCTTTTAAAGAATGTGTTGTTGGTTCCACAACTTACACAAAATCTTATTTGTGTTTCTCAGTTTTGTGTTGACAATAATGTGTCTTTTAATATGCTACCTTGGGGATACAATATCAAGAATTTGGAAACAGATGAGGTAGTGGCAGAAGGTGTTGTGTGTAATAACCTCTACCCAATTCAAGTTGCACCACCACCTACTACGACTTTTACTTCAATTCTGGCTTCTTCTTCTCTTTGGCACAAAAGGTTAGGACATCCTTCTTCTCTTATTCTCAAGAAAATTTCGGATGTCCCTTCTATACAATAGTCAGATCAAAACATAGATACTTTTTGCCATGAATGTCAACTAGGAAAACATGTTGAACTACCTTTTCAATCATCCAAAAGAATTTTTATCTCACACTTATCTCTTATTCACTGTGACATTTGGGGACCTGCTCCAGTCACTTCTTTGGGTGGTTAGATATTTCATCCTTCCATAGATGATTATAGTAGATACCACTGGATTTATCCACTCACCACCAGAGATGAATCATTGAAATCATTCCAACATTTTAAACTTCACAATGAGAAATTCTTGTCCACTCTTATTGTCTCTTTTTAATGTGATAGAGCTTTTGAGTTTGTAAAAGGACCTTTTAGAGATTTTCTTGAGCAATGTTGTGTTACCTTAAGAATTTCTTGTCCTAAGCCTCCCCAACAAAATGGTGTTGCACAAAGAAAAATAAGGCATATTACTGAGGTTGGTAATACTTTGTCTTTTCAAGCTTCTCTTCCAAAGTTCTTTTGGTTTGATAGCTATCTTACAGCAACATTTATTATTAACATACTTCCATCAAAGGTATTCCAATTCAAGATTCCATTTGTTCTTCTGTATAATGACATGCCTGACTATATTTTGTTTAAAGTTTTTGGATGTAGATGCTATCCAAACATGTCTTCTTTCAGAAAAGACAAGCTTAGTCCAAAATCTATAAGGTGTACTTTCTTGGGGTATAGCTCTTTGTACAGGGACTACAAGTGTTATGAAAATTCAACTATGAAGGTTTTTTTTTCTAGACATGTTACCTTTAATGAGTCCAGCTTTTCATTTGTTGATTTTTGTCATTAAACCCTCTTCTGCTTCTGATGTTATACATCTTCAAATTGGGCAATGTGGAAATTTTCCTTCATCTTCTGTTGATATTGCTCCAATTCCTGACATAGCAAATTCTACTTCAGAAGAGTCACATATATTGCCTCCAGTTGTTCCTCATATTCCTAACATTCACACAAGGTCAAGAAGTGGAATTTCCAAACAGAAAGGTCTTCCCCCTGATTTTGTAGCACATTACACCAATGGTCTTCTCATTTCTTCTGCTTTTCTTTCTGTTTTGCAAGCTTCTACAGCACCACCATCTTATACGACTGCTTGTAAAGATCCCACTTGGATTAAGTATATGGATGAGGAGTATCAGGCATTAATGGACAATGGAACATGGACACTGGAGCCATATTGGAAGGTATGAATGTCCTGGGCTGTAGATGGGTATACAGAATCTAACTCAAGTATGATGGATCAGTTGATAGGTATAAGTCAAGACTAGTTGCTAAAGGGTATCTGCAACAGGATGGAGTTGATTTTGCAGAGACTTTTAGTGCAGTAGTCAAAACAACAACAATCAGGTGTGTTCTTACAATTGCATTAAGCAGACATTGGATTATTCAACAGTTGGATGTTTCAAATGCCTTCTTGCATGGTTTCTTGGATGAAGATGTTTACATGGAGAATCCACCTGGGTATGTTTCTCCTACTCATCCTAATCATGTGCGTCATTTAAAGAAATCATTATATGGATTGAAGCAGGCTCCTAGAGCTTGGTTCAATAGATTTAGTACCTTTCTCCTAGAACATGGATTTGTTATGTCTACGTGTGATCATTCCTTGTTCATTTATCACACTTCCTCTGAGATGATGCTTCTGCTTCTTTATATTGATGACATTATCCTTACTAGTTCCTCTGGAGATTCAGTAAAGAAGTGCATCAAGGTTTTAGGAGATGAATTTTGTATGAAAGATCTTGGTTCTCTTTACTATTTTTTGGGAATTGAGTGTCTTAAATCAAAGACATCTGAGACACTTCTTCTTACTCAACAAAAGTATACTTTTGAGTTGTTTAAGAAAGCTGAGATGGTTGATTGTAATCCTAGTCCAACTCCAGTTGCTTCTGGTCCTAGACTTTCTGTCTATTGTGGTACAACTTTGGTATCTCCTACTTTTTACAGAAGTCTTGTAGAAGGTCTCCAGTACCTGACTATGACTAGGCCTGACATAACATATGCAGTGAATTATGTTTCTCAATTCATGCATTCACCATCTGATTTGCATTTCCAATTGGTTAAGAAGATTATGAGGTATCTTAAAGGGACAATTGGTTCTGGAGTTACTCTTTCTGCTGGAGATGTGGGACAAGTTACAGCTTATTCTGATTCAGATTGGGCTGGTTGCCCAGACACTAGGAGATCCACCAGTGGTTATGCAATTTTTCTGGGATCTTCTTTAGTTTCCTGGTATTCCAAGAAGCAACCAACAATTTCTAGAAGTTCTGCTGAGGCTGAGTATAAGTCCCTGGCAGTTGCTTCTTCTGAGTTGTTATGGATTTCATATTTGCTAAGGGAGCTTCATATGCCTGTTTCCAACACCATGGTTTTATACTGTGACAACCAGAGTGCAGCTAGTTTGGCTTCCAATCCTATTTTCCATGCAAGAACTAAACACATTGAGGTGGACTACCATTTTGTCAGGGAGTTGGTGTCTCAGGATTTTTTGAAGATTGTTTATGTTCCTTCAAACCATCAGCTGGAAGGTTTGTTAACCAAGGGATTATGCGCTTCTGTTTTTCGTTCTCTGTCTGACAAGCTAATGTATCTGACTGATACACAGCTTGAGGGGGAATGTTAGAGTTAGTTTAGTTAGTTAATAATCACATGTGTGAGAGTTTTGTGTGAGTCCACATGTGTGAGTGTAGTGTGAACTTGGTCTGTGTAGGTTAGCCTAAATGTGTACGTTAGTAGGCTATATATTTAGTAAAGCAGTTTTGCTTCTGTAACAGAAAACATAACATTTAATAGCAAATCATTTTTCTCAAATCTTCATCAGAAATCTTTCAGAATCATAGTCACCATTTTGGGTCATGAAAAACTTTTGAGTCAAGAAGTAGATTTTGGACAAAGTGTGGTATATTCTGAGTCACATAGCAGATTATAGATTATTCGGAAAATTTTGCATCTTATGAATTATTTTGGTTTATAAAGCTATTTTGGGTCACTTCGTTGGGAGAACTTTGAGCCACGATAACTTTTTCAACTAGGTAAACTTTGGGCCATCTAAATCCAGGTCCCATAACAATTTTTTTGTTATAATGGTTGATTATGAGGCGCTTATAAATATTTATTCACATAGTATATGTTAGGACACAGTAGCAAACAGTAAAGGCATGATGCATACTTTGGATTAGTATGCAAATTTCAGTCAAAGGCATACTTTGGGTCACGTATTGACCTTTAGGTCAAGAGGTAGATTTGAGGTTAATAAGAAAAATTATGGTCACTAGACAACTGTCGTTTACGACACAATTTTAAATAGTGGGATAAAATTTAGATCACGTGACAAATTTTAAGGTATAATATATATTTTTTTGCTAACTAAGTAATTTCAGTCAATAATTGTTTGCATCATGTTGTAAAAATTTTGCCACTTAAAAATATTTGGGTCACATGAATTATTATGGGTCATATCGGTGTATCACAGGCTATAATGCATATACTAGGTCACTTAGAACATCCACGGTCATGTCTATAGAAGCCATATATATTCTTAAAAAATAAATAAATAAAGATGCGAGTCTCTAAAAATACTATAAGTTAAAAAATCTAAAATCCAATGCCAGGTTTGGCTACCAGTTATAACTTTTTCCAAATATAACGAGACAGAGATTATAACTGCTTCTGGACTCGAACGCAGTTTAAAACTACATTTGAATCCAGAAGCAACAATAATCTTCTCCTGAAGTTCAAACGCATTTACGAGATGCGCCCGAGTGAGACGTATATATAAAGTACCTTTGGTGGAACGTTAATTTTAAATGCGTTTGATTTCAAACGTTAACTAAAAAACTGTGCCACTTAATCGTGCTTTAAAGGTGTGTTTGAGCTCAAACGTGAGTCCCACCAGGCGTTAATATTAAACGTGTCCCATATACAGGAGTAGTTCTAAAGTCTGGCAGGCGTACATAATATTTACGCCATGTTCTAAATGTTATTTAAATGTATGTTTCAATCAAGTGTACATTAAAAGAGCGTCTGCAAAGCGGGCATAATTATACATTGCGTCTAAATTGGGACATGAATTTTATCTTCGTCCGGCTAAATTTATTTCCTTTCCCAGTGTGAGTTTTCGCCAAAAGCTAAACTTAAAAACCAAATTTAACTTAGCATATTTGGAATTTTATCTTTCATGACTGTGAATGCTTTAAAGAGCTTCGATCACATGGAAATTGTTGTGTCAGAATGGAAAATTTTGAGTCATTAATGCACAATGGATCACATGAAGTTTTTTGGGTCACGACGTAAATTTTAGATCACGTGACAGTATTAAAGCTACTGAAGTAAGTTTGATCTGCAACTCAAATCTTGGATCACAAGGTGAAATTTCAGGTGTATATTTGGGCCACATGACACATTTTAGGTCATGGAGTAGATTTTCGCTCATAATCTGGGTCACGAGCTCGGTTTTTTTTGTGTCACAAAGAAAAATTCAAGTCCTGTGACGAATTTCGATCATAATATTTTGTTTCACTTAGAGAACTGTGGATCACGGTGGCATTTTATGAACCACAACGATGATTGGGGTAACGGGACAGAACGGGATAGATGTTGAGTTACGGTGACATTTTGATTAGGGTGTAGTCTATGCAGATATTGGTTTATGGGGGCGGGGGTAAAATTAGGTTACGAGTGGCACTTTGATTCACATGTCTGACAAATTTGAAGGCATGCTGCATATGATGATATTTGGGTCCGCAGTTGGAAAAATCGGGTTATGTTGTAGATTTTCAAGTCAAGATGCAAATTTTGTTTTAAACTATAATATATTAAGTTGCGGTGAAGATTTCTAGTTGGTATCTTGCAATAATAAACAACAACGTTAGATTATCAAATAATAATAAAATACTGAAGAAAAAAGTTCTACCACAAACAATTTGACGAGGGCAGAATCACAGGTTCAACAAGTTGTCCTTAACATATTAGTTTGCGGGTATACTCAAGAATGAGTAATGCTAAACCCCAAGATATGTCCGGGATAAGATTGCCGATATAGCTTGTATTAGCATAATACAAGCTACCCACTCTCTGAACTTAGCAACAGGGATTAGAAGAGAAAGAATAAATCTAGTGCGCAAAACAAAGAGAGGAGATGGTGAAAAGAAGACGGGATAGTAACCGCTTTTGGGATGAGTTGAAAGGAGAATTTTCGATTAGTATTTATATGAGAAATGAAAAACTAGGGTTCCGGTTTTTCCTTGTAAAACTGGGGTTTTTTGTTTCTTGTAAAACAATTCAAGACAAAACCGGAAAAGGAATCCTCCCATAAATAAAACTCTAAGAAAATATTTTGATTAATTTCCTTAAGGAAAACGTGCAAAATATTTTTAGTAAACACAGATCTTGGTTGACGTCTCACTAGCATATTAGCATAAGCCCACGATTATGGACATGTGTCATTTTTCTAATTCAAGACAAAACCGGAAAATGAATTCTCCTATAAATAAAACTCGTGCAAAATATTTTAGTAAATATGGATCTTGGTCGACGTCTCATTAGCATATCACTAAGAATGTAGTTATATAGTAGAGTTCCTCTTTAGTTTCATCCAATGTGTGATTAAAGGTTATTTTTTTCATTCACTCATGAAAATGAACAAGTATTCATTAAACCTTTTAATCCTAAGATCAAACCACACTAACATCAAAAAATAATTTAATAAAACTCATACGGGACAATTATTACGCCGCTGAGGCATATTTTCCGTGTCATAGGAAATTACTTGAGTCGTTCCACAGGTTTTGGGTCATCATAAAGTCGACATTACGCTGCAAAATTTAGAGCACCCTCTGAACCACAAAATAGAGTTTAGTTATATTGCAGAATTTGTAACACAGTGACACACTTTGTTTTATAATGGTAGATATGGATTCAATGCAAGTTACATAGATTTTAAGTACTTTCCCATCTTGTTCCTCAGGGTTCCACCACATTTTTCTAAGTCATTGAGTTGTTTCTTCATCTTCTCCATCTCATTTGTCAGAAAAACAATCTCCTTTTGTGCCTTCACCCATCTTTTTCCTAATTCTCTTCTCACAATAGCTTGAGACTTTGTCCTTACGAAATTCGATCCAACTGTTAATATCGATCTTGTCATATTTACCTGTTCTAAAAGGAGAAATTTAATTGTCACTTTCAACGGCAACCGGTCGTTCTTCATTGCGTGATTTTTCGCTTCTTCCGATAACTTATCATAATCCATGAATTTACAAATACTGCTTCTTTCCGCTTCTGTCAATGTAGGGTGTGACTGCAAACCACACAGGGACATGGTAGTTCAAATATTTTCTTCGAGTGAAATTGATTACAACCATAGATAGGTCAAGTATTGAACCAATTTTGTCTTTTGAGACTGAAAATGTAAATGAAATTTTAACCATACCTTGAGATACATATCCATTGCAGTGTACAGCTTGTCATCGCAGGAACGAGCATTTTTAGGCAACGCTTCAACGAGGAACAGGAAACTCTTCGGTGAGAGTTGATCGTCTCTAGCGACTGACACTAGGTACTCATCCACAAGTGAAGCAACCATATACATTCTCGTTGTTGAATTACTCGTAAAATATTTTACATAAGCTTTCACCACCTTAATGACTATGTCGACATCGTAAATGCCTTCGTTATCTCTGTAGTTTCTTATAATGAGATCTTCTGCGCAACATTCTTCTAGCATCAGAGCCAGTCTATTTTCCATCTGTCTTGTTAATTCAGGATCAATATCGAGCACTAAACCAACCTTCAGAAGGTGGAATAAGAAGCTGCAAGAAACTGAATTTTCCTCGGCAGGAAGAATTTCAATCAAACTTCGGATTTTAACTCTTTGAACATCTTTTTCTTTTGAATCAAACCCGTGTTTGGCCATCGTCGGTAGCCACTTCGAAGCCCAGTATTCAATACATGATCCAACTAATTTGAGTCTCATTTTCTTCATTTTAACTGCGTTTATCAACTCAACAAAGTGATCGATCCTAAGAACCGATACATCTTCAAACCACCATGTTTCCATATCTATAGAGTCACTACTTCCGGGCATCTTTTCTTTACATCTTGTCGTTTCAGAATTGTGCATATTCTCAACTTTGAAGATAGATTGACTGTCTAAACTCGCCTTCCAAGCTATTGATTCAGTACAGCGTTTCTCGAGTTTCAAATCTTTAGGCGATGAAGGAATAGTCTCACAACTCTTTAAAATCTGAATTGTGTGTTTCCATGAAGAGAATATGATAAAGCTAAAGAAAGTTTCTGTTTTCGAAATCAAGTTACCTTGTTCAAAATCTTCATTCATGTCCAAAAAATGTGCGGCGCAGTAGAGTGGTGCAACATTAGTTACATTGAGATTGATCGGTAAACCATAACAAAATCTTACAATCAATTCAAGCATAAGACTACCACCAGGGAGGTTTTCTATATTGATGCTGAGAATAGAATTTGTTCCTCCATTGTTTCTTCTTTCAAACACCAATTTGTTTATATAAACACTTTTTGCAACCATTGGCACCTAAAAAAAAGAAATCCGAGAGTGAAGTTTAGTGATCGCAAAACAAATTACTATAGCATCCGTTTTGAGTTCATTAGCGCACTGCATTCACCTTATGCAAGTGAAAGATATTCCCTTCTACATTTATAATTAGATCACTTGTAACGTTTGTCTGGATGAACCTGCCACAAATCTAACAGCACATGCATCAATTTCATATTTATTACTTACTTTTTGAGTGAGTAAGTGAGTGTTTGAGAGAGTACCATCTGTTTTTCCTTCTTTCTAGAGATGTTTTTCCAGTTGCAACTTGCTGATTCGGAGGGAACATGACACACTGGTTAACTTTACGAGGAGGTTCAGCTCGAGGCTGAGTATCTTCATAGAACATCTTGCTCTTGTCACTGTGTGTGAATCACGATTAGTAAGGAAAACTAAGTCACTAATACCAACTCATCTGGAGTCTGGACTATGACTGTGTAGATACATATACTGCAACCAAAAGGACTATCTTGGGTACTATCTTGGTTTGAAAAATGATGGCTTGAAATTGGCCACGCCTGCTGTGTACACGATTTATGGAATTAAGGGGGGGACAGCCTCTTTCAATACTATCCCTTAACAACTAACTGAAAGAAACATCTTCATGAAGTGGATCAACTCCTATCTGAAAATTCTTACTGGGTCTGGGTTGCATCCGAGCCAATGGAGAGTTTTCAAGTTCAAGTTTGACTCAGTAAACCGACTTTTATTCACATGTATTTCTATTAATAATTATTTTTTATTATTTTTTTTTGGTGATTAAGCTAGGGTTTTTAAGGGAACCCAAAAAGACAGCTACAGTTAATAATTTCATTTCAGATAGAAAGCACTGAAATTTGTAGCTTTTCATAACAAGGTTGGCCAAAATAGCAAAATACATTCGCCAAGCAGCTTTGAACTTTAGTCACCCAAAAAAAATATTCAACTCTTATCTAATTGGCAGCAACGCTTTTTAAAGTACAAAACATTCCTTTTTCTTCTTTGAAGCATTTACAATAATGTTTAGAGTCTTTAGACAAAGTAGAAGAATCAATTTTGTAGGTGAGAGTAATAAAAACTCAAGCCCCACCAGCTGTATCCATCTCTGTAATAACATCAACTCCTTTAAAAACCACACGCAATTTTCGACAGACATGATGTTTTCTTGTCATTCTTGCTGACCATACCAGTGACATGAATTACATCCTTGGGAGTTTTATCCATGATATCAAAAAGTGGAAGATTTAGGTTGGACCGAGTCATCTCTTCTAATACCGGAGGAGCCTGCATGTACAGATTCTTGCCTCGGTGTGTGACACTTGCTTTTGCTAGAAGTAGTTTAGGGTGTTCCTCGACAAGTTCAATAAACTGTTGACACACAGTAACAAATCGAGATAAGCAAAAGCTAACAAATCGAGATAAGCAAAAGCTAGATGTGCTCTTGGCAGGGAAGTAGGAAGTGAATTATTTTGTCTAACAAGAATTCAGAGTGTTTCTGCGAGTAGCACTTTTTATATCAATCAACCCAGCAGTTGAGAAAACGATGACACAGTGCTGATGAAAATACAGCTAATGAAGTAAAAAATTAGAACCTTTTGTAGTGTAATTGAAGTATCCAGCTCAAGAAGAACGCCAGGACCACAAACAAGACAGTCCTTATCCTTGACAAACTCTGTCACTTTAGTGTGTAGGCCTTCAAGACCATTATACCTACCAAAGATATAAAGAAGTGTGGTAAGTAAAGATTGCCAATATATTTCTGTTAAAGCAGTAAAACCCCACTAATGTGACTAAATTTTACGGATCTTTTGTTGTCGATATGCAAAGATCATCTTCATTTTCTGTTTTTTTTTTGTTGCTTCTGCGTCCTGTTTTTCTTGTTGAAACTAGATAATCTTCATTGTAAACAATGATTAATTGATTAAAAGTTATATCCAAACTCAAAAATGAATAAGAGAATTGAACATACGTTAGATAATTCAACAATGTTTTGCTGCATCCTGTTGCAATTTTTAAGGCTTCTAGTGCACAGGCAGCTGAAATGATTGCATTTGTTGAGGCAATGGCTGGAATGATGTTCTTAACAACACCCTGTGGAGCAGCAGAAGAAGAAAAATGGTCCACATTAGGGTATGGCTTAGATTGGAGGAGAAAAACCATTTTAATTGTTTAGTAACAAGTGTTCTCTTTATCAGTGCATTGTTTACTGTTTAGCGTTAATTGGTAATAAAGCCAAACAGCGAGATGGACCAAGGTGAATGATATCACTTGGAAAAGAAATACCTGAGTTAGGGAGTAGGTGACCCCAGGAATGCCGAAAAGCTCCGCTCTCTTGGTAGCCTGTGCATGATGTTCTAAAAGAGTAAGTCGAAAGGAACAAGAGGAACAGGGATGACAAAGAAATCATCATGCAGGTTACTAACCTCTGAATAGATCCACTGCATATGTTCAGGGTCGTCTGCATCGAATGCCTTCCCACTGTGTACCTGAAAAAGATATCAATCTTAAGACACTGACAGAACTTAAATACTCTCCAGCGAATATTGAACAAGTTAGAGGGGATCTATTTTACAGTACCTCATCCCATTTAATCAAATGAGCATACTCAATACAATGAGCAGCAGTTCGAGGGGTTTCTGCTAATGTACATAAAGGGAATTTAACTTGAGGAGGAAACAGCCAAACGGTACACTCAAAGCATGGCGTGACACCCGGCATAATAACCCTTGCATGACCTTTGAAACCTTCAGTCCCCCCATCAACCATAGGTTTCATGGTCTCTTGAATTGGATTGTCTTCGGAGTCATATTCTAGATTAACCATAACCAAGGAGACAATACATCAACTCAAGGTAATATACAAAGAGCAGTAATATACACAGTAGGTGTAACTGTAAACACAGGTAATTTGGAGATTCATCAATTACAAGACAAGAAAACAGACATAAAGATATGAACACCACTGAAAGTTGCTGAGTTCATCACTATGAAAGAAGGAAAGCATACAAACCAAGAAAGCTACACGCTACAGAATTTATGTAACTCCGAGCCTCAATAGAATCCAGACCGAGGGCAATAATATTGAAATCATTATAAAACTCAAATTCTTTATCTTCAATTCGACAAAAATGTGGGACAATGTTCACGCCACTAACTCTTTCCATAACGTGTTGTGCTGCTACCTCAGCCTTTGGCTTTCCAACATCTTGAAGCCTACAGCAAGATTCATAATCAACACCACCGAGAGAAGTGGTGATAAACAACTACAATCCATTTTACACGCATGCAGAACACAACACCTTAACTGAAATGCTGAAGCAAAAACCAACTAATCCATAGCACACAAATTAGTAAAACTGTCCCGTGCTCACTGACATTTTCAAAACAACTATTTTATAGCAGACTAAATAATAAAACGGTCCCATGCTCACTGACATATTCAAACAATTTAAATTCTCAACAATGTCAACAACATTGTTCTAACAGATAACCCAACCTTTAAACAAAGAGGGTTAGGTCAATGGTCAGTTCTGCTTTCAAGTATCAAGGAGCCCCGAACAAAACCTATATAATAGTTCCAAATCCAACTATCTTACTTCTGGTTTACAGGTTCAAATAGAAAAAACACAAATTAGCAAACTGTTCCATGGCGATTGACAGTCACATTCTCAAGAATGTAAACAATTCTACTCTTGTAGACACCCTTAGCTAACAAAACTCTAACCCATAAACCGAAGAGAGTTCATAGGTACATCCTAGTTTCAAATATCAAAGACCCCAGACAACCTGTTCCTGGTTAATGACAACAATGCTATGTTCTCGTGTTCATTCATTCTAGGGTTTCTATCCTAAGAACTTCAAATGTCAGTATCTCATCAAAAATATTTAAGGGTTTTACATGAGGAGTGTATATATATTCAGATTGAAGATTAAAAGGGGAAATGAAGAATGGTTGGATTACCTGAATAGGAATTGACGATTAAGATTAGTAACTTCAATACGATCCATATCAATAACTTCTAAGTTTCTGAATCCAGATAGTGCGAAATCTTTAAGAAGTTCACAACCTAATCCACCTGCTCCTACTACTAATACCCTTGCATATTCGTGTAGATCATTCCTCAACTACAACAGAAAAAAAAACGATATCAGAGTTAATCAAACTGTGAAAGTAAGAATTTGATTTAAAAAAATTAAAAAAAATTAAAAAAAAAAAAAAAAAACAGGGATTTAGTAGATTACCTGAGGACCAGGTTCGAAGTTTTCGTTGACGAGATTACCAGGTCTTAAGAGAAGTTTATCAAGGTCTCTCCATCTACCAGTACTCTCGAATTCAGGGTTCGCCATGGCTTTCTTCAAGCAGAAACCCAAACGATGAAGACAATCTCTCTCCCTCTCTCTGTGGCTCGGTCTGTCTGACTATAACTGAAGTTTGACGCTCTGATTTTCACTGAGAAAGTTCTCGGAATCATTTTGAACACCTCACCTGTTAAACTCAAATCTGATGTTCATAAAGTCTTTACCGTCCGATCTTTATTTACTTATAAAAGATGGTGGAAGAATCTTCCAAGTCCAATGCCACCTCGTTACTTGGAATACATCATGGAAGTGAAAGTAGTGAAAGTCTTATGATGGAATCCACGTAAACACAATTCTAAATACCGCCAGACGTGAGTTCAAATAGCATTTGACAATAACGTAATTTTGAATTGCGTTTGACTTGTCAAAAAGAAAAACACAATTCAAAATTTGTTTGACTAGTCAATGGTCAAAACACAACTTGGAATTGAGTTTTGCAAAATTCTTATACAGAAAACTGCTCGAATTTTCCTCCTTCTTCTCACTTCTTCTTCCCTTCAGAAGGTTTGCTTTTGGGTTGATAAAGAATATGTTGATACTTCTTTTGATCAATTTCATTGACAAGAGGTAAGTTAATTTGTTTTTCTTTTGTTTAACATTTTTTTCATGATTTCATTAAAATAGTTGATTGTTTGATCTTAATAGAGTGTTAGATATGATTAGATAATCTCATCCATGAGCTATTTATGATTGTTTTAGTATCTCTTCTCCCACTTTGATTGTGGGGTTTTAGTATGCATGTATTAGTTTAGGTTATCAAATTGCCATGAATAAAGCATGTTTTAGTTTAGGTTATCAAATTGCCATGGATAAGCATGTTTTAGTTTAGATTATCAAGTTTAGAGCATGAATTTGTATTGTATGATTATTAGAGTATTATATTAGAGCATGAATGTTTTATCCAATAAGAATTTTTCAATATAGATTGTGGATCACTGTATGAATTTGAGTGGAAAGAATTGGCCAGATAAACATATTAATCAAAATGTCATTGCCGAAGGTACAACCCATAACATTACATTTAGAAGTGGATGGGATCATCTTGACGATTTGTATGAGATTGTGTAAAGAATGATAATGCTAGGGTTGTTCTTTCAAGGTCCGGGCTTGAAAGGTTATTTGAAATTAAAATGAAAAGAAATGATCAACAACTATCTTTTGGAATTTCTAGAGAGGTGGTGGTTTACCACTCATTCATTTCATTTCCATAAATTTGAGATAGGTTTCACCCCCTTAGATTTTGTTAGATTATCCGGCATTCCTATTGGAAATGGTCATGAAATAATTCAGCACAACCCTACAAATGTATGGACTCGGGAAAAATATGATGAAATAGAGAATGAATTCATGTTTTTTTTTGCATGAATATGTAAATTATGCCAAGTATAAACCAGATATTCTTCTTAGTTGTCTCTCAAGATATATTTTAATGTTGAAGGATAATTCAATTGGAGAAGAACATTGGGTGCATTTTACTAGATATTTCTTATTATGGGTTATTGGGAAAGTCTTGATGGCACGTTCTACTACTAGATGGAGCAAAGGATGGTTGGAAGCCTTGAGTGATTTGAATACAGTTGGAAGATATGATTGGGGTTCGGCTTGTTTCAGTCGTTTGTACAGTTGGAAGATATGATTGGGGTTCGGCTTGCTACAATCAATAATTTTTAGGAGAGAGTGTTTCAAGTTTATGTAGAAGATTTTGGAAATGGAAATGGAAGAACAATACATAGACTACAAAGTAGGTTTGCAACTATTAAAAGAGAAGTAAAAATATATGCGGCCATCATAAATTCAATTTATAGAAATTTGCCTTCCGGATGGAAAAAATTGGAGAAGTTATAAGTATTTTCAGTTACATGCATATCTTAAATTATTGATCTTCTAAACATGATACTAACCGAGATTATCTTTATTTTTTGTTGGATGCGCATGACAAAGCGTTATAATTTGAGAATAAGAATAGAAAATTCTGATTTGATCAAGTTTATCAAATCCTTAAGAATATCATTCTTGAATATAATCCGGCACCAAAACCCCGTGATCCTTCTGATGATGAAGCTTGGGAGATACATGTTTTGATGTTTATTGCTTTTAATGTAGTTTATAGCTTAATTATGTAATTTTTAATGTTTTTAAATATAGTTTAGTTATGAAATTCGTATATGTTTCAAGTGTTTTGATTAATGCAATTAAATTATTTTTCTAAAAAAATTGAGTTGTTTTTTTATTAAATATTTGGACGAATTTAAATAAGTTAGTAATAATTTTGGTTTTTTAAAAAATTCAAACAAATGAATTTAAACGAATGTAAACATGGTGTCAAAAACAACTATTCATTTTGGGTATGTTGTAAAAAAAGTTTAAGATAAAAAAATTCAAACAAGAATAAATGAAGCATTATTTGGATTGGTGTGAAACGCTGCTTGGAATTGTGTTTTGAAAACACGATTTGTAATGTCGTAAAACAGGATTCCAAATAGCATTCCCTGACAGATTTTCCGCAATTACCACTTTCTCTTGGAATCTAAGCTCTCTTCCGTGAAACCTTAGAACATGCCTTTGAAAAACGTGGAATGTTCCTATTTGGAAGTCATAAGACTTGACATTATATATTTTTTTCAAGCTTGGAATGGCTTGTATTCCACCATAAGACTTGCTCTAAGTAGGTCCACTTTGTAGGTACGTTGTGGAAGGCGTAAGGGTCTGAATCGTTCGATCCTTAAAATGTTACCAAAACTCCACCAAAACCGCATCCTTACATAAAATGTTGTTTTGGTAGGTTTCATGGTTTTTGTGAGGGACCAATTATGGGATTGTTTTTTATTTCATGTCGATTAAGAATTACTCTTTACATTACTATATACCTTGGGAGATGTGCCGGTTAGTCCAAATCTCAACCAAGTAATTAACGTAGGGTCCAGTGGGAAAAATCATTTAGTCGGAGGTTAAAAAAAGTTTAAATCACAAAAATGACCTATATACCCATCACCCAAACGTGTGAACTAAAAAGCGATCTTCCCTTATTTTTCGTTCTTCCTCTATGTCTTCTTTATTCTTTTTTTTTTTCTCTTCTTTATTTAAACATCAATAAAAAATGAATCACATGATGAATATTACCCAGCTAGATTATAGGAAATTATCAAAACCTAGATTTATAAAAAAAAAAAAGTAATACGAAAACATAAAAAAATCTGATTTTATCTAAATCCATGAAGATGAAGAAATCTACATCTAATCTGCCAAAAAGGTAGTAGCAAAATGTATGAATCAGTGAAATCAGTAGATAAAATAGTGAAAACAAGAAAAATCAATAAAACCATACAAGAAAATAAGTAATAGAAGATGATGATTTTGAAGAACCACGAGCTATAAGCAAAAAATCTATGATCCAATAGTAGATATTGATATGTACTGAGTGCAAACCTATGATCCAACAGAAGATATTTATATTTACCCATCAAAAAACAACAAAAATGATCCAACAATAGATATTGATATATATATAGTGAAAACCTATGATCCAACAATAAATATTGGTATGACTTGAGCACCATATTAATATCTTCACTTTGTTTTTATGTAGATGGACCCAATTCGACCGGAATTCGAACTTTTGGACTTAACCGGACTTGAGTACCATCGATGGGTATCTAATGTGGAAACCACCTTCGTAGAAAAGGACTACACTACCACTATCAAGTCATCCACCACTGACAATGTTGTTCCAGCAACTGAAAAATACAAACCTCATACTTTTATGTTTCTCAAGAGGCACATCGATCCTAACCTATGTTGGGTTTATCACCATTTAAGGACACCAAAAGAGTTATGGGGTGTTGTAATACTCCGATTCGGCAGGTAGGTTTCGCCGAATGGAATATAAGTAATGGTTTGTCCTTTCCTAACACCGAGATATTTTCAGCACAATTGACTCCAGAGTTGGTAAAAAACTCTTCAGTTAAACGTGTTCGGACTGGGAGAAAAATACATGGATGCTCCCATGAAGATGTTGCTGGATGACCAAAGCGATGTTCGTTGAAAACCCACACTGCTGGATGACCGCAGTAGCTAAATGTGGACAGTATCGTTGGAGGGTCGGGTCATTACAAAGGGTATCAGAGCCGATGATGGGTCACCTGTTGAGGGTGAGAGAGTACGCTGGACAGGGTCTGCCTGGTACTGGTCTATGAGTGGCAGTGAACGTCGGAGATCTGTGCTTGTATACTCTGGAGTCGGGGACAGTTCCAATTTAAGGTGGTGGTATTATAACACCCCGATTCAGCAGGTAGGGTTCTCCGAATGGAATATATGTAATGGTTTGTCCTTTCCCAACACTAGTCCTTTTCAGCACAATTGGCTCCATAGTTGGCAAAAAACTTTGTAAAGTTAAGCATGCTCGGGCTGGAAGCAGTCCATGGATGGGTGACCTCACAGGAAACTGTTGTTGGATGACCGCAGTGGTGCCCGTTGAAAACCCCACAACTGGCGGATGATTGTAATATCTAAGCGGGGACAGTATCGATGGAGGGTCGAGTCATTACAGATGCCCTCAAGAGACTTTTTGGGAACATTCATGATTTCTTACTACCATAATTTATTGTCCAATAAAATGAAATATGCTTCGTCTATTATGTAAAATTGAATGATTTCCAAAAATATATGTTACAGCTTCAGGAATATCTTGACTTATGTGGAAAAAACTCACAAATGAGAAAATGATTCAGAAAACCTTATTGACATTTCCCACTTCATCCATGATACTAGCGAACCAGCGGTATCATCTTAAAGTTGACTATAAAAGAATCACAACATTCAGTATAAGTTGATAAACTTATTGCAAGTTGGCTGAGAGACACAATGAGATTCTTGTCAATAATAATGTCAGAGTTGTCGGGAAAAACAAAGTTCTCGAATCTAACCATGGGAAGGTCAATATAAGAACAAATCCTAAAAGAAAGAGGGTTCGGCATTCTGATTCACATCCCCGTGATCCATATTCATGTGGAGATAATACCTCTCGTAGAACAGGACATAAGGGACATAATTGAGGCAAACTACATAAAGGTTATTCTAATGTTTGGCACAGAGAAGGAACTACTGGCTACAAAGGTAGTGATACTAAGTTCGAAAAAACATATAAGAATCACGTTAATCAACATGCCACATATGAAAATACATCTTGTTTTAGGTGTGGATTTAACGGACATTGGTACAAGAAATGTAAGGCTAGTACCACTGTAGTTGCCAGCTACAAAAGCTACTCTTGAACAAGAGGCGAACTATATGGAAGCAAATTATCTTACCTCTGACGTCAACCTCGCAATTTCAGACTTGCAAGACAACAAGAACTTTGAATGCATCTGACTTTGCTTGGGCTTATAGATATAGTTTCTTATTTTATGGCTTACTAGACTCAACCTTTAAATAATTTGTTAGATGCTTTGAAGTATTTTATGTTATCTTGGACTACTATTTGTTTAATGGTTTGAGTATGTGTTACTGTTGCTAAACATTTTCTTACCGTATATATGTTATATGTATGGATTTTCTATAAGTACTTATTTTTTTATTATGTTCAATATTATTTTACTTTATTTATGATAATATATTGTTTAGCATGTATTTAGAATGGAAATGACGTCATTCCAATGGGATAAAAATACTTTAAAGGACATGAGATAAACTATTCGTTTTTTATAACACTCTCGCGTGATGTACTTGTAGGAATGTCTCAAAAGGAAATCAAATGTTTAGCTGATAGCGGAACCACCCATAATATCTTAAGAAATAAACAATTGTTTGTTGATTTTAGTTCTTATAAAACTTATGTGACTATGATGATAGGATCATCACAAGTAATAATTGGGCGAGGTACCGCTTAATTCTTATTTCCAAACGACATATTGATTGAAATCACATAAGCTCTATATGCATTAAGAGCTAAACGCACATTGTTGATTTTGAAGGATATCCGTGCGGATGGTTATCATTTGGAAACTCACTGTGAAAATGGAACTGAGTACATATATGTTACCCTCTAGTGAATGCGGAAGAAAGCATCTTCGAGAAACTGATGAGTCACTCTGGTGGATTTAACATCACCACTATTAGGATTATTGAATCCCATGATATTACCAAGGATGAATTGTTGTCCAGTGACTTGTACAAACTTTGGCATGACCGACTAGGGCACCCAAGTGTTTTAGGGTGAAAACAAATATACAGTAAAATCATACTTTCAAGTAGGTTCGAGAGATCAAGCTCGAACAGGACGAACCTAAACCAAAGATATGGCCGTTCACGTCCTGATTCGATCACAAAGGTGGAGAAGATTGGGTAGGTCTTAGGGGAGGGAAGCAAATAAGGTTGAGAAATATCAGTGTGATAAGTAGTGTGTGAAGAAGAAAGGATTATCTCTAAGATGAATCACTAATTCTGTATATTTAGTTTCTTCTGTCTTGTTATCTTGTTTCAGAAATATAAGAACCATTTATTTATAGTTCAAAAAAGATATACTGATTTCTCATAAGAGGTGGAAGTCAGGGACAGGTGGAGAAGTGATGATTGTGGAGATTGTAGTGGGGTCGTGTCCGAAAAGTAAGGAAGACATATTTGACCACTACTCCTCATCCTCTCAACTGTTCTGTAACCGTCCCACTACTTGTTACCTTCTTGTTCGTGGATGTGTTGCCATAACGCACAATTATCGTAGACCGTCAAACCAATACCCCAATGAGAATCCCCCTACATGTTGTATTTGATATCTCGTGGAAATAATGGAGTCATAAACCACTATTGTTTTGATTAAGTCAAGTCAAGTTAAATGACTTGCTAAGTCAGTGAGGAAAGTTGCACAACTCACTGAATTGATAGTCAGACTTATTAGTGTCGAGCCTGGTAAGTTTGGTGGTCATGTACTAGCTTAGGAGTAACATGGAAGTATGAAAGGCATTTGAGGCCAAATATTGTAGAGAGCTTCTTAAGCAAGAAGACTTGTTAGAAAACCATATAAGATTTGATATTAGATCAAATAGTAATGTAGCTACTTAGCAAAAATAGTAATGTGCTAGCTCTTTTAGTATAAAAAGCTATTGTGCTAACGTATCAGGAGCAAGGCTAATATGCATAGCTTCTAGTAAATGTCAATTATGTTATGGATAAGAAGCTAGTGTCAAGGAGGTCCGAAGTCATCACTTCAACTAGGTCAAGTATAGTTAACACTAAAGTGCTAGTGCCAATGCACTTATGGCCAAGGACGCGCTAAGCCATATACGCTAAGCATGGATGCGTTAGGACAAGATAGGAACACGCCAGACATGGGAGCGCATCATCCAAGGGAGCTAAGCTAGGGACGTGTTAGGTAAAGAGACGCGCCAAACATGGGACGCGCTAGGCTAATGGCGCTAAGCTAGGTACGTGCTAGGCCAAGAGATGTACCAAGCATGGGACACATCATTTGGGACGCTAAGCTAGGAGCTTGCGGGCATGGATACATCGGCCAAGCATGGGACGCATCATCCATGGACGCGCTAGGATTGCGGCGTTGGTTACTCGGGGACGCATCACCATGGGAGCTAAGTTAATGGCGCATCAGGCTAGGGACGCACTGGCCAAGGATGCGCTAGCAAAGGATGCTAGGCTAAGACGCACTGACCAAGGGAGTTGGCACTTTTGGCGCTAGCGTTAAGGTGCCAATGCCATGATTGTTACTAGTTGAGATGTTAGAACCATGGAGGATTTTTTAAGGACGTGACAAGCTAATATATGCTTTTCTAAGAGGAGTTAATGCTTTTAGCACTAACGTTAGCGCTATGGTGGTGAGCTAGCGCCAATGTGGTGCTAAGACAAACAGCTGGTGCTAGCCTGGCGCTAATGGGAGAAAAGTCTAGGGTTATCCTAGCCTCAGAGGCTCATTGCTTCTATTAAGGCATTGCTTCTAGTTTGTGGCGCATCCAAGAGGAGAGGCGCAAAATTCGTGGATTATCTTTTAGCAAAATGCTAAAGTAATATATTTAAGCTCATAATAGCAATTTGAGAAGCGTTTGTTGCGAATGAAGCGTTAAGCTAGAGTGTATTTTTGGGATTGAGCATTAAATACTCCCAGATTTGATAGATGTTACTAGAATATTGATGTGTATTCGAAGCAAGTTCAAGGAATTCAGCTGTGGAATTTATACGACTTGAGACTGATTCGATATGGCATATAATTATTGTGAGTATTATGGAGGGATTTAGGAATAACACTAGAGAAGACATCTGATACAGAGCAAGCTCTAGGAATAGCACCAGAGAAGATATTAATCTCTAGGAATAGCACCAGATAAGACTCAATTTGCTCTATACTAGTGGGAATTCCATCTAGGAGCTTAAGACTTATTATGTAGAGATTATAGATTACAGGGTCAGTATGGAATACCTGTAGTTATTTGTAGAGACTGTATTCTTAATTCTCTTGCGGAATAAGTAGAAGTACAGTGTTTCACGTTTTGATGTTATTTTAAAATATGCACATAAATACGTGCATGTATTTCTAGGTTCCTTCCACTAGGCAGAAGGGTAATTTTATAATTCTGACCCCTTGTCAAAAATCACCATCTACATTAAGTCTTCTGCTTAATGAGGAACAATAATCTTGCGCAGTAAGCACTAGATGGTGATAATATGCTTATAGCAATTATATATGTATAATTAAAACTTTAGAAGTATAAGAATATGTACTTAGCTCATGCTTCTCCGAGATTGGGATATGTGCCCCTTAGCATTAACCCTGGATGGGATTAGTAAATGCCCAAGTTCTTGCCTGGAATTTCTAATTCGTGAGCCAAGGGAAGTATAGCTGGGTTGAACTTCTATCCAGTCACGTTGGTTGAGCAACTGAGATTTATATATGTTCCCCTTAGTATTAACCTTAGTTGGGATTAATAGATGTCCATATTCTTGTCAGGAATACTAGCTTGCCCGTGAGTAGAGAGGGAATATGGTCGACGTTTTCTCTCTTTCTTTCTTTTTTGAAACAGGTCCGCCTTATCTCAAATAAAGGATCAAGTCAGCTGGATCGGTTCTTCATGTATGTGTTCATCAAGAAGCATTGTTAGCTTTGTCTCCTCCAAGCAATGTCTTTGATGCAGAGTTAAGCCTTAGATTTAAACTATCTTTTGAGCAAGTAGTAAGCGTCGGTGTTTGCTTAGGTTTTTAGTATGCAGCGATCAAGTGCTAGTGATAACATCACCAAGGAGGAAGTAGATAAGAGACAGGACACCTGGAAATGATGATGTGAGTTGTAGCTAGTAGCAGCAAAGTTGAAAATATTGAAAATCGGCAGAAGAAGTTGATGGTAGATCAGAACTGCAGGTGAGGCTGGCGATGGACTCCAGTGCTCTTGCGTAAAAAGGTTTATGAGGTCTTATAATGTTGTGAGATTTTCTTGGGAGATGCAGTGCGACTTGAAATGACGGTATGTCTGAGAAGGTGAAAGTCCACGGGCATGTGAGGTCTCTATAAAGCTGAGTCTTCTGAATTAAGTTTGGAAACCCTAGTTTGCACACCATTCGCTTCAAAAGCTTTTGAAGTTTCATACGATGTCGTATTTTGACGTTTGACCATAACTTTTGAATCCAAGAGAACAAGTTATCATATGAAAAAAGAATCACTCAATTCAGAGTGTGCTAGGTCAGCCAACCATGTGTAAACATTTGTGATTAGTAATCCCGTGTGAATTTTCAGATCCTGTAGACTTTAGTGTGAGATCCATATCTCTTAACTCATTCCTCCAATTCGTGTTCCCTTCTGGTATGTCCTAGTAGAGACATAGATGAAAACTTCTTATGAATGATGTTTTGACACATTCCTCACCGATTACTGTGGATTTCTTGTGAATTGAAGAGGTATTGACAGAAACATCAAAGAATAGAGGAGTAGACCGAATTGGTGCTGGAAAGTGGCGTGTGCTGGAGGAGGCAAGGCGTGTTAAGATTTTTATGGTGATCATATCACTGGATCCCTGACCAGCAACTTGTAAACCAATTCTGGAAGTTGAGAGGAGAAGTCTGAATTTGAGGTGACTATGTCTTTAGAGTTCTGAGATGGAGATGATTGTGACTTCAAATTCCGGAGTGTGTCCAACAGTAGAATCATGTGGTTGAAGTAAGTAGAAGAAACAAAAATGGGGTTACCATTCTGGATGTGATCAGGTAAGTGGCTAAGGCTTCATGGGTACTGATGTAGAGAGGTTTTGTCGATGGCTCTGATATTTTACTGGCTTGGTTTTCGGGATAACTTTGGTTGAAATAGATTTGGATTGATTTTTCTAACGAATCAAGTCCCCCATTACAAAATAGTCAAAAACTGTTTATTTACTAGACAAGGTGATACATGTAAAATGGGTTATACCCACGGGTGAATTATGTTGCATTTACTTCAGGTGCCTACTAAAAGGGTATTGAAGTTTCATGCTCTCTTGAGCGGTGTAATAAGCCATCCCCGGCATTTATCCTTCCTCAAGTGATGAGGCTCTATTATAGAAGAGGCAAAAATAGGACAGAAGAGTGTGTGGGTGTTACCTTGCCGTGAGGGTATGAGTTTTTATTTATACAGTTTTGTTGCTAGTACCATTATTGATCAAACCTTATAGTCGAAGGACGTTACTATTTTAAGCTTTCAAAAAGTAAGGGAGTCGTCAGTCCCCAAGTGTAACTCAGTTGGACCCGCTACCTGGCAGAAGATAATTTTTCGGTGTCGTCACAGGTTCATGCTTCCAAGAGTTTGAGACGACATGGGAAATCATGAAAGTTGGATCCATCCTCTGTTGTTGTTTAAGCGCTGGGGATGGAGCGAGTATCTGAATTGAAGTTGAAGACATCATTGTATTCCTAGGTTATTCAGATGCGAAGCTATTCTTTTTTAATCTCCTTGACTCAAAGCATGACTATCATGACTTGGTTTATTTCTTTCAGCAGGTGTGTTTGATGCGCCCTTGAGTGGATGCTACTCATGTCGTTTTTGACATTCCCTAGTCTGTAAGAAAAGGAATGCGAATAATTCTTCCATCTTGATGCTTCTGAAGCTTTGGAAGACACCATAGATATAGAGGATGAAGATAAGTTGGAGGATGAAGAGATGGACGTAGCGTCCCACACTGAAGAACTTTGTGAAGAATCTGAATCTACTAATGTCGATGGAGAAGCAAGTAATTAAGTAAAGCTGGACTCCTCCGTAGGTTTGGACCCATATCAAGTAAGTTTCTACTCCTTATTATCATGGTAGAACATTTGAACTCTTCAAAATTTTCATATAAGCATAGCCGTGCCCAAATTTACAAAGAATTTTACAAATTCTCGTCACTAGAAAATTTTAGAAGTATTATGCTTGGGAAAAACGCTGTAGAATCTTCTTACGACCTCTGTTTTTGATGATTGACCCCTCTATCCTTATTATAAAAGAATTTCTTATGTGGTGAAAGGAAAAGTTTTGAGCTTGTTTGGGGCGTCAAAACGACCAAACAGTAGAACTCAGGAAGTATCCACGAAATCCTGACAGTTTTCAAACTCGACTCCGCTAGCCGTTTTTGCCATAACTCTTAGCTCACTTATCCGATCAATGTGTCCTTTTAGTATGTTGCAGTAGACATCTATACGGAAATTTTGACATAGGAATCATACCAAGATTTCATTACAAATTATTTCCAACTTTGGAGTTTCCAGAAGGCAATGTAAACGGTTTCTGACGCGGTTTTTCGTGAAATGTCTTGTGATAGCTTGGGCTCATGAAATACTTCAAATATCACTTTATAATGAGTGTGTATGATATTTATGGATATGTATAGTAGGTTTTATGGTTCATGCTCAACAATTTCATGTATGTTCTGGCCTTATATGCCTGTAACCTCTCTCCTTTTAGGTGCGGAGTGACCAAAATCAGAGAGCTGAGCTTGTTAGAGAAGGAATAAGAGTTACCGTTGATTTTGATGTGGATAATGTACTTCCCCATACTAAAAACCATATGCAATCTCCCCTTTGCGTACTTGTTGAGGATGATGCTCCTACTGACGTTGATGTGCAGAATGGTAGTCTAACAGGGAATATGCTAGTTGAGTATCCTAATATGGTCATTAATGTTGATTTCCACTTCGATAGAATTTTTCCTGAATACTCATGTGTTAGAGGGGAAGTAGGTAGTTTCCTGCTGAAGGGAGTGGTACCAGAGTGAAAGGGACTGATACCTAAAGGGACTCGTACCAGAGTAAAAAGACTCGTAGAGAGTGAAAGGGACTGGAACCTGAAGAGACTGGTACAGTGAAAGAAACTGTCACCTGAAGGGACTCGTACCAGAGTGAAATGGACTCATACCAGAGTGAAAGGGACTCATACCAGAGTAAAAGGGACTCATACCAGAGTGAAAAGGACTCGTACCAAAGTGAAAAGACTCGTACCAGAGTGAAAGGGACTCGTACCTGAGTGAAGGGGAAAATTTGAGAATGTCATAGATGGCTTTGGATTTTATTGTTGTTATTGTAGAGTCTTGTCTGGGATGTGGAGCAGAGCTTGTATTTGGGTTGGTGCTGAGGCTAAGGCTGGAGATAGGGTTGAGGCTGATGGTGAACATTGAATTCGTGACGCTTGCTGAGATGAAGCCTTCCTCTTGACCCCTTCCTTATGGCAGCACCTCATGGATGATTGGATGTTGTAGTGTTTACGACAAGACGGCTGCTTTAACAGATATATTTATAACTTTTGGACCTTGAATCGGCATATGTAGCCACCAGGATATTCGTCGTTCATCTGGAACAATCTTTTCAGATATGAATATTTTTTATCCGCATCATAAAGGAAAAATAGGGAGAGACATATTCCCTTGGCGAAATGATCTTTTGGATGGTGAGAGGGTAAACAGTTGGTGCTGATGAAGTGAAACCGGTCCCTTTTTGCCTTGAAATTGTAAAAGTCTTTCCAGGTCTTTATGGGTGACAAAATCTGGTTGTTGGTACCTCTGTGGTGCGCGATCAAGAATGATATGAACTTCATCGTTCCTTTGAGTCTTTGACGTGCCAACATCAGTGGTTGCCGCAAGGTTGGTCCTGTTTCCCGCCGTCAGGCGATGGCGTTGTTCCAGGGAAAGTTGTTCCGTCAAAGTCTTGAGGCAAGCAAGTACTTCCTTCTGATTAGTGGCCATGTCCACTTGTGTTCTGGCGAGAACTTCATGTCTCTTCATCAAATCCTCAATGTTTAGCGACGTTTGATCATTTCTGGCATTTTTTGTAGTCGTGTTACCAAAAGAAGGTGTGGTGGTTGCATCAGCAACAACATTGGTGTGATAAAAATTGGTAGCAGGAGGGGTGTTTTCAGAATCTCCACCACCATTGCTACCTGAACCGACAATAGGAGTTGTAACTTCTCAAGACCTAAGATCCACAATCTTGAATAACTGAAAAATTAGCTTTTGTAATTGAGAGTTTGATCTCCCATTGTGGTCGCCAATTGTTTAAGGGAGAAAACAAATGTACGGTACAATCGTACTTTCAAGTAGGTTTGAGAGATCAAGCTCGAACAGGACGAGCCTAAACCAAAGATATGGCCATTCAAGTTCTGCTTCGATCACAAAGGTGATACGTGCATAATTTACATATGAGATATTTTTTGAAATACACCCACTTTATAATCCCTATTACAAGTCTGTCCTGTTTTTTTCAAAAGTTACTAACTGGGAAGTTAAATGCCACATGGCAACTTTTTCTCTCTCAAAAATTATTGATTTACCCTTAACCAGTTTTCTCTATCTCTTTCGTAACACTATGATTCTTTCAAATAAAATACAACACATGATTAATAAGTTTTATTTACCGTAATTGACAAGTTTAATTTCATTATAGAAAAGAGTGGGTATATGATTCTGATTCTCCATGATTGATGCATCGGAAAACCGACTTTATTTTACCGCAAGCGCACAATGTCGAAAGATGTAAACCATAGTAAATACTGTTCGTTCCGATGAGGAATGTGTATTACTTATACTAATTAATTCAAGTAACTTTCGAGTCAAAAGATGTTTCAAAAGATATTTTTCCAACTTTTATAAAGAATTAAACTAACGAATGAATTAAAACTATTTAACGAAGATTGAAATCAATAATAGAAAAGTGTTAAGGTTTCGGGAATCTGTTGTAGATTAGGGTTTACTTGCGTTCATCACAAAAGGGTTTCGATTTTACTCATGCAAAATAGCAAATCTTGCTACTGATACATGGAAAATGTTTCGTTTAAGAATCGTAGAAAAGAATTTTAAAAAAGAATTGTTTGTTCCCAACCTAAGGTAGAACTTCGAAGTACTAAGTATACGTGGCACAATAGTCAAAGAATATTCATAAAACGATTATCGCGAAAGGGTCAACAAGTTCTTCTACTAATCAAACAATGGACTATGCATGACATAGAACATGAAAAATCATTAAGAAATTAAAACATTGGAAGAGAGACAAAATATTAACATTAAGTTTTTATAGTTGAAAACCCTAGTTTTGAAACACAAGTAAATCTATCTCTACAAGTTCATCCTTTTAACCATAACAAAGAAATTTAACTAGACATAGCTTTTCTAAAAGCCATTAAAATTAATTAAGAAAATTTAATAAATTAATTGAATTAAAAAAAATACAACTAAACCCTTGTTCTCCTGTGTCCGGCGTCTCGGTTCTCAGCTTAAGCGTCCAAGAGTAAAAAAGTACTCATCATATGTTTTTGCGTTAGCTATTTATAGGATTTAACAGGTCACATTAGGTTTAGGAAAGTCACAGGCCCAATCCATATCCAAGAGAAATATCTAACCCAGTTGACTGAGTTGATCGAGTCAACTCACTGAACCAACCTATCTCAACAGCGAACCTGCTACATCTTCTTTCAAGCAATTTATACAACAGAATGAGTGTTTTTTCTGCATAACTTTCTCGACCTGCAATTCCCAGATTCATACACACCCCACATTCATTCACGCGCACATTCATTCACTCAAAACAACAAACCATCTTTCTATAGCTCTACAAACTGTAACAGAGCCATTCAATCACTACCAGAACTAAGCTATAGACAGCATACTTCCTTCTCTGAGTTACTTCACAGATTCTCTGCAAACCCATAAATTCAACTGATAGCATTCATTCAGCCAACAACGGCGACAGAGACAACACCATCAATTTCTACAAGCCAACAGCGTCAACCTGAGACCACCAGCTTCTTTGTCAACTCAGACATCCACCATTCTCCAGTTCAATCCGCTACTTCCATGGCAGCAACATGTCAATTTCAGAACGATCTAGATCCACCATCAATCTTCCTCTCTTCTTGTTTATCTCTCCAAAATTCATAAACACCTTCCTTCATTGTTCTAATCAAACAACACAAACCCATTTATTTGTATTCTACTCGAAATCAAGAATCCATACTGACCCAATTTCAGTTCCCATCAAATCCCTAAAATGATCACACCCAATTTCAACCCTAACCAGAAATCCCCAAATTTGTTCATAAGATCAAATTGAACCCAACTTTCCAAACAAATCACTCAAAAGATAAGAAGAGAGTGGCAACAATGAACCCTTTCAAACCGATTCATTCTAAGCATTCACATCACTGGAGGACAACCTAGTTCAGTCCCATGTTCTCTCAGATCAATAATTCCACCTGAACCTTACTGCTACTTTAACAGCAAACCCATTAATTCTCATCTCAAACCCCATTTCTCTATAGCATCTTCGATTCAAACCAACAACAACAACCACATTGAAAAAACATCGAATTCATCTTCTAAAACATACCATACTCGCACCAAACTCTATCCAACACAGATCCCATTCTTCTTCACATGCTATTAGTTCTCGATCTTGAAACAGCATTAAAACCCATCTTTTATTTCCATTTGTTGCACTACATTTCTTCTTTGTTTGAACTGAATCTTCACAGTATCACCATAACAACCGTGAACCCTAAAACCACTTCTAAAGCTCGATTCAGACGTACATAATTCATGGCCACTATTCAGCTGCTCTTCTCTTGTTAATAATACAATTAATCTCCGCAATGGATGATAGCAGCAACACAATCTCATTGTATTCCATCTATCTTCTGTTTCTCTGTTGATGTTGCTCAAACTGGCTGCAACTTCAAGCCATCAGTAACCTAACACCAACAGTTCCCCCTATTTGCTTGATTGAAACTTGCAGACAATTAAACCCAACAACAATCTCACAGATTCATCTCCTCTCACTCAACAGCAGCTCTCATTCCCTGATTTCTTTCTGCCGGCGTGAAATGGTGAAGAGTAAAAGAGAGAGAGGGAGATACCAAGACTATAGGGTATTCGACCTAGTTTATTAGGTCATAACATAAAGTGATTTAGGTACCTGACAAATAGATAAGGGGTACCCCGTGTTTAATTCTTCAATTAACGATTCTATGACTTGGCTGCCATTAATGCTAGTCTGTGAAACGACCGTTTTTCCCTTCTTGATTGATTTCTACTTCTTTTACTCCAAATGACTCCAAAGTACCTACAAAATAGAAAACAAGCGTAATACACATAATTACAAGAAAAATAGCAAAGAAAGCATAAACAATATATATTGATTTAGGTGTTTTAGACACCTATCAATGATGCCCAGTTACTATACATTAAAGCCTAGTGTTTGTCAAATAGCCAAAACGCAAGTGTGGGTAATAAAAAATAAATAAAAGAAAAATTACCATCATATCAATATGTTCGCTAAAAGACTACTTAGTTACTCTAACTGGATTTTACGCCAAAAACATGTTCAGAGAGGAACATAAGCTTTCAATAGTTGTCCAAAAATCAACATCACCTTCATTAATTCATATGGAGCTTTTGTTCCCAGTTTTATTTGCTGTAGACATTCCAACTTTCTTCTCCCTTGTAGTTCAAGATCACCCATCTATCAACTTATAGTTTTGAACCTACATACAACAGAATATCCACACCTTAGTAAAGTACAACTATTGAACCTACAAGTCACACAAATTTTAGGTGGTTGAACTTCAAGGTCACCCACCTAATTAACAACTTCTGGTCCTGAACCTACAACCGGTAATCAACCTTGGAAGAAAACAGGGAAACTAACTTAAGCTATCCAACCTATTAACCCTCAAAACCACAGATAAAAGATGCCAAATTTATACCTTGTGCAACTCTGTTGTTCCAGGGCCCCTTGCAACTTCTGTGAGTAAGTATTACCATGATTGCATTTAACGGTACAAAAGAAGGAAAAGTTCTGAATGATGGGAGATTGAAATAGACAACTCATGTCAATTTTCTCAACTCAAATAAACTTTAAAAGCATAAGTCGACCACTAAATGCAAACCAATATAACAAAGACACTCCATATTTACGAGTGCAACAAACATGAAAACCAACAACAATGTGTCAATTATCTGTAGTTCTAAACAATCAAGGGTCATGAGTAAACATGAAACCCCAAATTTGAAACATCAAGAATTGTTCAAAAGCCAAATTTCCACCAACAGAATACAAATTCAGCATGACCAATTAGCTACTTAAACCCCAATAATAAAACACATCAACGAGTTCTAGGCAAGCAAACACCGTAACACAAAACTCACCAGTGTTACGAAACTAAGAAAAAGATGAAACAACAAAGAAAAGAGGTCTCACTGGCTCAGTAAGATCTTCAAAACGAATTGTATATCCAACTTTATCTCCAAGAGTGACACCCATCTCTTCAGCTACCTTCGCAGCAACGGACTGACAAATAGAAAAGTAATTTATAAAATGTTGATCTTAACGATAAGAGGATTAAACCAAGCAAGACCAATAGTTGCATCACAATATTTTACATTAATAAATCAGGGCAGGGTGGTAACAAAACAAATAAAAATACCTGAACGGACAATCGTCTTGGTTGTGTACAAGCTATAACCCGTCCACCTTCAGTCCATCCAGCATCATTTGAAATAGCTAGCTTAAGGAATTTATATGTTTTTTTAAAAAAAAAATTAATCATAGAGATCCAAATTTTTAGTTGATGCTGGCACATGCGAATTAGATGGTGTAAACAGCAATATCAAGAACTAAATAAACTGCATGGCAACGTGATCATGCGTTTTTCATCTTTTGATTTAAATTTCTCAATCATGTAGCTAACAAGTATCCTCAATCATGTATCAGACACATCCATATTGCACCGTAACAACACTAGTACTTTGTTGTGCACATGTAATAAGTATAACAAATTAAGTGTAACAGATATAGTATGATGTTTATATGCTACAGACGAGTAGTCCCAGCTTTAAAGCACCGTCTCTGCCTCTATGGTAAGAAACATGTTCCGGTAAGCTCTATGGTAAGAAACATGTTCTGGTAAGCTCGCATTTGCAATAACATAAATGATCATCATGATAAAAGAAAAACTGTCTGGTGTATTCAATTCATAGAACACAAGCTAGAAACAATAAACTTTCATCAAAACCAAAAACCTAATATATTTACAAGCACCTTGCTCAAATGCACAATCATACATAAACCTTTACCAACTTAAACACTTACTCCTTTTCTAAATAGAACCCAAGCCAATTTGTGCTCCCAGTTCACATAGAGGGACTGACCTAAGGAACGATAAATGAAAGCAATCACGAACGCCATAATTTTGTATTTTTACGATAATGATCATTCACAACTTGACACTAAAACAAATTTTGATGCAAACACATCAGAAAAGACATGTACTAAAATATTAACATGCAAGTTGAAATAATAATACATTTAACCCGTATCAACTAATACTTCCATCTCAGAAACAATATGAGTATCTTCCAATAACGACTAACACAACAGTGCGTAATGATTAATCACGATGTTTGAAGAGAGACGAGAGAGATATGGGAAAAGGGGGAAATTTTAAGCTCTGAAAAATTTGAAATTGATGAAATTTTTTTCAAATACGAAATGTTAAAACTCTAGTTTAGGTTTTGTTTGTCTACATTTTCAGATAACCCCTAACTGTAATTTTGATAACTAGGATGATCTCCAACTCTTGCACTGGATTTGGCTACGGTTCTGATAGTGGCGCTAATGAAGGTGGTGATGATGAATCTAGGGTTTTGATTCGACCTATGATAAGAGTAAGACGATCTCTCCTCTTTCTCTTTTTTTTCCCGTACCCGTCGCCATCTTCTTCATCTTCTTCTTCAGTCCATCGAATCTATCAACAAATATTCAATTGGGAATTAAACAGTTAGAGGTGGAAAGGGTTAAACTTGGAAAAACACGATCCACTTCGACAACTATCTTACACTAAAACTGCCACCACGTCAGTAAGTATCCACCGGTAAAAGACTTTAACGGAATTTTGGATTGACAACCTAACGGAGGGCTATGTGTGCAATTTCTAAAACAACGGGGCTATATATGTAAATCGAACTATAAAGTGGGGCTATGTAAACATAATCCCCTTTAAATATTCTGAGTATCATTTTCTTACGCTTATTAACTAGATTTCATGTGAATTACCTTATATTATTATTACTTTTGTATATTATGTTTTTGAAGGGAGAACTGCTAAAAACCCAGTGGAACTCTATCAAATCCAGGATTTCTACCCACTATGTTGAAGATAACGGTGAAACGAAGCCAAGCGAAAAAATGAAGTCATTCCGACTTCATATGAGAAAGTTATGAGCATTTGAAACGAGTCAAAATTGCGAAATTTATGAACGCATAAAATTATTGAAGGCACCCTTGTTTTTACTAAGGGCTGCCACTTATTTGAATAATGTTAATAGCACTCGTCATAATTAAGGGCCACCTTCCTCTTCTTTGTTATCGAACAGAAAACTCAAGTTGAGTTTTATCCAGCTATTTGGGTTACATATTAATGGCTTTGATTTAATGGGTTCGAACTGATTTTGGTTATGATCGAGAATGGTGGTGATAGAGTTGTTTTTCATGGACCAGTGGTTGTAGTGAGATGGTGTTGTGAAGGATAATAGTCCCACATTGCTAATATTTCCATAATGAACTTAAAATATAATATGAAAGGGCCGCTCCACTCATTGCCAATTGGTTTTGAGTTGGATGCCCGCAGACTTTAACATGGTATCAGAACCAGTCTCGTACGAGAGTAAGCCCAACGGCTACCCGTACATATAATGGTGCACGTGCTAGAGGCCCGCAGAGAGTGCCCTACACGTGAGGGGGCGTGTGAAGGATAATAGTCCCACATTGCTAATATTCCCATAATGAACTTAAAATATAATATGGAAGGGTCGCTCCACTCATTGCCAATTGGTTTTGAGTTGGATGCCCGCAGACTTTAACTGGTGTTTGACAGAGCCGGTGATTAATTGATCGAGAAAATTATGTGATGGAGGCAGTGTTAATAGTGATTGTTAGCTGGAGGAGAGTATTTGAGAGAGGCTCGATCTTGGCAAAGTGAATGAAGCTGAATTATAGTAATCGGTGATGCAGTTGCAGCTGCCATTGATCATGATGATCACAATGAAGGTATTGGTTGATTGATATGGTGGTACTATGACTGTTGGTGATCTTCAGTGTTTGAAGATGAAAAGAAAGAGGTTGTGGTAGTGATCCAGTTGAGATTGGTTAACGACCTGTGTTGGCAGTGAGATGGTTGATGTTGCTCATCATAATTCGAGAATGGTGGTTTTGAAGGTAGCAGTTATAGAATATGGTTGATGGTGATTGATGTTAAGTACGTGAAGGTGGTAATAGATGGCAGTTAATAGCAATGAGGTTGTTGGGTTAATATGGAAAGGTCGAGTTTGAGTTTGAAAAGGAAAAAGAGTTACGAAGAAGTTTGGAAATTGAGTTTAGGATGTTTTGAGAGAATGTAGGATAAAGAGGTTGAAATCACAGAAGATCTTACGTCTAGTTCCAACCTAAGCGTAGAATAAAACAGAAGAAAAGTGAAATCTCAGTTCCACTTACGGCTAACTTCTACCCAGCCGTAAAACTGAAGTAAGAAAATAAGAAAAACTCAGTTCGACTTATGTCCAGGTTTAACTTGGTCGTAGAACTGAAGCAAGAAAAGAAGAAAATATCAGATAAACTTACATCTAGGTTGTACCTGGCCATAGAGAGAAAGAAATCACCGATGAAAACTGGTTTTGGTTTTGCCTGTCAGTTTCCCAAAACTGACAGGCCAATTTGAGTTGAAAATCTGATTTTTTGGTTGGGCTTTATCTTGTTACATGATCCCATTCAGTTGAATAATTGTTTCACACAATTTTGGCTAGTTTGCAAAGTTCTAAGAGCCTATTTCTACGGGGATTCGACGCACAGGCATCTCTGTTTTTGGAACCTTATTTAAGAGAAGATTTTACTTCTATCTTAAATATCTTTTTATCACAAGTTTTACACACAAGAAGAAAAAAGAAGGAGCTTTGGAGTTGGAGATTTTTCTACAACCTAGGGTTTGATTTTATTTTTTTCTTTATTATTTTCCATCGATTTTAAGAAATCCATTATGAGCTAATTTATTCTCATTGGTTAGAGATGTAGTCCAAAGTCTATAACATGTTTATTAACCAAAGTGTTCATTCTTAGTATTTATAATCTCTTAATTGTCGTTTATGTTCTACCATTAATTTTATTATTATGATTGATTATTTATTTGTTTAAGTCGTGAATTAAATGAGCAAGTGTTCATATCTAGGGCTAGACTAGAGTTTGAGATCCGGAATTTGATAGGCTAAAAACCTATTGCCGCAACGCACGACAATTATAAAGTAGAAGCGGCAAATACGGGACTATCCACGGAGATTGATTATAATATTTCTAATTAATTACTTAACTATGTGTTAAGAAAAGAAATTTTTGTCGTCGACTTTACGAATTAAATTTAAACACAATTACTAAAATAAATTGATTGATTGAATAATATAAGAAAGTTCAAGGGTTTCATATTCCACTATTTTTGATGTTTGTAAAATTAATTAATCCCTACTTCAACTATTACTCTCAAATTACTCAAAATCTTATTGAACCCAATCTCATGTTTTGGAAGATTTATCGTTTTAGATCTTAAAATTACAACTTACGTTATTATGCCAAAAGTCTAATTTTCCTTCGTTTATAAAATATCAATAGCCTAAAGACTATTCAGAACAATTATTACGAAGTTTTTAAAGAAGAGAAAATTATTAGTCAATAATAACACAAATAGTGAAAATATGTCGAAGAAATAAAAATATTAATTATTACACATCAAAAGATAGCTTCCTCCTACACCCTAGAGAAAATGTTTAGTTACTCATAGAATTTTATTTTTTTTTAGAAATCATGGATTTTATCAATGAAAAAAATATTACAATTTTTCTTTAATTTCTTGTCGATTTAAAGACTGATTTGAGGCGAAGTGAGTAAAGAAAAACTCCCAAGTGCAGCCGGATAAGACTGTTCAGAAACGGCTAAAAACGGCTTTTAGGTGCAATAAACTCAGAAAGTGTCGATGACACTATTTAAAAAACTGTTGCAGAAGGTGTTGAGTTTAAAAGAAAAGGTAACACTGTCAACGACAGTTCTGATGCGTTGTTTGTTCTTCTTCCTCTTCCCTTCGTCTGCAACTGCGGAAGCTTTCTGAATTTTTATGATCCTCACTCTTTGTACCCCTATGATGCTTACCCTTGGTCTCTTTTTATACCACAACAACAAATCTCGCCCCAATAACTCCTCCACAATCTTCTCAAATCTTTGAAATCGTTCTCGACCCATAATAGTCTTCCTATGATCTAATTCTCTATGATTTTCCTTCCCTGGGTTTTTGATTCTCAACAAAAATCTTTTATGTAGTTTCCTCTTTCACAAATATTGCTACCTCATTTAAAAACTCGAGATAGAACTTCTCGAGAATATTTGGTTCTGTTTTTTAATTTTTGACGTGAAAAAATATCCCATGAGATATTTTTGGTTGATTTTCTTCACATGAACGAGTTGTGTACGAAAAGTACTAATTAGGCAAGAAGAATATTGTCTTAATCCCTTGAAAATATCCTTAATTTCACGCAAGAAAATAATCCAGATGCTACACAAAGTTTTCCCGCCAATTTTTGAACTTAAATTTGAAAGAGAATGTGTCGTTAGCCATGACCTGGGTTCCTTTATCCAATCTCTGAGGTGCCTTTAACACTTTTATACCATCTTTTCCGTAATTGCTAGTTCACAAAAATACGTACAAAAGAACAATCTTAGTGCAAAAATTGAGAACGAACACTATAAATATGAGATCAAATCAGACATAAAATTGTGTCTATCAGAATTGTCGAAAGACTCTAGTCACAAGTAGCATAGCATGATTTCTAACGAAGGGATGTAGCCATGAAGTTATGTATAGAAGCGTAACCTAAGTTAAAATTTGAGCGGCTCTTGCGCCAATTTGCTTAGAGTAGCCTAAAACTCATAGAGATAAATATTTTCAATAGGTTAAACTTGAGTGGCTCTTGGGCCAGTTTATCTAGTAAGAAGAATTCAAAGTGTGGCTCTTGCGCTTTTGATGATAATAAAATTTTTACCGGAGTAAGCCTGCTATGGGATGCTCAAGGGCTTTTGATATTAAGAAAGATTGAATGTTGATTTGTATTTGGTTGATAACATGTTTGATGACGGAAGATGAACTCTTTAACCAGTATTCTCATACATTGTTTACAATCTTAAATTGTTTTCTGTTATTATTTTAGTTTGAATTTATTTACAACAATCAAAACTCCCCCATTTACATGAATAATCAAAATAACTTGACAACCCATATCTCCTTTTGGATCGAACTTCTCCTATTACTATACTTGTATTTATAATTGTGAAGTGAAAAAAAATGAAATAATTTTTCTTAAACAACCGACCAAATTTTGGCGCCGCTTCCGGGGAGGCATAGCGGATTGTTATTATGTTTTTGATTTCTTATTTTTAGTTTTTAATTTAATTTTGTGAATTTTTTTTAGGTACTTATCTTCTGGCTCCTAAACCGAAACCGAAGCATATCGGGTATGTACAGATTGGAACCGAAACTCGGAGAGGGAATGTACTGAAAGATAAACCGGAAGACATACAAAAGGAAGCAATGAGTGAGGAAAACCATACACTCAAGGACTTAACTTCTCACAAGCTGGATACACAACAATGGTGTATTCAAACAACATCTACATTTGAGATAAAACCAAGGTTGATTCGTGAGCTACCAAAGTTTCATGGAATGACTAATGAAGATCCAAACAAACATCTGATGGATATTCACAACATAGTCATGGTCATGCTACCAAAGTATACAGATGCAGATGGGGTTATGTTACGAGCTTTTTCATTCTCCTTGATGGACACTGCTAAGGAATGGATATACTATCTACCTTCTGGCTGCAAGAAACTCTTCTTAGAGGGATACTTTCCTGCATCAAAGGCAACTCAGATTCATAAAGAGATTTGTGGCATCAAGCAGATGGTAGGAGAGACATTGTATAAATGCTGGGAATGTTACAAGAGATTGGTGGCTAGATGTCTGCATCATCAATTCAGTGATTTATTGATCATTCAGTACTTCCACGGGGGTCTTCAAGCAAGTGACAGAAATCTTCTCGACGCTGCAGGTGGTGGTGCATTAGTAAACAAAACTGTAGCCCATGCTAGAGAATTATTGAGAACATGGCAGCGAATCCTCAAAAATTTTCAAATCGTGGGTCAGACCACTCGTCAGAAGAGTCAATGAAGTGAGCAAACTTTCTGAACTTCGTCAGCAAATGGGCAACATGGCACCAATGATGTAACAAATTGTAGCCGTGGTGGTGTCATCATCCACCCAAGGTTATGAAGAAGGAAATGATCAAGGCAATGCTATTTTCCTAAACCAGCAGAGGAAATTTTACGATCCTTACTCTAACACATACAATCTAGGGTGGAGAGATCATCCTAACTTCAGCTATGCAAACAAGCAAGCTTCAGTTCCAGGACCGGTTTTCAATAGTCCTAATGGTTTTCAACAACAAGTACAACACAACCAGTTAAAAACTCAGAATCATCAAAGATTTTTTCCATGATGAAAAATATGAATTCAATGATGCAGAAAAATCAGCAGACTACTGATAAAGCAATCAAAGAACTACAAACACAAATGGTCACTATGGCAACTGAAATTAAACTTTTGAAGACACTGAATAGCAGGAAACTTCCTTCTCAACCTCTTAATCCGAGAGATTCTGTCACCGATGTGACATTAAGAAATGGTACACGAAATGTGCAACCAGAAGATGCTGAGAAGCACAAAGACCCTAAGGGGACGGTTTTGGAGAAAGAGATTACTGACTCTTCCCAAACTGATGAGGTACCTAAAGAAAACTGTCAACCTCATGTTTCAACTTATGTTCCTCCTTTAACTTTTCATCGCAGGTTTGTTAAATCTAAAAGGGCGGAACAAGATAAGAAGATCTTAGATATTTTTAAGTAAATTCATGTGAATATTTCACTCATAGATGCGATTAAAAAATTCCCCAAATTTACAAGAATTCTGAAGAACTTGTGCACCAATAAATAAATATTGACCGGTAATGAGGTAATGAGAGTGGGGGAGAATGCTTCGGATGTCTTGTAAAAGAAACTCCCACTCAAATGTAAAGACCTTGGTAGTTTTGACATTCCTATTGTTATTGTAACACAAAGTTTAATAAGGCTATCTTGATTTAGGAGCCTCAGTAAATGTTATGCCTGCATCTATATATGAAGTTCTTAATTTAGGAACTTTAAAAGAAACTGGAATTGTTTTACAATTAGCTGACCGTTTTAACGTGTATCCTAGAGGTGTTATTGAAGATGTGCTTGTGCTGGTCTATCAGCTAGTCTTTCCAGCAGATTTCTGTGTACTGGAGATGACAGATGGATCAACTGATTCGTCTGTACCTTTGATACTAGGACGTCCATTCATGCGAGCGGCGAGAACCAAAACTGACGTCTTTAGTGGAACTTTGACAATGGAATTTCATGGAGAAATAATACGCTTCACATTTACGAGGCGATGCGATATCCTAGTGATGTCAATTCTTGTTTTTCTATTGATGTTATTAAATCTTTAGCTCAATATATTTTTGATTTGGGGAGTGATGATCCATTGGAGACTATTATCACGAGAAGTATGGGTTCTAAAGATCTTAAGGATCCAAGACTTGAGCTTAAATTATGGGACGAATTTGAGGAAGCTATTGGTGAACTCAATTCGTTGTAAAAGTTCCCACTAACTCATGATATTTCGTTTATCTCTTTACCATGCACTAATGAAAAACTTTTTCCATCTATCTTGCAGTCTCCTAAACTAGAACTTAAGCCTCTTCTTGATCATCTAAAATACATATACTTGGGTGATAATGAGGAGTTGCCGGTAATATTTTCTAAGGAACTAACTGAATTGCAGGAACAAAGAATTCTTCGGGTGTTAAAGGAGTGTAACACGGCTATAGGATGGACAATTGCTGATATCAAGGGAATAAGCCCTTCTACGTGCATGCATAAAATATTGCTTGAGGAAGGAATAAAGCCTACAAGGGAAGCTCAACGTCAGTTGAATCCTACGATGATAAAAGTAGTAAAGAAAGAGATACTAAATCTGTTACACGTGGGACTTATCTACCCCATTTCTGATAGCAAGTGGGTAAGCCCGGTACAAGTTGTACCAAAGAAATCGGGCGTTACAGTGGTGCACAATGATGAAAATAAACTTGTCATAACTCGTGTGCAAACCGATTTGAGGGTTTGTATAGATTACAGGAAACTGAATGCAACCACTAGAAAAGATCACTTTCCTTTACCTTTTATGGATCAAATGTTGGAAAGATTGTCTGAATACTCTTATTACGGTTTTCTTGATGGTTATTCAGGTTACAATCAGATTGTCATAGCACCTAGGGACCAGAGAAGATAACTTTTACTTGTCCTTTTGGAATATTTTCATACAGAAAGATTCCTTTTGGTTTATGTAACGCACCTGCTACCTTCCAAAGGTTTATGGTAGATTATGTTGAAAACTTCCAGGCCTTTAGAAGATATAATATGGCCTAAAACAATGCTATGAGCTAATTTATTCTCATTGGTTAAAGATGTAGTCCAAAGTCTAGAACATGTTTATTAATCAAAGTATTCATTCTTAGTATTCATAATCTCTTAATTGTCGTTTATGTACCATTAGTTTTATTATTATTATTATTTATTATTTGTTTGTTTAAGTCGAGAAATAAATGAGCAAGTCTTCATATCTAGGGATAGACCAGAGTTTGAGATCCGGAATCGTCGAAAGACTCTAGTCACAAGTAGCATAGCATGACTTCTAACGACGGGATGTTGCCATGAAGTTATGTGTGGAAGCGTAATCTAAGTTAAATTTGAGCGGCTCTTGCGCCAAATTGCTTAATTAGCCTAAAATTCATAGAGATAAATGCTTTCAATAGGTTAAACTTGAGTGGCTCTTATGCCAGGTTATCTAGTGAGAAGAATTCAAAGTGTAGCTTTGTGCCTTTGATGATAATAGGAATTTTACCGGAGTAAGCCTGCGATGGGATTCTCTAGGGCTTTTGATATAAGAGAGATTGAATGTTGATTTTTATTTGGTTGATAACACGTTTGATGATGGAAGATGAACTCTTTAACCAGTATTCTCATACATTGTTTACAATCTTAAATTCTTTTCTACTATTATTTTAGTTTGAATTTATTTACAACAATCAAAACTCCCATGTTTACATAAGTAATCAAAATAACTTGACAACCCACATCTCCCTGTGGATCGAACTTGTCCTATTAATATTTATAATTGTGAAGTGAAAAGACTTGAAATAATTTTGCTTGGCTGACAACCGACCAAAAGGTGGAGAAGATTGGGTTGGTCTTAGGGGAGGGAAGCAAAGAAGGTTGATAAATATCAGTATAATAAGTAGTGTGTGAAGAAGAAAATATTATCTCTGAGATGAATCGCTAATTCTATATATTTAGTTTCTTCTGTCTTGTTGTCTTGTTACGAATATATGAGAACCATTTATTTATTGTTCAAAGAAGACAAAATGATTTCTCATAAGTGGTGGAATTCAGGGCGAGGTCGAGAAGTGATGATTGTGGAGACTGTAGTGGGGTCATGTCCGGAAATTAAGGAAGACATGTCTGACCACTACTCCTTATCCTCTCAACTGCTCTGAAACCATCTCACTACTTGTTACCTTCTTGTTCGTTGATGTGTTTCCACAACGCATGATTATTGTAGGCCGCCAGATTAATACCTCAATGAGAATCCCCCCATGTGTTGTATTTGATATGTTGTGGAAACAATGGATTCATAAACCACTATTGATTTGATTAAGTCAAGTCAAGTTAAATGACTTGCTAAGTCATTGAGGCAAGTTGCGCAACTCACTGAATTGATAGTCAGAATGATTAGTGTCGAGTCTGGTAAGTTCGGTGATCATGTACTAGCTTAAGAATAACATGGTGTAGAGAACTTCTTAAGACTGATTAGTTTAAGTATGAAATGTAAGTATGGAAGGCATTTGAGGCCAAATACTGTAGAGAACTTATTAAGAAATAAGACTTGTTACAAAACCGTATAAGAATTGATATTAGATCAATATTGGGAAGAAGAGTGTATTTCTAAGGTAAGTAGCTAGCAAAAATAGCACTATCTACTTAGCAAAAATACTAATGTGCTATCTCTTTTAGTATAAAAAATGAATGTGCTAACGTCTCAGGAGCAAAGCCAATATGCATAGCTTCTAGTAAATGTCAATTATGATAGGGTTAGGAAGCTAGTGTCAAGGAGGTCCGAAGTTAGCACTTCAACTAGGTCAAGTATAGTTAGCACTAAAGTGCCAGCGCCAATGCGCTTATGGCCAAGGATGTGCTAAGCCATAAATGCTAAGTCACGTAGAGCGCTAACTATGGACGCACTGGGGCCAAGATAGGGACGCGCCAGGCATGGGAGCGTATCAGCCAAGGGCGCTCTAGTTAAGGGGGCATCATCTAGAGACGTGTTAGCTATGGACGCGCTGAAGCTATGGACGTTCCATAGCTAGGGACCTGCTAGAGTATGGGACGTGTTAGAGCATGGGACGCGCCAAAGCTAGGAGCTCTACATCCAAGAGCGTATCAACTAGGGCTGCACCAGGACGTATCAGCGTTAGGGAGCTAAGGGTGCAACATCTTGGGACGCTCCATCCAAGGGGGCATCAGCAGGGACGCACTAGGCTCATGGCGCTAAGATAGGGACGCACCAAGCATGGGGCGCTCCAGCCAAGGGTGCTAAGCTAGGCCAAGACATGTTAGCCATAAATGTTGGCGCTTTTAGCCTTAAGGTGCTAAGGCCATTACTAGCTAGGACGCTAGCACTATGGAGGCTTTCTTGAGGACGCGCTAAGCTAAGATATGCTTGGCTTAGAGAAGTTAGCGCTTTTATAGCTAAGGTTAGCGCTTTTAGCGCTAAGGTTAGCCCTTTTAGCGCTATAGTGGCAAACTAGCGCCAATATGGTGCTAAGGCAAATAGCTGGTGCTAACTTGGCGCTGATAGGAGAAAATTCTAGGGTTAGCCTAGCTCAGAGGCTTAATACGCATTTCGAGGCGTTATTTCTTGTTTGTGGCGCGTCCAAGGGAGCCGCATATAATTTGTGGCTTATCTTTAAGCAAAGTGCTAAAGTAGCATATTTGAGCTCAGAAGAGCAATTTGAGAAGAGTTCGTTGCCAACGAAGCATCGGCTAGACTGTATTTTGGCATTTAAGCATTAGTTATTCCCGAATTTGATAGATGTTACCGGAACATCGATGCCCATTTGAGGCAAGTTCAAGGAATTCAGCCGTGGAATTTGTGCGACTTGAGACTAACTCGACATGGCATAAATATTGCGAGTATTGAGGAGGTTGCAGGGCCATTTTAGAATGTTTGTAGGGAATTTGTATTCTTAATTCGCTTGCACAATATAAATAGAGATACAGTATTCCATGTTTTATTGTAGAACTAAGCATATGCACATAAATACGCAGATACCCTTTTATATTCTTGATGCTTGGCAGAGGGCAATTTTACGATTCTAGTTGTTGTCAAAAACTCACCATCTACATTAAGTCCCCTACATAGTAAGGAACATTACTGTTGCACAATAAGCATTAGATGGTGACAGTATGCTTATAATGATTATATATGCATAATTTAAAATTTAAAAGTAGAAGAAGGTATATTTAGCTTCTTGGATGTTTGAGATATGTGCCCCTTAACGCGAAATTTGGTTTGGGATAGTTGGCCCATTTGTTCTTGATAAGAGTACAAATTCTTGCCGCGGAAGGAGGCATGGGCGCCCCGCTTCTTTCTTCCCCTTTTTGTAGGTTTCCTATCTGAACAAGGACTCTTCAAATTGGCGTGTATATATATGCATCTCCTCCTTAATATTAATTTTTATTCATTTGTTCTTCCTTATCTTGTTCCGTTTGCTGGTAGAGGAGAGGTCGATGGTAGCAATTGGATTTTCACAAACGCAACATGGCAAGTAGGTTGTCCTCGAGTATGCGGCAGCAAGGTAAACTTGTTCCTCGAGTAAGCGCCATTGGTTAGGAGCAAAGGTAAGTGCTTCCTTCTTCTCTATATTTTTTGAATCACCAACTTGGATAAGCTAGGTTTTTCAATCGTAATCTCATTATCTAGTATAACTACGGTTTCCAAATTTTCCCAAGTATCATATGTATATATATAATACTGAGAATATTATTCCGCCAAACCCTAGTTTCACCATTCTTCTTCTTCTGCTTAAGCGAAGTAAAAAATTCAACAACAGTAACGAGAATATCAGTAAGTTTGATGTTTGATTGATAAACCAAAATCTCTGATAACTCTTTTTTTTTTTTCGTGTTGAAGTACTCATCTTGTTATTTTACATTTTAAGCAGATCATGGCAGTTCCTGATCAAAAGTGTAACTTTAATCCTTCAAGCAAGAAACTGGGTTGTGGAGGTAAAAGGATGAAGGTGGCTTCTCCCCAAGCAGTACAGTCTAAAATCAGTCGTTCCTTGAATTAGGTTACAAAACTTGTTCGAGGTATATCTATCGATCGTTTGAAGGCAACCCATAAATGTGTTATGGAGCTCTGTATTTCGATTAATATTGAAGAAGAAGCAAGACGCATAGAGAAATTGGAGAAGAAGAAGTCTGAGGATGAGAAACTCAAAGCTTATATAGAGAAGCAACGTCTTCTAGCAATTGCGAGCAGGGAGAAGGATGAATAAATAGAGCGAGGTGTTCATCCTTATGGTGTTGCCCCCGATTCTGATGCAAATGGGTATCCTTCTGAGAAAGATCATGAGGTTCATATGGCATATGAGTCTGAGTCTGAATCTTTCTCTGAAACCGAGGCTGACCATGAAGATGAACATGCTGATGCTTGGTATGACACACAATCGGTTCTTTTCGACCTTGTTAAAGATGATGAAACCGAAGAAGATTCGGAGGGAGACCCTGACGGGATTCCAAAAGATGATTCTGAAGCAGAGGACCTTGAAGCAGGTTCCTAAGAAGAAAAAGACTTTGAGGAAGACCGATAATAAAAAGAAAATGATTCCGATGAGGAGGGTAACGGCGAGCATGACTCCAACTCGGATTCCGAGTCTTCTGATTAAGTTTAATTTATCCCTCTTTTTCTTTTTTTCGTAGATGTCTTATTTGAATTAGATATTTCACATATGGCCATTATGATGGAACCATACCTCCTCTTTTTTTGGTACTTCCTATGAGTTTGCAATGATGTCTTCTTGTCTTGAAATTAATTAATAAACAACTTTATTAGAAAATTTCAATAATTTTTCGTCATAAAAATTTCAAAGTATGGTGCCTCTGAAAAATGCCATAGAATTTTCATACAACTTCCGTTTTGGATGGTTGACCCCTTTATCCTTATTAGAAAAATTTCCTATGTCTTATTAAAACGACCAAACAGTAGAACTCAGGAAGTATCCAGGAAAATCCTGACAGTTTTTAGACTCGACTCCGCTTAGCCGTTTTTGCCATAACTCTTAGCTCATTTATCCGATTGATGCGCCCTTTTAACAGGTTATATTAGACACCAATACAAAATTTTTGATATAATAACCATGCCCACATTTATCGCTGATTCTTTTCTTCTGATACGACTTTTGCATATACGCAGGTCCCAATTTTTCTGAGAATTTAGGAAAGCCGATGAGCTGATTCAAAGATGGGTTTGGTATATGAGAGGTGAATGTATGTTCTGAGAGACGTGAGAGGTTTGCTGGGATTTGAACCTCTATGTATTTCGAAATATTTTTTGTGACAGGTTCTGATGGGTAATTCATAAAGATTTTCTTTAAAGAAACAATGATAATTCTACTTGATTAATGAAACTGAAATCCTAAATATGCCCATGTTGATACTCGTAGGCATTGGAGGAATTGTAAACTAACCCTTGTTCGTCCGTGAAGATATCTCTTGTACGTGAAGTTATCTGGCTCCGTCTATATGGTATAAGTATGTCCGTCCAGGTCCTGTACGTCCAGTCTTTTTTTTTTGTATTTGAAGTTTTTTTTTTTCGTGAGTGAGTCTCCCAAGGCTATATATAGCCTTCAAAGAAAATCCGTGTATGTCAAGGAATTAAGAAGCGGTGAGAGAAGCTTCCCTGGATTGCCGCTCAAGTTTTTATTTTCTCAAACTCCATAAGTTTTTAACCAAGCACCAGAGACCATCACCAACTCTACCGACTTCACTGCCTATCTTTTCCTGCTTCTTCCTGCCACGCAGAACAATCACTTTGAACTTCACCTCATCCCAGCAACAAAGCTCCATTAATTAAACATTCACAACTCCATTCCATGGCTTCAGC
>JAJJMC010014297.1:6059431-6166874 GCA_023531435.1 Papaver californicum | reverse complement strand
TGGTATAAGTATGTCCGTCCAGGTCCTGTACGTCCAGTCTTTTTTTTGTATTTGAAGTTTTTTTTTCGTGAATGAGTCTCCCAAGGCTATATATAGCATTCAAAGAGAATCCGTGTATGTCAAGGAATTAAGAAGCGATGAGAGAAGCTTCCCTGGATTGCCGCTCAAGTTTTTATTTTCTCAAACTCCATAACTTGTTAACCAAGCACCATAGACCATCACCAACTCTACCGACTTCACTGCCTATCTTTTCCTGCTTCTTCCTGCCACACAGAACCATCACTTCGAACTTCACCTCATCCCAGCAGAAAAGCTCCATTAATTAAACATTCACAACTCCATTCCATGGCTTCAGCAGGATCCATCAAGCCCCAGCAGCGACCACCAATGCAGTATACCACCAGCTACCATTAACAGCGAACCACCATCACAGCTGCCATAATCACAGCCAACTTGAACTCTCTTCACAGACCTGTTGCTGCCATTATCAAACTCAACCCCATTGATTCATTACTCGATCACAACAACAACATAAATGGTAGATCCATCTTCATTTCTCTGTTGCCATGAATATCCATCATCATTGACAACCCATCATTCTCTTCATCACAGCTCCATCGTCAGTCGTGAATGGAAACCATCACCATCAGCGACTCCTCAATCCACTCCTTCTTCCTCTTCATGAACTCACTGATCTATTCAATCAAGCTCAGTCGTCACAATCATCTCTACCATGATCATATCATGATCATCATTCTCTGTTCCGGTCGAATCATGTGAAGAAGAAGATGGCCCTTAGTACTAAAGTGGCTACTATTTATAAACATTTGAATTTTGGAAGCCCTGAACGGAATGGTTGGTGCCTTTAACAATCTTCTATTGAACTGTCTCATTGTCAGTTTCACGAAACCGACAAGCTTAAATCCTCTTTTTGCCCATAACTTTCTCATACGAAGTCAGAATGACCTCGTTCTTAAATCCTGGAATAGACTGAGTTACACTGGGTCTTTTGAAATTCTTCTCTTGTAAAGCTCCATTTCACTTGTTTCAGAGATGTAACCTAATAAAACACACAACCTACAAAAGTAATACTAACACACGGTAATTCACCCAAAATCTAGCAAATAAGTATAAGGAAATGATACTTAAAATGTATAAATTATGCACTTATCAAATTCCCCCACACTTGCCTTTTGCTAGTCCTCGAGCAAACTACAAATCTAAACTAATCTAAAATACAACTCCCTTTCGTTGAGGAAACGGTTACACTTAGCTTGTGTAACAAGCCTTTAAACCCCTAGGTGTCCCTAGTGGACGAGTTTTGTCTCGTGAGGGTTTACAAGAGATTTACCCACAAAACCTACTCCAACTTCTAAGTATTCCAAAGCACCTGCATTCAAAGAGCTACGAAGACATAAAGTTTCTGCACACTAACAATAAGAAGTTAGCAGTATAAAGAACATTATTCTCATGCTTAACCCTTGAGTTAGGAGAAAACCACCATGTGAAAGGATCCAGGTTCGAGAGTGACCGAATGTTTCTGCCTCACCAACAAGATTTTATGAATTTGACACTCAAAAGACGCACTTTATGGTTCTCACATGTGTGCAGGCAGGAATGAAGATAGAAATCCTACACACGTTGGATGGTAGGAAGGAAAGGTAACCTTCCGAATCATATGAAGATGTTATCCCATAGGAAGTGGAACGAAAAAGAACCCTTTTTTATTTTTATAGTGACCTCTAATAAAGGAAATCAACCACTATGCGAGGATGGGAATGCTTACTTACCTTCTCATCCAATCAGCAATCAGCACCACTCTCACAGCATCCAATAGAAACGTCTTCGGTCTTCAACTGTAGATGATGAACTCTTGAACTTCGTAGAACCTTGACAATTTGTAACTCATTTCCTCAATTTCATGTTGTTAGAACTTCTCTATAGATTTGTTCTTCCCACAGCCTTATTGAATGAATATAAAATAAAATCTACACTAAAGCAATGATAATCGTTTTTTTTATGTTTTTTTTTTTTTTATGTTTTTTTTTTTAACTTCACAATGTAAACTTAAAAATAAATGATGAAATTACTACAACTGTGGGATAAAGACTTTACCACTTGATTCTTCACAACATGTATTGCCTTGGTATCATAAACTTCATAAAAATCCAATTCTTTTGATTTTTCCGCTTTTTTACTTACTTTTCAACTAGGATATATAATTTTGCTCCTTGTAGTGTTGCTTATAAACCTGAAACATCTTCAACTTTCTTAAAATTTGTAATCATGCGCCTGTTAATGATGATATGTTTTTATAGACCTGTTGTTTTCGAGAGAATGGTGCCAACTGCAAACAAGACTACAAGATAAAGTTAGCAATTCTGATGGCAACCTCATGATTGATAGAAATAGCACTCAAGAGATCAAAAAGTAGTGCTGAAATTGGTGCGAGGTTAGTAGCTCATCATTCTACCCGGAATTTGCGCAGATGAAACACCCTAAACGGATAATTGAAGGTTTGGTGCTTCACTCATGGGTATTGAATGATCAACAACTCTAATATTGTATTCTCTACCGGCAGTTTAAGTCCATTTTTGTCAGCTCTAGCCTCTCAACAACTAACCACTCCGAATATAGTTCTCTAATACTTCTAAATTCAGTTGTTTCGGTTAGAACTCCGTATGTAAACGTAGCTAGAAGTATACTAAGTGACTCTAAAATATCTAAAAGTTGGAGGTTTTCATGCAAATAATTTGAAAATTTTCTGCCTAAAAAGTGAATACTTAAGAATTCTAAATGCTTAAACTCCCCCACACTTAAACTTCACATTGTCCTCAATGTAAACTAACGCATCCAATGTAAAATCAAGATGGTAAATCCTAAAATGATATAAAACAAGCAATCAAAAACTAAAAAGATAAGATGAAGGAAACAAATCTGATGGGTTGACTCCCATGAAGCAAATGATACTTGATTCCCTGCAAAAAGAAACAAAAACAAAAATCCTACTAATATACACGAAACATGATCCCAAACATTGTTAGTCTTGATAGACCGGGTCTTCGAGGGGGACAGTTTCCACCTCGGTGTTCTTAAGATCTAAATATGGTTTCACTCTTTGTCCATTTACTTTGAAAATATTACCAGATTCTTTATTCTCAAGTTCGACAGCCCCATGAGAGAAAACTTCTTTGATATAATACGGGCTTGTCCAACGAGATCTTAACTTACCAGGAAATAAATGCAACCTAGAATTATATAAGAGAACTTTCTGTCCAGGTTCAAACGACTTTCGACTAATCGATTTATCATGAAACGCTTTAGTTTTCTCTTTGTAAATCTTTACATTTTCATATGCATCATTCCTAATTTCTTCTAACTCATTGAGTTGAAATTTACGGTGATTCCCAGCTGTAGACAAATCAACATTAAAGGTCTTAATTGCCCAGTAGACTTTGTGTTCCAACTCAGCAGGTAAATGGCAGGCTTTTCCGTAGACAAGTCTAAAGGGAGACATACCAATGGGTGTCTTATAATCAGTCCGATATGCCCAAAGTGCATCCAATAACCGTGTAGACCAATCTTTACGATTAGGATTAACTGTTTTCTCTAATATTTGCTTAATTTTTCGGTTAGAAACTTCAACTTGACCACAAGTCTGGGGATGATATGGTGTAGAAATTTTATGTGTAATGGAGTACTTACTTAAAAGTGTCTTAAAAGATCTATTACAAAAATGTGATCCTCCATCACTAATAATGGCTCTAGGGGTACCAAATCGAGAAAATATGTATTTTCTAACGAACTTGATCACAACAGGGCGATCGTTCGTTTTGGTAGGTATCGATGCTACCCATTTAGATACATAATCAACCGCTAATAAGATGTAGACATTACCATTCAAAGAGGGAAAAGGTCTGATGTAATTTTAATATAGTGGTAAAAAGAGGGTTCGATTCTCGAACTTGTGAAGGTAATGATTTTAGAAAATAATGGATTAAACCTAAACTAATAAAAATCAGGAAAATAAACTAGAGATGATTTTTAGAAAATATGGGGAAAACCAGGAATCAAGATTCAGTTAATTCTAACAACCTATATGATTAATCAGATAATTCTTTTTAAATTAATTGAAGCACAAGTAATTGCCAATATTGGTTTTGTTATGCTAACAAACAGAGGTAAATCACAAGCATGGACTATCAAAATTAATTAACCAAGCATAATCCATCAAGCAAAAGCACAACTGTTGAAAGAAAACCGTTTTTCTATTATGAAACTATGTAATTTTAATAACAAAAGAATTATAATTAATTAATTAAAAATAGACTTACCACATAAAATTGAGAGAAAAACCTCCTCCATCATCCCAGTAAATAGACTTAGCTCATGGTGAAGAAAACTTGCTCAAAAGATCTTTTCATTGCTCAAAATATTGATTACAAGGTTGAATAACGGTGCAACAGCTGAACAGACGCGTTTATAAGTGTTACAGAACAAGGTTCAGCCGTTGCAATAGGCTAAGGCAAAGAAAAGGGAAAGGGAATTCAAAACTCTAGGCAGCAGAACAGCAACACTTTTTAGATGTTGCTGTGTCTTCTTCTCCGATGGAGTTGATGAAGAACAGCCGGACTCGGTAACAGCAGCAGTGGCCAGATCGGTCCAGTTTCCGGCCACAATCCCGGCGACTCCGAAAAGTGATTTCTAAGCTCTCTGCCCCGTTCTTCTTGGCTTCTCTTGGTATATATAGTCTCTAGGGATCCGTGAGTCTTCTAAACCTAATAGAACTCCTTGAAACACTTCCAAATTCATCCAAATCCGAATCAAAGTATAATACCCTTTTTCCGGCGAAACTCGGATTTGGGGCTATTTTTCCGGCGTAGACCTCTAATTCTTCACGTGTTTAGTCTTGTATTGGTCCCATCTATCTTGTGTATCAATTTGAGCCGAAAATATGCAAGTTTAACCGTGAATCAAAGTGTCCAGTTTAATACAGCAGTTTCCCGACCGATCCCGTGTTGCAGTTGACTCGGTCAACTCGGGTTAACCGATTTGACTCGGGTATGACCCGATTTGACCCGATTTTACCGATTTGACTCGAGGGTACCCCTTATCCACTTCTAGGGTGCCAAATAACACTTGTCCTTGGGTGCCTTTATCACTTTTTGAGCCAATTTTTCCACAAATCTTTATTCTTCAAATGTACCTACAAAAGCATAAAAACACGTAATATATGCAAAATCGAATACTAACTTAATAGAAACTAAGGTGCAAATTAGACACTAAAATGTGTCTATCAAAACTATTTTGCTAGTCCTCGAGCAAACTACTCTAAAAATAAAGTAAAAATCCTAACTCACTTTCGCAGGAATCGCGACTACATTTAGCATATGCAGTAAGCCGTTAAACCCCTAGGTGTCCCTAGTGGACGAGTTTTGTCTCGTGAAGGTTTACAAGAGGTATACCCACAAAACCTGGATCTAGATCTTAGCAACACGTGAACGATTAAGGATAGACACTAAACAAGATAGTTAGTTGGCTACTCAGATATTCGGCTATAGGGACCATTACCCTTTATGGATCCAATTACTGTACATGAGTGCTAACTCAAGCGTACTAAAATTCATATATAAGACAACAGAGTTCTATTCAGACAGTTATCTAACCACCCATCACATGAAAAGACTTAGAAGATGAAAGTAGACTGTAGAAGGTCGTAAATGTTGACCGAGGCGAACGATGTTTCCCATATCTGTCTGAAGGTCAGTACCGAGATAAAACCTAGTGTGTCGAGATACTCCCCATTTATTTTCAACGATAACTACTAACTAAAATATTTACAAGTTCCCATGGATCCTGCGTTCCACGCTTGCTTAGGCGACGGAGACAGGGAGAACTTTAAAATACCAAATACTATTTTTTTTTTCTATTTTTTTTTCTAACTTTTTTTTTTCGATTATTTTCTTCTTTTTTTCTTCTTTTTTTCTTCTTTTTTTTTTTTTTTTTTGACATCTAATACATGTGTGATCCCATGGATCCTGCATTCCACGCTTGCTTAGGCGACGGAGACAGGGGGACCACACACATAACTCTAAAACACTAACATATTATTCATGTGGGGCATGATCTCAACACACTAAACGTCATTCCAGTGCTAATTAACATGTCGATGCTAGGACCCACAAATACTCTCAGAGAAACACGAAATTGCAAATAATAAAACAGAACGTGATATGGTGATGACAACTATCATGTTATTTCTAACACCTGAACTCTGTCTCCTTTATGAATAGACCATCTCGCTGGGCACACCAATCCTTATAGCAAAATGGATAAGTTTCCATCTACCTAGAGTGGTTAGTGTCACCTGAATTGTTCACATGCTTCTAAATTCCAAATCTTATTAAACCTAAAAAGTCTCCCAATACCCCCAAACTTAAATTAAACAGTGTCCTCAATGTTTCTAAGTATAGAACAATACCAAAAGAGTAAAAGTAAGGGAGTCAGAAAGATAGTACCTGAATGCCTGAGCATGGGTTACCTCCCAAGAAGTGCTAAGTTTAAAGTCTTCAGCCAGACTAGAAAAGAATTAGTCACCCCCTTAAATCATATAGCAATAATCGGAACAACTGTGGGTCATCTGAATCAAATAGTGTGCCCCACGGTAGAAGTAAACTGCAGCAAGTTAAGAGGATAAACGATCTGAGTACACCTTGATCCCTATCTAGGTAAACCACATCGACCAGAGGATGGGTTTCTGACAACTGAGGATCGGTAAATCTAGCTGGAGGATGATCTCGTAAAATTACAGCGGTGCCTATGTCAGGTCCCAAGCTAGGGACCTTCTTAATAGTTAATGGTATAGCACATGGAGAATGATAGTCACCCCCAAACTTAGAGTTTTCAGTATCTCTAGATAGACTAATAACAATTTCCCTCATTTCCGGATCGTCAGATTCTCGAAAATAGTCAACTGCTTCTTCTAAATTACAATCCGGTGGTGCAAAGCCTAACAAAGTACGCACCTCATCAATAACCCTATCATTATTGCCATTAAATCTGTAGTTGGTTAGGCATTTTTCTAATGGATCTTCTACTGGGTTGGGCCTAAGCTCCATCTCACTAGACGGTTTGGATTCCTCTTCTGATGGGCCTAACTCACTACTTATCAGGGTATATGGTAGGTCATGCTTAAAGTCCAACTCATGAAAATCTAATCCAAAGTGGGCTTGACATTTCTCTAATGGGTCTTCTATCAAAGTGTTTGGTAATGTCTCCTGAACTAGGGTCTCTATCATGTTGACAGTTTCTAAGCTGGGGTCCTTCCTAGTAGGTGCTAACAACCTTGGATAAGGGGCTCTAGGCATAAAATAGGTGGCCCGAGAGGTTTCCTCAGGCTCATCAGAGACTTTATCAGTCTCTTCGGCTATTGGGTCAGGGTGAACTACAGTATGTCCACTATCAGGCCTAGTTACCCCGTTGTCCACCAATTTACCATTCCTGAGGGTCGTGACTGCATTCACGTGACTTGATGATTTCTCACCCGTCGCCATTTCATTGACGCCTCTTGGATTGGGTTGGGGCTCTAAACTACTAGCTTGATTCATTTCGACCAGTTCTAGCCTTCTAGATAAGGATTCTAATGGGTTGGGATTTCTATTGCTCTCCCACTGCTGGGTTTTCTCGGCGATGTCACTCATAAATTGCATCGCCTCAGCAGGAGTCTTACTGTCGGATTCTCCGATCGACAAGGACTCAACCAAGGTTACAGTCGCATAATCCAAACCCTCATAGAGAATCTGAACTAGACTTAACTCATCTAAACCGTGGTCTGGGCATTGGGACACTAAGTCGTTGGACCTTTCTACATAAACATACAGAGACTCTCCCTCTTGTTGAGAAAACGTGAAAATTTTCTGCCTAATTGAGGATATTCTGTTCTTAGGGAAGAATTTCTGAATAAAAGATGAAGTAAGTTGGGCATAGGTCTCAATCGACTGAGGGGCCAAGCTATACCACCATGACTTGGCTCTATCTCTTAGTGAAAAGGGAAATAGTCTAAGTTTAATAGACTCGTCATTCAAGTCTCTAATCCTGATTGTGCTACATATTTCCTCGAACTCCCTAACATGAAAATAGGGATTCTCGTTCTCTTTTCCTAAGAATAATGAAAGCATCTGGATGATTTTGGGTTTCAGTTCGTAGCTCGCTTCAGTAGCGGCTAACTTGATGCAAGATGGACGTAAGGTCCTGGTTGGATTCCACAAATCCTTCAGAGTTGTCATTGCTGACACGGTCTCGGGAGTGACTATTTCACTCTCAGTTGACTTCTCAAGGTTAAGGTGAACTACAAGTCCTACCTTGAGGGTCTCTATCCCAAGTTCGCCTTAAGGGCGTTCTTGGCATGCAAAAATTAAATCCTAACAAGCAATTAATCAAACACAATCTGCCCTGACTCAACCAAATCAAACCTAAATCTAGCAAACAACAAGCATGATGGTTCCACTTAGATTGTTTCTAGACCAGCTTCTATTCTTTCAAAAGGCAACTGGTTACAATTTTAGCGAACCTCTCCGAACAATCCGAGTTAAATCAAGTTGAAGAGAAACAGGAGAAGCTCAATGGAGCTTTGATACCCCTGTCTCTTTGGCAACGCTTCCCTGGGTTACAGGGCGGCTCTAATCAACTTTAATCTAAGCTTCCTGCTTTTTGAGTTAGGCTAATAAGGTAACCAATACAGTCCTTCCGACCGATTTTCCAATAAGCTCGATACCCTATAGGTCTCTTTCTAGTCAAGATTTTAGGCTTAGGTTCGCGTAGGTTTTGTTTTCCTAAGGCGGGCAAGAAGGAGACGGTGATGAAATCCGAAACCTTATCTTGTATGGCTAGGCCTTGCCCTTTACTATACAAAAATTAAGTTCCGTATTCAGTCCTCAACATATATGCATACAAAGGCGTCCAGAAAACCCACTGACAGGAGATTCGTGGATTGGTCGAAGTTTACCTCCCGTACTAGACGGGCGACGAACCGTTGAAGTCGACTCGGGCCACTAATATCCTTTTCAATAGTGTGCGAACCCGAGGGGCCGAGACAATATCGTAATTGTCGTCCTTCCCTGCACACAGTTTGATATTTAAAATTACCCTTCCGTAGGGTTTAAAAATAATGAAATGTCCAAAGTCCCAAAAATAATGTCCAAAAGTGTCCGAAAATAAAAGAAAATTACAGAAATAATAAAACCCTAATACAATTTTCTAAACTAATTAAAAATAATAAAAATAAACTAAAAATCTAATTAAAAATAAAAATAAAATAAAATCTTCGATCTTCTTTTTCGTTCTTTAAGCTTTTCCCTTTAACTCCAAGTCTTTAGCTTTAATTCCAAAACTTTGGCGTACTTTCTTTTCGATCCAAAATCCAACCTGTAGCCACAAGAGAAATACCAAAAGAAGCGTAAAATAGAACAAAGTAAAATAATAAAACTAAAAATAAAAACCTAAAAATAAATATAAAACCCTAAACCTAAAAACAAGTCCGCGTCGGCGGCGCCTAAAATTGATGTAATTTTAATATAGTGGTAAAAAGAGGGTTCGATTCTCGAACTTGTGAAGGTAATGATTTTAGAAAATAATGGATTAAACCTAAACTAATAAAAATCAGGAAAATAAACTAGAGATGATTTTTAGAAAATATGGGGAAAACCAGGAATCAAGATTCAGTTAATTCTAACAACCTATGTGATTAATCAGATAATTCTTTTTAAATTAATTGAAGTACAAGTAATTGCCAATATTGGTTTCGTTATGCTAACAAACAGAGGTAAAATCACAAGCATGGACTATCAAAATTAATTAACCAAGCATAATCCATCAAGCAAAAGCACAACTGTTGAAAGAAAACCGTTTTTCTATTATGAAACTATGCAATTTTAGTAACAAAAAATTATAATTAATTAATTAAAAATAGACTTACCACATAAAATTGAGAGAAAAACCTCCTCCATCATCCCAGTAAATAGACTTAGCCATGGTGAAGAAAACTTGCTCAAAAGATCTTTTCATTGCTCAAAATATTGATTACAAGGTTGAATAACGGTGCAACAGCTGAACAGACGCGTTTATAAGTGTTACAGAACAAGGTTCAGCCGTTGCAAAAGGCTAAGGCAAAGAAAAGGGAAAGGGAATTCAAAACTCTAGGCAACAGAACAGCAACACTTTTTAGATGTTGTTGTGACTTCTTCTCCGATGGAGTTGATGAAGAACAGCCGGACTCGGTGACAACAGCAGTGGCCGGATCGGTCCAGTTTCCGGCCACAATCCCGGCGACTCCGAAAAGTGATTTCTAAGCTCTCTGCCCCGTTTTTCTTGGCTTATCTTGGTATATATAGTCTCTAGGGATCCTTGTGAGTCTTCTAAACCTAATAGAACTCCTTGAAACACTCCCAAATTCATCCAAATCCGAATCAAAGTATAATACCCTTTTTCCGGCGAAACTCGGATTTGGGGTTATTTTTCCGGCGTAGACCTCTAATTCTTCACGTGTTTAGTCTTGTATTGGTCCCATCTATCTTGTGTATCAATTTGAGCTGAAAATATGCAAGTTTAACCGTGAATCAAAGTGTCCAGTTTAATACAGCAGTTTCCCGACCGATCCTGTGTTGCAGTTGACTCGGTCAACTCGGGTTGACCGATTTGACTCGGGTTTGACCCGATTTGACCGATTTGACTCGAGGGTACCCATTATCCACTTCTAGGGTGCCAAATAACACTTGTCCTTGGGTGCCTTTATCACTTTTTGAGCAAATTTTTCCACAAATCTTTATTCTTCAAATGTACCTACAAAAGCATAAAAACACGTAATATATGCAAAATCGAATACTAACTTAATAGAAACTAAGGTGAAAATTAGACACTAAAATGTGTCTATCAAGGTCCCATGAATTTTATTCCCCATACGTCAAATATCTCAACTATCAATACGTCAAATATCTCAACTATCATAAAACAAAGTTGGACAATAAAATCCACATTGCACAATTTTTGCAGCAGTTTTCTTAGCATTAAAATGGCCACCACAAGCATAAGAATGGAAAAAAGTGACAGCACTCCTAACTTCATCATTAGGCACACATCTACGTATAATATGATCAGGACAATACTTAAATAAATATGGATCATCCCAAAAGAAATGCTTAACCTCAGCTAAAAATTTAGTTCTATCTTGTTTCGACCAATCTTCAGGTATTTGACCAATATCAAGATAATTAACAATATTCGCATACCAAGGCAAGTGGGAAATAGCAAACAATTGTTCATCAAGGAATGTATCATGCATAGGTACGACATCATCAGAAGACTCTAAAATGATCCTAGAAAGGTGATCTGCTACTATATTTTCGAAACCCTTCTTGTCCCGAATTTCTAAATAAAATTTTTATAGCAACAATATCCATCTAATCAACCAAGGTTTAGTATCCTTCTTAGTCAGAAGGTATTTCAAGGCAGCATGATCAGAGAAAAAAATAATCTTAGACCCTAAAAGATAAGGTCTAAATTTCTCTACGGCAAACATAATCGACAAAATATCTTTACGATGATCCTTTAAAAAGTGGAAGAGCTCACACATGCGCTCTATTAGCGATTGAATTGTTTGGTTTACTGGATCTCCATAAATGGTGAAACTTCTAACATGGAGGGGATTTTTGTGCATACCTTCACTCCCCCATTGAAGCTCTTTAGGCTCTATTTTCTCTTTGAAGATACGTCTCAGACTATTACACTCGCTGGTGGGATGGTTGCAAATCGATGGAAACGATAATATTTCGAGTATGACATTTCTTGAGGGGTAGGTCGGTGTCGCACGGGTGGTAATTTGACGATCCCATCTTGTACCCATGCCTCCAGTAGTTCAAAAACTTTTCCATGGGGATTGGAAACTCAAGACAAGTTATATCATGTTTTATATTTTGTTCTTGTGGTTGTTGCAGCTGTTGTTGTGGTTGTCATGGCCCCTTAGGAGCGCCTTGGGAGAGAGTGACCCGTTGGGTTGGTGCCTGACTCATAGCTATAGGGGAAGGGAGGCGATTAATTTGTGTCTCTTGTTGATATGGAGCTTTTTTTTGTTCTTTCATTACCAACGACGCTTATTGACGGTTGAATTGTATATTGCTTGTTGATTAGTCATCAATTTCCATGAGTATCTCCACGACCTTCTTCCCTTGACGGCTTGGTTCTCTCCAGGAGAGCAGGAGAAGTTGTAGAAGATCACTTTGTGACCTCATGTAACTCAGAGAAAGTATAAAAACGTAAATTTTCTAAAAGAGCACGATAAATAAGGATCATACCATTAATGCAGAGCTCTACTAGTTCATGTTCTATCGTATTCGGATCGTGACAATCCAGTGCTTGAATTTTGAATCTCTTCACGTATTCATAGGGGTTCTCATTATTTCTCTGGAATATTCTTCCCGGGTATGATAAAGTAATCTGTTCGGAGACAAAGAAGTACTTCTTGTAGAAGGCGTTAACCATGTCTTCCCAACCAGAGATGATGTTGGGAGCAATATTATTATACCACATGTAGGCTCTTCCAGTGAAGGACTTTGAAAATTATTTGAAGCATATTATATGATTTTATTCATGTCTTTCGAGTGATTCGAGAAATAGGGAGACATGTTCACGAGCATTTCAAGTTTCATCGTATAATGAGAAAGTAGGAGATGAGTAACCTCCCGGCATAGGGATCCTTTGAATTTCAGGCGGTTATGGAGGTTGGTGTTGATGGATCGAGGATGAGTCTTCTTTGCCATGGTTTCATTGGAGTCTCTCCAGATCTTCACGGGTGACAAAATTGGATTGTTGGTACCTCTGTGGTGGGCGATCAAGAATGATATGGAATTCATTGATCCTTTGAGTCTTTGACGTCCCAGCGTTAGCGGCTTCCGTAGGGTTGGTCCTGGTTCGCTCCATCAGGCGATGATGTTGTTCCGTCAAAGCTTTGAGGCAAGCGAGTACTTCCTTCTGAGTAGTGGCCATATCCACCTGTTTTCTAGAGAGGACTTCCTGTCTCTTCTTCAGATTGGCTATGTTGAACGAAGTTTGAGTATCCTCGGTGTCTTCAGCGATCTTTTCACCGAGAGAAGGTCTAGTAGTTGTATTGGTACAGGGAGGTTTAGTAGTAACAAGGGTGTTTTCAGAATCACAACCACCAGTGCTACCTGAACCGACTATAGGAGTTGTAACTGCTCCAGACCTAAGATCCATCATCTTAAATAACTGAAAATTGGCTTTTGTAATTGAGAAGTTGATCTCTCGCTGTGATCGCCAATTGTTTTAGGGTAAAAAACAAATATACGGTAAAATCGTACTTTCAAGTAAGTTCGAGATATCAAGGTCGAACAAGACGAGCCTAAACCAAAGATATGGTCGTTCACGTCCTGCTTCGATCACAAAGGTGGAGAAGTTTTGGTAGGTCTTAGGGGAGGGAAGCAAAGAAGGTTGAGAAATTTCAGTGTGATAAGTAGTGTGTGAAGAGAAAGGATTATCTCTGAGATGAATCGATAATTCTGATTTCTCGTAAGTGAAGGAAGTCAGGGAGAGGTGGAGAAGTCATGATTGTGGAGATTGTAGTGGGTCGTGTCCGGAAAGTAAGGAAGACCTGTCTGACCACTACTCGCCATCCTCTCAATTGCTCTATAATCGTCCCACTACTTGTTACCTTCTTATTCGTGGATGTGTTGCCACAACGCACGATTGCAATAGACCGCCAGACCAATACCCCAATGAGAATCCCCGCCATGTGATGTATTTGATATCTCGCGGAAATACTGGGGTCATAAACCACTATTGTTTTGATTAATTCAAGTCAAATCAAATAACTTGTTAAGTCAGTGAGGCAAGTCGCGCAAATCACTGAATTGATAATCAGACTGATTTGTGTCGAGTCTGGTAAGTTCAGTGGTCATGTACTAGCTTTGGAGTAACATGGCATATTTAAGGGATAATTATTATCTCTGAAGTGAGTTAGCATAAATCTGGAAGGCATTTGAGGCCAACTATTGTAGTGAGCTTCTTAAAAAATAAGACTTATTAGAAAATCATATAATGTCTGATATTAGACCAGTATTTAAAAGAATGTCGTATGTCTGAAGGAAGTATCTAGCAAGGCTAGTACTAGCCACTTAGCATAAATAGTTAGCACTTCAAATAGGTCAAGTATACTTAACACTAAAGTGCTAGCGCCAAATGTGTTTTCCAAGGACGCGATAAGCCATAGACGCTAAGTCATGGAGAACGCTAAGTATGGACATGCTAGGGCCAAGATAGGAACGCGCTAGGCATGAGAGCGTATCATCGAAGGGCGCTCTAGATAAGGCCGCGTCATCTAGAGACGTGCCATAGCTAGGGACGTGCTAGAGCATGGGATGCGCCAAAGCTAGGAAGCGCTGTATCCAAGAGCGTATCAGCTAGGGACACTACACCAAGGATCTATCAGAGCTAGGGAGCTATGGGAGCATCAGCTTGGGACGCTCCATCCAATACGCGTTAGCCATAGATGTTGGCACTTTTAGGGTTAAGGTTATAAGTCCATTACTAGCTGGGATGCTGGCACCATGGGGGCTTGGTTGAGGACGTGCCAAGATAAGATATGCTTAGCCAAGTAGAGTTAGCGCTACGGTTAGCTTTTTTAGCGTTATGGTGGCAAACTAGCGCTAATGTGGCGCTTCCAAGGGGAGAGGCGCATATGGCTTATCTTTAAGCAAAATGCTAAAGTAGCATATTTGATCTTAAAAGAGCAATTTGAGAAGAGTTCGTTGCCAACGAAGCGTTAAGCTAGTGTTTTTTGGGATTCAACCATTAGTTATTCCCGAATTTGATAGATATTACCGGAACATCGATGCGCATTCGAGGAAAGTTCAATAAATTCAGTCGTGGATTTGTGCGACTTGAGACTAACTCGACATGGCATAAATATTGTGAGTATTGAGGAGGCTGCAAGGACATTTTCGAATGTTTGTAGGGAATCTGTATTTTTAATTCGCTTACGAAATATAAGTAGAGATACAGTATTCCATGTTTAATTATAGAACTAAGCATATGCGCATAAATTGCACATACCCTTTTATATTCTTGCTGCTTGGCAGAAGAAAATTTTACGATTCTCTTGTCAAAAACTCACCATCTACAACAGTAACAATGCGCTTTCTAAAGTATTGAAGCGCACCCTCTGTTACTTTTTTCTTTTTTTCCGTGTCAAAGGCACATCACTCATTTTGCAAAACTTTTTCTTTAGCATAGGCAGGATTCAGACCATCCTATGCCAAAGATACCAAACAAAACATTCCATTTTTACAAAGTTTAGAAGGTGATATTTGTGGACCTATACATCCAGAATGCGGACCATTATGGTATTTTATGGTACTTCGACCCGTTGGTCACACACTGTATTGTCCTCCACAAGAAATACTATATTTGCAAAGCTCCGAACACAAATTATATGATTAAGAATTCACCACCCTGATCATCCAATCAAGTCTATTAGACTTGATAATGCTGGAAAAATTACATTTTTGATGATTTTTGTATGTCTAATGCAATTGACGTAGAACATCACGTACCTCATGTACACACTCAAAATGGTCTCGAAAAAGCTACCATCAAAATATTACAGATGATAACTAGGGCACAGGTTATGCGTTCCAACCTTTCTATTATTGTCTGTGGGTACGTTATATTGAATGCAACTTTATTTATTCGTTTTAGACCTAGCCAAACATTTTATGCGTACCAGTTGGTAACTGGATATGAGCCATATTTCACATTTAGCCATATTTGGTTGTGTCGTATACGTGTCTCTAACGCACCCACTGCGTACTAAGATGGGTCCACAAAGATGATTAAGTATTGATGTTGGATATGAATCCCCAACAATTATTTGCTACTTAGAACCTTTAACAGGCGATCTATTTACCTCTAGATTTACGAATTGTCACTTTGATGAGACAACCTTTCTGTTTTTAGGGGGAAGTATGAAATTAGATTACCTAAGGGAACAACATGAATTGTCGTGATGTGTTCCCATATTGTCTCATCTTGATCCCCGCACTTCATAATGTGAAAGTATAGTGAAAACAATTATCGATCTTCAGAATATGGCAGATTCAATGCCTGATGCACTTACTGATAACGCTAAAGTGGCAAGATTAATATACCAGCTGCAAACGTGCCTGCAAGGTTGGAAATCCCTGATAATGGACAATGCACCTTAGACAAAGGTGCCAATGATATACTTGGTGGAAGTGTATCTGAGGTTTTGCCCCAAAAAGGAATAGGGGAGACCACTTGGCTCGATCGATACCCATCCAAGGAATAAAAGAGTAGGTAAGGAACAAACCAATCCATATATCATTGATGCAGATAATCCATTTCATGAGATCGTCTCTGATTACAGTTATGTCCATGAATTATTACTAGGGGACGCCCGAAGTTTAAATTGATTCCATTAAATAAAGAAATCTTTATGGATTATGAAAGTGCATACGTGTTGATAGAAAGATCCTTCATGCATATTGATGATATATTTTCATATAGTGTTGGTCGAGAGATTATAGAGCACGATGATATCGAACCATACTCTATTGCAGAATGCCAAAAGAGAGCATATTGGCTCAATTGAGATAAGCAATCCAAATTGAACTAGATTCATTGGCAAAAAGATAACTATTTCATGCGGTAGTGCTAACCCCACCAAGTATGAAGCATGTATGACATAAATGAGTATTTGTCAGAAAACGTAATAAGAAAAATAAAGTCTTGAGGTATAAGGCTCGCCTTGTGGTGCAAGGTTTCTCACAACGCCCTGGATTAATTACGAAGAAACACACTCTCTTGTGATAAACGTCATAACGTTCCGATACTTAGTTAGCTTGGTAGTTTCAGAATGACTTGAAATGCAACTTATGGATGTGTTTGCAACATATATCTATGGGGATCTTGATTCATAGATATTCATGAAAGTGCCAGATAGCCTTTCAATGCCCAAATAAAGTGACTCTTAACCAAGAAGTGCATTTGCAATTCAGTTGAAACGCTCACTTTATGGATTAATGCAATCCAGAAGGATGTGGTATACCTGTCTAAGTGACTATTTGATTTGGAAGGGATATACAAATAATAAATTGTGCATGCGTGTTCATAAGAAAAAAAGTTCCGGGTTTACAATTATAGTTGTCTATGTTGATGATATGAACATAGTGGGTACTCTTGATGAAATAAGAGAAACTGCAAGTTATTTGGTCGAATTTGAGATGAAATATCTTGGAAAAACTCGGATGTGTCTAGGATTTTTCTGATGTTAAGTACCTCTCAGACCCACACAAAGATCGATCCCAAATTGTATATGTCACTAGTCCAAAACATTAGTTTTGGGACACTTGGGATGAAGTGAAAAGGACAAATCTCGTTAGTCATTAAATATTTTACGGTTGAAATACGTAGAATAAGTTCTCTGTGATAGCTAACGTTACAATTGACTTTTTATGCTTATTGTGGATTTTCATGCTGATTGAATTTGGGATATACCTTTAATGCTATTTAATTCTGGATTTTCATAAAAAATTGTTTGCTCAATCCTTGGTGTTTGATATATTAGATTTCACTAATATCAGTAAATTAATGATAGTTGGAGCATATCAGGTCCCATTCTAATAATTATTATCATGTTTGTTTTTAGGGAGAAGACTAAAGAAGATTCACAGGAACAACGCAAAGGCAAGCTGAACTTACCATCAAATTTAAATTAAGTTAATGATTTATTCATCTTCTGTCAGTTTATATTAGTATGACCTTTGTCAAATAAACCCTTCATGTGATGAATGGCATGGAAAGATGCATCATAACCAGGTGATCTTGTGATGTCCATATTTTGCTTGTAGGTTGTCCGGAATTTATGATTATGTTATTGTCTGGAATCTTAATTTCAGACTGTTTAATACTGCAATCTCTGTTTCAAAATATTATTGTTGTTTAATCCTTGATCTACCTATATGGATGATAATTCTACTTGCTTAGGGACTTTGTCTTCGACTAATTTCCTGAAAACTAGATTATGTTCTATTTATCTTTTATGATCTTAAATATCTGCCGTAATAGACTGTAAGTAATTGTTGAAAACAAGCAAGTGTGGAGTTTAAATAATAAATATTTAGGGATGTGAATCAATTAGTCCAAGTGTTTTGGCATCATTCATTACTTAATAACTTAAATAATACATAGATACTTTGATAAAAAAATATAAACATACATAGATAGTCCGTCACATAAATGCTGAAATAGAAAACCATATTCCAATGTTTCCGTTGGGTGAAGAAGGCATTATCGTTAAAAGAAGTATGACCACCTTTAGCATTGTGCAAGGACATGTAACTGGTCCAAGAATTGTGTTGCCAACTTAAGTCTATTAGAAGTTAGGTTATATAACTTGACGAAGAATTGGGTGGTCCGTTTAATTTTCATATAGCATGTACATTTATGTATCAACAATTGATCTGTGTTTTTGTTATAGTTAATTGCTACTTGTAAACCTATCTTCTTCTTTTTTTTACTTTTCCACTTTGAGGCTTATTGAATTTGTTTGATTTTTGACACATCTTGGAGGATTGCTTCAATTCTCAAAAAAATATAAAGAGAAGATTTTCTTCTATTAAAGGCATCTAAATATGCAGATACAATATTCAAATATTAATGCTCATAGCTTAAAATTGACAACTACAATATTAGGTAGTTTTTCTTTTTATTGGTGATCTTTTGTGATAAGAAATGTAAATGTCTATGAAAGATATGAAAGAGAAGGAGAGCCATCAAAATTAGTTGATGTGGACAACTTTTAGTACCGGTGATACTTTAAAAGAGTCTTCTTTGTCACAGCAAGTATATTATCATATCTATTTTATTCTTTCATTACCCAATTGACAAAGTTTATGTGTCATATGCTTAGAGCATCTCCAATCGTCGATCAAATTGACGATCAAAGATTACATTTGATCGATGATCGGTGAAAAACACTTACAGCCGTGCGATTATATTTGGGTTATAATCGTTGAAAATCACTGTTCAGGATTAAAAGAAGTCGTTGATCGACGAGTAAAAGTTATAGTCGAGCGAAATTCTAACCTCTCACTTGTGAACAGACGAAGGCCAAGCATCTCGCTTAAAAACACGGGCGAAGAGTTGACATTTTACCAGCTCAAGCGCGATACTAAAATTTCGCTCCACTAGACAAGGCCCCTAGCAGCTCGCATACACATAAGCGAATAGCTGAGATTTCGCCTAAAATTTCTGAACAAGGGCGAGATGCTACGGTGTCACTTGAAGTTGGGGGGTACTCCAAGGCATCGCTTGGAGCTGGGAGAGACTAGAGGGCTTCGCTTGGAGTTGGGCGAGACTCCAAGGCGTCGCTCAGGTGAAAAAATTTGATGACCGTTAATATGTTGCCGTTAGTAGTTTAACGGCTATATATTTACCCTATATATATGGGATACTAAACAATTGGCATTTTACTAAACTCATACATTGTGTAGTTGAAAATTCTAAAGTTCTTTCTTATTTCATAAGTTTTCGAAATCGATTAGTAAAATGGCACCATCAAAGCCACGAGGTCCAAATTTTTCGTCTTTTGAAGATGTTACGATGTGCACGATTCATTTGTCTATTTCTCAAGATTGTAGCATTGGTACCGATCAATGTAAAGAACAATTATGGTCACGTATACTATGTCGAATGAAAGAAGCTATACCTTTTATGCCAGAACGTAGTTGGACCTCCCTTCAGAAACGATTTCAAATTATAAGTAAGGATGTGGCGCTTATGTCTGCAAAGGAGGCTGAAGTCGAAAGGGAACATCATACTGGATGGGGCCCCGAAAATAAGGTAACAGCTCGTTTAATTATGCTTATTACATTAATCTATATGATTGTATATCCTTTAACAAATTGAATTGAAACAGCAGTTCGTAGAGGTACGTAGGCTTTTCAAGGAAGCAACTGGTCGAAGTTTTAAGCATGAAGATTGCTACACAGTTATGTTAGATAATATTAAATATTCCAGAAGGTCGACATATGTTTTTGATTCATCACAAGCAGAGTCTGATTACGACAACGAATCTCAGGACGTACAGGACACACCATACTTAAGCCTAGATGGTCCCAGCGCTTATGAAGACCTTGGAGATATCCCCAACACATTAATCCGTCCAATGGGGAAAAAAGAGTCGAAACGACAGAAGACAAAAGGGAAAGCAAAATTTACTGAACAACAGGAAATGATGCAAAATATTTATAGAGAGCAACAAAGCTTCAACGCCAAATGTACGGAACAAAAAGATATGAAGATGGCACAAAGAGAAGCTGAGTTTGCTGCAAAATTAGCTAATGATAAAGCAAAGTTTAAAGCTAAATTGGCTGATTCAAATGCAAAGTTTGCGGCAATACAAGCTAGGCAAGAAGCAGAAGAGGAATTTTGTATAATGACGATGGATATCTCCCAAATGGATGATGTATCAAGACAGTACATCGAACTGAGGAAGGGAGAAATTTTGAGGAAAAGACTAAACCAATCATAACGTCCGGATTATTATTTACCATTGTCATATTGAGTTTTAATTTTGATGAATTTATTTAGAATTTTCAGTTTAATTTTAATTAATAGATTTTTATGTTTTTAACGACTCCTAATTTAAATTAAAATTTTAATTTAGAATTATTTCTTAAAATTACTTCAAATACTAGATGGACTCGAAAGAACAATTAAAATATAACGCGACTAATAAGTAAAGATAAGATAACTCTCGCTTTAATCACGGGTCCACTAACAACACATTTACCCCCCAAAGCCCATATAAAAGTTCACTCTTCCCCAACAGATGACCATCTGTGTTCGATCAGGTCATTTCTCAAACGAACCCCAGTTTGTTTATCGAATATTGCACGTCTGCGTTGGTCCTTTACCATTCTAGAAAGTTGAGCAGTGTTGTCCCTTGAAATAACAACTGGAGCACCGTGGCTGCGTTGCTCATAGTCATGCGGCCAATCACCGGGAATACGTTCATCCTCCACTATCATATTATGTAGAATAATGACAGTTTTCATTATATACGCTAACACGTCCGGATTCCACATTCATGCGGGTTGTTTGATGATTGCAAATTGATTTTGTAGTACCCCGAACCCCCGTTCTACATCTTTTCGACAACCTTCCTGCATCGCTGAAATTTTTTGTTTCTTTTGGGAGTCTGGATGTTGAATGGTAGTCAAAATAGTTGGTGTCTCTGGTTATATTCTATCCCCAAGATAATACCCCATATTGTATTGATTTCCATTGACTTCAAAGTTTACTGTTGGTGTTTTACCGTTGATAAGCTTTTTGAAGATATAGAACGGTTCATCACATTTATATCATTGTTTGAACCGGCATACCAAAAAATGCGTGCCAAAACCAAAGATCATACGACACAACTGCCTCAAGGATAATACTTTCGCTACCCTTATAGGAGGTATAAGCACCTGATTCTGCCGAAGGGAATTTCTCCCATTTCCAATGCATGCAATCAACACTACCAAGCATCCCTGGAAATCCCCTTTTTTGGTTCTCATCAAGAAGGAGTTCAACATCACGTTGAGTTGGTGTCCGCAAATATTCATCCTCGTACAATTGGACTATCACCCTGCAAAATCTACGAGTTGCTTCCAAAACTGTAGTTTCCCCAATACGTAAATACTCATCGATTGCATCGTCCGCACATCCGTAAGATAACATTCGAATAGCTGCAGTAATTTTTTGGTGCGGGGTTAATCCTAGAAAACCACAAGCATCTTTTTTTTTGCACAAAATAACTATTTACCACAACATCACCCAAAATACGGTTGAATAGTTCTCGACGCATTCTGAATCTTCTACGAAATACATTGGGCGGAAACGTCAAGTTGCTGCAGAACTAGTCTCTCCATAGACCTTTGGCACCTCCATCACGTTGTCTTGGTATTTTTGTACGTGTATGTGGAGCGTTCATATTTGAAACTATTAAACCAGCACTGACTGCTAGGTTATTACTTGACAACTCAAGTGAACTTTCATCTGATGAGTAGTAACTACTGTTATCATCATCTTCTAATGAAGCAGAAGAAGAAGAAGTAAAAGTAACATAATGAGGAAAACTAGAAGAGGAACCCTAGTTGTCTATATTATTTAGATAGTTTGCCATTTTTTTGTTGTTGCCATTTTTGGAGTAAGAGATAATGAAATTCTTGGTTTGTATTGATGGAGAAGCCAGTGCGGTAATTTATAATAGAACCGGAAAATTCAATTTTGAATATTGATATTACCATACCCGGTCCACATTTCAATGGAAAATCAGCTTTGCACATTGTCAGAGATATTTTTGGTGCTTTTACAAGGCAATCGTCGATCAATACACCCGCCATATTTCAATGCAAATATCAGTTATCAACATTGTCAGAGATATTTTAAAAGTTAGTTGACAAGGCAATGAAAGGAATTGACAATACAAGGTCGATATTTCAATGGAAAAATCATCTTTGCACTATGTCAGAGATATTTTTTATAAGTTGACAAGGCAATGAAAGGAATTGACAATACATCGACCATATTTCAATGCAAAGATTAGTTTTCAACATTGTCAAAAAAGACATACATTAAAGGGAATGAAATATAACTATTGCTAAAGAATGAAACCACACTACTGATATAGAATCATCATGTCATAAGTAAACCTATAAGTGAAACCTTAAGGCTTGGCTTGTCGGACGACGTTCTTCACTACTGGGTTGAAAAATCAACACAAAAGGATTGAATTCTTCTAATACCCTTAAGATCTCGAAATGAGGTTTGTACCGGAAATCATGTCGTTTCCATCTACTCCATTCCTCCAGTGATCTGGCTACAAATTCATCATTAGTTTCATCCATATGACGAAGTTCATTGACCTGAGCAGTTAAAGAAGAAAATTCTAGTACTTCCTTACTAATTTTCACATATCGACAAAAAAGGTCTGCTCTGTTCCGGTTGTTGGGATTACCGGCTTCATTACAAAAGTTTGCATGTGTGTGTTCCAACCATCGCATGCTCATAGAACCATTGATCAGACGTTCCTGACCCCTTGGTGGATAATGTAATATTATGTTTCGACATATGGATAAATCTTCTTCTAAAGTAAAATTGCTTGCATTAAGGGTAAAATTTTCGTAACCAGACATTGAAAACTAAAATGTGGGAATAATGAAATGAGGATGATAGCTATAAAATATTTATTTATAGTGGTCTCAAATAAAAATTTATAGCCGTTGATAAACGGTAATAAAACGGTCAAAAAACGGTAACAAACTTTGTTCTGTCGTACTTTTTTGACAACACACGGTGAGCATTTCAATGCAAAAATCAACGACAAAATTAAAGAAAAAAATGTATTTGGAAGTATGTTATGACAAAGTAATTGGTAATTTTGTCGTTCAACTAACAATTGAAATGTCATGTGACAATACCAAAAGACATAAACGACCAAGTTATAAAAAACAGAGCTTTTAATTTAACACTAAATCAACAATATAAATAAAAAATTAAGTTATTTTGAAATACAATCCAAATTTAAAAAATGTTTTCTTTAATCGGAGTTGGATTTTGGTTGAATAAACCGCGGGAAAGATGGTCTGACGTTCTGCGTTGGTCGAACTGTTGATGAAGATCCCGGATGTGTTGTCATAGCATATGAGGCAAATCCAAGAGGTTGTTCTGGACGAAATTGGCTAAGATGTCTGGTCAACAACGTAATTTGATCTTGTAGGAGGCTAATTTCAGCGGCTGTCTGACTACGAAAGTTGTTGAACTCAACCTCTTTGCCATTATGTAGTCCATCCGATCCTTAGTTTCAGCTAAGGTAAAATCACCCAACTCTTGCGTAAAATCAGCAAACTCTTGAACTAAATCATAAGCCGCCACCTGGGATGAAAATAAATTAGAAATAACACTGAAGCATAAGTGTAATCCGTATTTAATTTTTCAAGACTTTGTTGAAAACTTACATATGGTAGTTGTTGGGGTGGAGGAATGGGTACATGTTCACGACGCCGTGGGATGTTGTGTTTGATACGGTCACCCGAATATACATACGTTTCAACCTCCCAATCAACTTGCGTGACATATTTGTGAAGATTGGTAACATTTCGCCAATATTCATAATAAACAACGTACTCCACGACACGTATGTATTCACTAGCATTAACCTGAGATCTGGCTGTCATGTCCTCAATCTCGTCGTCGACGAAGTTGGAAATGGTACTTGGGGGGTTTGCAGGAATACCCCATGTTGGGTTGTTCTGCCTCCAACAACGATCTCCGAGATACATATTATGCTTTATACAAGAAAATGATAATAAATAAATACCAAGCATTTCACAACAGTACGAGTTTAAAAAAAACGCAGTATGAGTAAATGACATGAAAACTCACGGTGCCAATCCAGGTATCTTTATCAAAATAGGTGGTCAAAATTTTGAGAGTTATTGCATCCGAAACCCACTGTTGCGGAACACCTTCTCTTTTGCATACCGCATTATCTTTCAGTTCAGGAAATATATTATCACGGACATATTCAAATTTGTACATAACTGGCTCATAAGGAACAGATCTCCCGACACCAATACTAAGGCCGGTCAATATAACCCAATCCAGGGGAGTGAACCCAAGCTCCCCAAATGAGAAGTGAAATGTGTTTGTCGTATCCCAAAACCGCTCGACAATATAATCAATAAGAGCGTGGGAAGAATCTACTACAAGTAAGGATAGTAATCTGCCCCAACCTCCCCTTTCTATTATATATTTGACCCTAGCCGACTCCTTAGTAATTCTATGGTACACCTGTAAAACTGATTTAAGAGAACCACGATGGTCAAACCTGAAGTTGGCGTCGGAAGAATACGTAATATTTGTCGAAACGTGTTCCTCCGTATCTTCGACAACGGTATAGTGTTCCAACCCCGGAACGTCTACCGACTCGGGGACCATATATTCAGGTTCAGAATCCTCTGCGATTTTGGCTTTTTTGGTTTTCTTCTTTCTTCCAACCCATCTAGAAACAACATTGCTAGACATCTAGCCAAACAAATAATAGAACATATGTCAATATATTCAGTAAATCACCACAGTGCATAAACAATTAAAATTAAATTAAAAACAGACTAAAAATGTATGTAATTGTCTATTTCCATACACATTTGTACAAATAATTATACATCAAACATTCAAAAAATACATACATCATTATCAAAAAATAACAATCTCACCAATTATAACCAATCTCATTCAAATTACCCAATTGCAAATACTTCTATACACATTTTTTTTTAAATTAAATCAAAATTAAATCAAAATTAATTCCTTTGATTTCTACACAATATACTACATTCAACTAAAAATTAAACACAAACCCACTAAAATTAAGCTACAACAATTTCGTATTGTATGTTCAATTTAACAAAGGGAACAAATTTTGAAACCTAATAGATAACATGCACAAAAACCCTAAATAAATTCCCAATTTTATAATTAGAACACAAATTCATAATTCAATAATGGGTTTATAATATGGTAATTAAACAACATATACAACCAATTTAACTACAAAATATCTAAATTGCATATCAAATTCAAACAATTAAATTCAATTTTTGTTTGCAGAAGATATACCTTGATTTCGCTTGGAATATGTTTGAGCGAAGTATGAAAAAAGGAAACGAAGCTTTGGGTTCTCGTCAAATGATCGATTAGTTGGCAAAATGGGGGTGTGGGAGGGTTTCGGCTAGGAGTACATGAAGGCAACAGGAGGCGAGCAGAAGATGAAACAAAAAAATGAGAAATTTAGGGTTTTAAAACGGTGAAATAGACAGGCGAGAGCTTGGAATCTCTCCTACATCACAGCGGGAATCCAGCATCTCGCCCGTCTATTTCCCCACACAAATGCTTCGCACGCCCAGTAGGCGAAACTCTAGTTTCTCGCCTCTATGCAAGCGGTACTCCAGGATCTCGCCTGGATCATTTTTCACACGATTTCTTCGCACAATTCATAGACGAGATTTTGGAACTTCGCTTGTACAAGCGAGATACTGAGATATCGCTTGGGGAGTGGGCGAGGTGTTGGGATTTCGCCTGTATGTTTGTTTTGCAGGCGGTAGTCCACAATCTCGCTTGTACCAGGCGAACTGTTAGTATCTCGTCCGTCTTTTCAAACGATATACTGGTACTTCGCTTACCCCCAAACGGTACTCTACGACCTCGCCTGATCATTCACCGCTGTTTTTGACCCAGATCAAATATCAAATTTTTTGATCTTTGATCGATGGGTATAATCGTGTGATTGTGGATGCCCTTATAGTCTAGTAAGGTTCTTCTTTTTTCCTTATTCTTACCAGCTAGTCAGAATTCTCTAGTGTAAGCAACAATAGGAAATGATAACCAATCCATGATATCAAAATATTTTTTTTCTGATTAGTTTTCTTTGTTTCTTATATATATATTTAAAAAATTTGATGTCATTTCAATACATTATTTTGGGATCACCACTTGAAATACTACTTTAGAACTTCACTAATGTACATATGCTTATTGCAATATACGTACGAATCGAGGAAGCAATCTTATTCATTATTTTACAAATAAAAAGTTAACTTTATTTTTCTAAGTACTGATGTATTATTGTTGACATGTGAAACTAAATGTTTTGTTTTGGTTGTGGACAGAATGGAGAGACTGTATGTGTTTTGAGGTATTTAAAGAAGAAAGCAGTTGCTCTATGATTATTAGTTTTAGTGTATCACCAAATGATAAAAATTAGAAATCCTAATCGAAGAACAACGATGATATAGAGCTGTGTTGGAGATGGAACACTTCAGGGTATTTTTCATGGTGAGACGATTGAAGGCCACAACAATACGTGACTTGTGCACCAAGAAGTTACGTCATACTATTTTTACTGTAATTTTATTTTCCCTCGTTGTTTTGAACATGAATTAAATATGTAGCTTTTGTCGAAGATGTTTAGGCTGTGATGTTGTTAATCTGAATTCAAAATAATTTTATTAGAATGGTTTCATTTATTGAAAGATTTCCTTTTGTTGGCTTGTCTTTAGTATTAATCAAAAAATAATAACGAATAAATTAATAAACAAAAGGGAAAAGAATGCAAATCATCTCAGTTGAACCAGATTTGGCCCAAACTGACTCAGCTGATTAGAATGGGCTGAGTCCAGCTGAATCTCAAAACTTGTTTTTCAACAAATATAGTCGGTAGTTATTTTCGGATAACAAAATTAGTTGTTATTATTTAACAAAAATAGTTTGTCCTTACGAAATAGTACACAAAAAATATGACAGACTTTAGGACGGACCGAATTTGTCCTATAAGCCTACTTTACAACAAATTTGGTTCGTCCTAAAATTCGCATTATGGACTAGTGTGTTCATCGTAGGGAATACTGCAATATCCTGGAGATCGACAAGGCAAACCTTTGTTGATACCTCCACGAACCACTCTGAGACCATTGCGCTCCATGAGGCGGTTCGTGAGTGCGTATTATTAAGGTCTATCATTATACATATCCAAGGGACATGTGGTATGAGTTCTACCATTGAAGAGCCGACTTGTATTTACAAAGATAATGCAGCTTGCATCGAACAGATGAAGTAAGGGTATATATATGGTGACAATATGAAACATATATCACTGAATTTCTTTTACAATCAACAACAACAATGTCTTTTAAATATTAAATTCAGTTGATACGTACCGTAAGTGTAACAAATTACTCAAGATATTTCCCACTAATTAACTAGTAATATATAGCGGTAGTAAGGATCGTTGCCACAAAGAATGTGTAATTGAGATGTTATTAAGATTACAAAAACTATAATAAAAGTAAATACTAAAGGGGATTAGTTGGTTAATAACTAAAAACACAATAATAAAATGATGATTAGAGAATCCTTCCCGTTACCATACGTTAACTCAAGTAGTATATTTATTTATTTTTTGTTAAAATCATTCATCACCAACGATAGAGTGGCATCTAGATTAGTGTTATCCCCAAAACTCTTTTTATCACTAGATACAAAATTCTCGACTACTAGATCAATTCTATTCATCTGAACCGCCAAGTAGTAGATCACTAAAGGTGTAACCCAATCGAACACTTTAGGTTTTGTTAATTTAGGTTGATCCTAGTAAGTCAACTCTTAGATCAAGGTCCACCTGCTAGTGTTGTCTTCACTCGTAATTTCTCCACAGAATCCCTTTCCAAGGTCTCACCATTTTTACTTGTGTAGAGAATTAAGAAACTATTATTTATCCCCTAACTTCTACTACCATTAGAATGATCAATAGATTAATCCAACTGTACACTTGAACAATCTAGAAATCAATCACAAACCTTAGATATAATGAAAAAAAACGACAAGATGATAAGAATTCTAAATAACTTGTATAACTAATAAAACTTCATGTCTAGAACATTGAATTCATCCTTAATTGACAAAAGGTTTAGCTACTCATGATACAAGGAAGAGAAAGATTGAGAATAATGAATGGTTTTCCTCTAAAGGGGTAAACCCTAGGTTTTAGATATAGATTGTAGTATGAGAGTCATTTGGTTTCTTGTTTGAGCCTTAGATGACCTTCAATATTTGTCCCTCAAGTTTCCTTTTTCTATGGTTTGGAATCTTCCGGGACCGTGTTTCCTTGAGTTAGAAGCCAATTTCACATCCAAATAAGTCCCAGAGTAGTGTCAGGTTCGGATGACTGAATTGGATCACATTCTAGACGAATATTTCTCTGTATACTTTGCTGAAAACGTGATTTTTAGGCTCCAGGTTCGGCTGACTCGTGGTGAACAGTTATCAGCCGAACTTCTCTTTGTACACTCAAGTCTCTCAAACTCGTTTTGCCCATAACTTCTTCGTCCGATGTCGGAATGACCTCACTCTTTTTGAGGTAGATTCGTCTTTTCAGTATCTACAAGATGATGATAAGAAATCATGGTTTTGAATAAGTAGAATTTGGTCTTGGATCCTCCTTTATTTGTAGTGCTTCACTTCTTTGCTCATATCTAGCACTTTGTAGTTCCTTTTTGGATGATTCACCTAATATGAAACATAAGATAGAAAAAAAAAACATAATACAAATAATATGCAAGAGTTATAGAAAATATTAATATATTTTTGATACTAGGAATATATATTGTGTGCACTTATAAATTTCCCCCACACTTACCTTCTGCTAGTCCTCGAGCAAACTACCTACTTAAACTAACCTAAATCACTTTTGAAGGAATCACGGTTACACTTACCATGTGTTGCAATCCTTTAAACCCTTAGGTGCTCCTAATGGACGATTTATAGTCTCGTGAAGGTTTACAAGAGTTATACCTACAAAACCTACTCCAACTTCTATATATTTCAAAATCAAAAGCATCCAAAGATCTATGAGGACAAAAAGTTTCTGCACACTAAAATAAGAAATTAGAATTACCAAAGAACATTATTCTCATGCTTAATTGTTGAGAAAGAGGGTGTAGTGTGTTAAACCAATGCGATATCAAGGAATTTAGCCTCGGAAATAATCGAATAAGCATTTCGACTCGAATTCTGTCTCACTGGTTGGCCACTCATAAGACGATAGAGATGGGTCTCACATGTGTGTATAAGCAGGAATAAAGAGAGAGTACTTACACACGTTTAATGGAGAAGATAAACTCATATGTGAGGATGAGAATGCTCACTCACCTTTTCATCTGATCTATATTCAATACCATTATCCAGCGTCCAATAGAAACAACTTCTTCTTCGGATTCAACTCTTGATGATAAACTCTCGAACTCCGTGGAATTTCGACAACTTGTATTCCATTTTTCTTCAATTTCTTGTTGTTTGAAACTTCTTTATGGATTTCTTCTTCTTTACGGCCTTGATTATTATTTATTTATTTATTTAATCAATTTTTTTATTTTTTTATTTTTTATTTTTTATTACCGCAGGAAAAACAATTTAGCACTTGATTCTTCACAACTTTGGTATTGTCGTGGTCGCATGAACTTCAAAAAGCATATTTTTGTGTTTTTCTTTGTCTTATCACATGAATATGTAATTTCTGCTCTTCTGTTGTTGCTTGTAAAATTTAAATGTCTTCAACTTCCTTATAAATTGGTATTACTCCACTTACTGATGATGATGATATGTTTCTATGGTCACTGCTTTGAGAGAGTGGTGCGTCCTGCAATTCAGGTTACAATATGAGGTTAGTTTACAATTTTGATGTCACTCTCATGATTGATAAAATTAGCACTTAAGAGATCAAAAAGTATTGAAGGGGTGCGAGGTTGAGTATCTCTTCATTCTACCCGGAGTTTACACAGATGAAACACTCTAAACGTAAAGTATATGTTGAAGGTTTGGTGTCTTACTCTTATTTTTTTATGGGTAGTCTCACTAATGAAAGATTATCTCTCTAATATTGCATTCCTTATGCACTTAATTTTCCACCGGCATGGTTAAGTTCATCACGGTATCTCTCTCAATGACTAAGAAACCCGAATATCGTTATCTAGGACTTCTAAGTTCAGTTATTGGTAAGAACTCTGCATGTAAACTTAGCTAAAAGTATACTACATGACTCTAAAATCTTTAAAAGTTGGGTTCATGCAATTATTTACAAAAATTCGAAAAAATTTACTCTATGAAAATAAAAACTATAACTAAAGAACTAAAAACTTTATATGGTAAATACTCCCCCACAATTAAACTTTATACTATCTTCAATGTAATTGACGCCTCCAATGTAAAATATAAGATGGGAGATCATATAATGATATGAAAAACTAAAAATCAAAAGATAAATATAAAAATACCAAACCAGTAGGTTTCTCCATTCGGCACTTACTTTAACGTCCTCATCATGATCTTCTGGTTATCTTCCGTACACCAATAATCTGAAAATCTGGGGATCCACCCAGATAACAATCTGCAATTCTAATAACAGTTTTAAAAAACCGTTAGCATAAGATATAAATATTGAGACTGTTACTTTATAGAAGTTCCCCCCATACTTAGTCTTTTCTACACTTGGAAGTGTATAAATAACATAGAACAACGGAACTTCTATAGGTTCCTCTTGGTTAACCTGCACAATGCTAGAATCAAGGATATCTAGTGGTGGATACTTAACAGAAAAGTAATCTTTAAGAATTTTAGATTCGCATATACCCAACCCTAAGTGAGGTAGTTCCTTAAAACTTGGGTTAACAAACATTTGGGGAACTATTTCGATTAGGGAAGGAGGATCAAAAGATATAGAATTATACAAACCTTTTACGGTATCCTCGTCATTCTTAAAGAACTCCAACGAACTATTTATCTCATCTGTATCGTGGTCTTCAATCAAACTCGTTAAGACCCATTCTTCATCAAATTCTGCTTCAACTGAAATGTCTACATCATTAAAATCCTTGGCAAGCTCAATTGAGTCTTCTACGAAATCAATCGATTTGGTTTCATTCTCTAGTATCGTCTCTTCAACACTCTCATCATCAGAATTTTTATCAACCTCATAGTCTTCAATATCCCAACGGCGTTGGAATTTTATTTGTATAGCCTTTAATTTCTTGAAGAGATTCTTCTGATGCTCCAGCTTCTTCCAGTTGATCGTATTGCATAAATAGTTTTCTGATGTTAATATGTTTTCCACCATTACTAACAATAGAGTCTCTAGAAAACATCTCTTCCCTTTGAATTGGTGAATGATCATAAATATGATTAACATGAGTAGGTCTAGATACAATATCATAAGTTTTTAGTTCAAAACTCTCTGACATTTGCACATTACTAGAAAACAAATGAGTAGAAGTATAACTATCCTCCCCTCCTTGCGATTGTTCACTTACATACTCGATGTAAGGTTGTTGGTATGTATGAGAATAACTATAAGGTTATGTTGGATAACCAAAAGATTGGTTTTGATTATGCCCCTGGTATGGTTGGTAGTTGTCATAAGATTGAGACTGAAAACTGTATTGCTTATCATTATTACATGATTGATCTTGTGCATCATACATGTTATGTATAAAGGGAAATACGACGACTCACAAGAAAAAGTAAAAACTACTAAAGCCTAACAAAAAAAGTGATACTTACAACATGATTTCATAATTTACCTCCCGAACGAGAGTTGAACATCTTCGGAGAGTTTTTAATACCACGAAAACCTAAATACCTTAAAATGCTAAAGAAAAACGTGAAAATATCCTAAACTACTAAAACAAATAAAAAATCAATTAGCAACTGCTCTCCGGCTGTGACGCCAAAATTTGATGCATGTCGTAAGTGCAACAAATTACTCAAGATATTTTCCACTAACTAAACTAGTAATATAGTGGTAGTAAGGATCGTTCCCACAGAGATCGGTGTAATGAGATGTTATTAAGATTAGCATAAGTATAGTAAAATTAAATACTAAGGGGGATTAGTTGATTAATTACAAAAAAAAAAGACAGTAAAAAAAAGAGTTTATTAAGGAATCTTTCCTCGTTACCAAACATCAACTCAAGTAGTATACTTATCTATCTTTTGTTAAAATAATTCATCACCAACTGGAGAATGGAAGCTAGATCAGTTATATCCTCAAAATTCCTTTTATCACTGGATACGGAAGTTCTCGACTAGAATATTGTATTCGTATGAAACACCAAGTAGTAGATCACTCAAGGTGTACCCAATCGAATGTTTTAGGCTTTGTGAGTTTAGGTTGATCCCAGTAGTTAAACTCTTAAAACAAGGTCCACTTGTTGGTGTTATCTTCACTTGAAATTTCTCCATAGAATCCCTTTTCAAGGTTTCACGATTTCTACTTGTATAGAGAATCAAAAGACTATCACTTATCCCCTAACTTCTACTAGCATTAGAATGATCAATAGATTAATCCAATTGTACACTTGAACAATCTAGAAATCAATCATAAACCTTGGATAGAATGAAAACAAACGAAAAGATGATAAAAACTCTAAATAACTTGTATAACTAATAAAAAATCATGTCTAGAACATTGAATTCATCCTTAATCAACAAAAGGTTTAGCTACTCATAATACATGGAAGAGAAAGATGGAGAATAATGAATGGTTTCCCCCTAAAGGGAGAAACCCTTGGTTTCAGATGTGGATTGTAGTATGAGAGGTGGAATGGTTTCTTGTTTGATTCTTAGATGTCTTCTTGTTATACCATTCAATACTTGGCCCTCAAGTTTCCTCTTTCTAGGGTTTATAATTTTTCCGGGACCGTGTTTCCTTGAGTTAGAAGGCAATTTCGTGTCCTAATAGTCCCAGAATAATGTCAGGTTCGGTTAACTTGATTGGGTCACTTTCTAGCCGAACATTTTTATGTATACTTTGTTAAAAACGTGATTTTAGGCTCCAGATTCGGCTGACTCGTGGTAAAAAATTATCATCCAAACTTCTCTTTGTATACTAAATTTTTTCAAACTCGTTTTTCCCTGAACTTCTTCGTTGTTGTCGGAATAACCTCATCCTTTTTGCGTTGGCTTCGCCTTTTCATTATCTACAAGATGATAATAAGGATAACCGATTTGAATAAGTAGAATTTGGTATTGAATCCTCCTTCACTTGTAGTGCTTCACTTCCTTGCTCATTCTAGCACTGTGTAGCTCCATTTTGGATGATTCACCTAATATGAAACATAAAATAGAAAACAAACATAATACAAGGTAATATGCAAGAATTATAGCAAATATTAGTATAGGTTTGATACTAAGAATATGTGTTTTATGCACTTATCTAGTAAATTCTGATGAAAATGTGGCTGACTTATTTACTAAGTCATTACCTAAGTCCACATTTGGAAAACATGCAAGAATAATAGGACTAAAGAGTTTTTCCGAACTTCTGTGATTATCTACGAATATATGACGGATCTGTTTAAACTCCCATGACTGCTCTGGACTAAAGAAATTATCCTATATAAGGGGTTACTTTTTCCTTCATGGTTTTATTACTCAACAAGGTTTTTAATGAGACAATAATAATACGATGAATGGAAATCACGGGGAGATGTCGACATCAGGAAAAACATCTAATGATGTGATGGTTGACATCAAAAGCGTGTTGAACTCTTTTTCTTCACTGCGGTTACTTTTTCCCACATGGTTTTCATTACTCGACAAGGTTTTTAATGAGACAACAACAACATTAGAAATACAACTTCTCGGGTTGAGGTTATTCTTTTCTTTCCAAGTGTTTTTCATGACACGATTATACAAAGGAGAAATGTCTTGACATTTTATAGGTGTCTAAAACACCTTAATTAATATCAATTTGTTATGCTTTCTTTGTTATTTTCTCTTGTATTTTGTGTATATTACGTTTGTTTTCAATTTTGTAGGTATTATGGAGTCATTTTGAGTAAAAGAAGAAGAATTGTCAAAAAGAGAAAAAAAATCATTTCACTCGCAAGTGTTAGCTCGCAGCCAACAATACGTTAAGGGACAACCAGTTGAAGTCCAAGAAAATTGCTAAATGCAGGCGAAAATCAGATCGGGGATGTCTATTACTTGTGACTGAAAATAAATAAGGAGCACCCTTTTCGGCTTCCCCGTATCAAATTGTTGGATGCTTAAATCTTTTATCTTCTAACCTAAAGCTAGGTCGATCAGAACATTGAACTCATTTCTATTTTTTCATAAGCAGCCATTATTTCGCCGGCAAGGTCACTGTGGTTCGAGACTAAGAGATGGAACCAGAGAAAGAAGAGAGTTGGGTTTTGTGTTTAACAACTGAGAAATCAGAGAAGAGAATTGAATTTGAGACCTAGAAGAAATGAAAAGAAACAAGGAAGAACAATTCGTTATGCCTCCCCGGCAGCGGCGTCAAAATTTGGTCGGTTTTCAACCAAGCAAAATTATTTCAAGTTCTTTTCACTCACAATTATAAATAAGAGTATAGTTATAAGAACATATTTGATCCACAGGGAGATATGGGTTGTTATTCGTATTTGAAAACTTATGTAAACTGGGGGGATTTTGTGTTTTAAGACTAAAGTAATTATACTAATTAAGATATCAAAGATTGAATAAAGAGAATCAATGGGTTAAGAGTACTGGTTAAGGGTTCATCCTCAATCACAAGACATGCACTTTAACTAATAACTAGAGTTTTCACTTAATCATTCATTATCAAGAGTCCTAGAGTACCTCATCTAGAGCATACTCTGGTAAATTCCTTATGTCATCACATACCATAACAATGAGTATCCAATTACTACTCACTGAACAACATGATGCAACGTGCTACTAGTTTAATTCTCCAAGAGCATTAAGTTTTATGAATTAGACTAATCAATGCAATAGATATACTACGTGTAATTTATTTAACATAGGTCAAGCTTCTACAAGCAATCACACAAAGGTTTTGAATACAATTGGTAATCACAATATCAAAACTCTAGTCTAGCAATAGATATGCATTCATGCTTATTTAGTAGCACTCCTAAACAAACATTGACACAATCATACATGACAATAATAATTAATAGAACAAAACAATAATGATTTGATTAAGATGATAAAACTAATATATTAATATAGTGATATGTTCATGATATCCGACTACATCCTTAACCAATATGAAAAATTTAGCTACTCATGGATTTCTTGGAACCCATGGAAAAATAATAAGTAGAAAAATAAAGCAAACTCTAGTTATTGTAGAAGAATCTCCAAACCCAAAGCTATTTTTGTTATCTCCAAAAGGTATGATAGAAGAATTGATTCCTAAAAATAATTAGAAGAGTCTCTTAAACAGGTGTCCCAAATTTTAGAAGTGCCGGTGCTCGGATCCCAGTCGAAATTGGTTTCCAAAACACCAAAACATGCCAAAAATAGGCTAGAACCAAGCTTAGCCCGTGTAAGCTAGCTAATGGGCTCACGTCAGCTTGTAGAACTCAGCCCATTTCACGTAAACAGCTAATTGGGCTTGTACATATGCTGCTAAGTCCAACCCATTTATTCACTCTTTCTTCATCTTCAACCTTCACTGCCTCCATCAGTTCGAGCTCCTCTTTAATGGAAGCAACGCTAATGTCCGAATACTACCAGCCACCATCATTAATCCATCACCACAGACCATGCTTCCAACTTTTCTCGACCAAAACTAACATCCAGAAACACCATTAATCTCATCGCCTCCATCTCGATCATCTCTCGAAAGTCCATCACAGCCTCTCATCAATGGCAGCTAACTCTGTCAAGTTCACTCGACCTCTCTCCCTCAACCCAACAGCGTCATTCTCATCTCCACTTCACCTAGATGGTAATATCAATCACAGCCATCATGATTCTCGCTGATTCTTAGCTCCTCTCTTCTTCACAGACTTTTATTACTGCCATCAATCTATCTGCCGTGATCTCAGTTCTTCGGCTAATCATCATCACTGCCAGGATCTTATCTCAGTTTTCAACCAACCCATATGCTAGAACCCATTACATCAGCATCTCTGCCTTCGAATCATTAATCACCTCGACCTCCTTCTACCACAGCGTCAGTCACCAATCACGAGCAGCAATATCCATCACCAAGCTTGCCGTTAGAAACTCGCTCACAACTTCGCTGCTAAACTTGAAAGGAGATGATAAATGTGCCCCTTAACAATTGGGTTGGCGCGTCTAACATTTTAAATGTTGACAACCCCCTAGTAAAACAGATGGTCCCTTTTAACATACAGATCTAGAAATGTTTGGTTTACGAACCCTTTTAATTCACAATTTCAGATGGGTCCGGTTTGCAAACCTATATGGTCTGTGAACAAAGTCTTGTTTTGTTCGTAACTTCTTCGTCTGATGTCGGAATGACCTTATTCTTTTTGTGTTATCTTCGTATTTTAAATATTTTCAATATGGTGTCAAGAAATCCTGATTTTAGATGAGTTGAAATTGGAGTACTTCGCTTCTTAGCTCTTTGTAGCCATTTTCACTCGTATTCGGATGAGTCACCTAATAGAAACAAATAAAACAAAATAAAAATAATAAAAACCAATATATAAAAATTACAGAAAATACTAGTATAGATTTGACATTAAAATCATATAAAATTATGCACTTATCAGCTGGAAGTAGTGATTAAAACGCAGAGAAGAAAACATTATTCAGTTACAAGGAAGAAGGGGTTGTTGCTGTAGTATGAGTTTGAGAATGGTTAACTGGGAAGAACTAGAAGATTGGAGATTTTTGGTTCACTGTTGAAGAAGATAAAATTGGGTTCTAGCCGTGAAATAAATGCAGTAATGGTTTAGATGATGGATATGGAGATGAAGCTGATATTCTTAAATGAATTGAAATGGGTTCGATTGAATTGTGAATTAATGGTGTGTGATTTTGTTGAAACACATATTGCAGGGAAGGAGAAATAGGTATTGAAATCACCAATTTATCATGACTCAATTACAAACAGCACGCACAATACGTTCTTGGAGAAATGCTCGAAAGAACTGCCGGAAAAGTATGGTGGTATATAAGTGTTCAAGATGTATTTTCGAGGGTTTTGAGTTTGAGAACAACATAGAATATGGATTTGATTTTATGAACGACAAGCCAGGGAAGAGCTTTGCTGCTGAGAAATACAAGTCGAAGAACTTGTAACTACCGTTGAAATTGAAAAATAGACGATGGGCATTAAGTACTATTTAGTGTTTGAGATAGATTAGGACCCTAATTCGAATTTGTAGGATTGAAAAATGGAATTGAAAACTATAAAAGAAGATTCAGGTTTTCAGCTTAAGGCTGTTCACACAGAGACGGTCGTACCTCAACATCTCATCTCCAAACCTTTTCAACCTTCATGTCAAACTCCATCTAGTACCATGCCTTTTACACCAGCTCAACCCACCTGCAGCAAGCTACAACAATACCAACAGTCCAACCCACTACCATCACTCCACTACCACATGTTCCTTGGGTTTGCTTGGTTTTGGGTTTAAGTTCTATTTTTATATTTTTTTAATTGTTATACACTTTGTTATTATATATAGCTAATTTTTATATTGATTAAGGATGAATTTTATGTTCCAGGCGTGAAATTTAATTAGTTATCAATTTATTTGGAGTTTTAATTCTTTCTCGATTGTTTTTACTATATCTAATGTTCATGGGTAATTCTTAAAAAAAAAAAAATCTATTGGTTATTCTATCTTTAGTTGAGAGTTGTGAGTCAAGTGTAATAGTCTCTTAATTCTCTATACAAGTAGAAATCACGAGACCTTGTTGAGGAATTTTATGGAGAAATTGCGAGTAAAGATAACATCAGAAAATGGACCTTGGGATAAGATTTTAACTACTGGGATCAACCAGAAATTCACAAAGCATAAAGAATTCGATGGGTTACACCTTGAGTTAGCCAGTACTTGGTGATTTTTCAGATGAATAGAATCTGGTAGTCGAGAGCTTCCGTATCCAGTGATAAAAAGAGTTTTGGGGGATAACACTAAGCTTGCCGCTATTCTACGGTCGGTGATGAATAATTCCAACAAAAGATAGATAAGTATATTACTCGAGTTAACATTTGGTGACGACGATTGACTACCTAATCATATTCCTTTCTTATTATTTTATTTATTGTTATTTTTAGTTAATTAATTTACAAACCCCTTTTTTCAGTATTTATTCGAGTTTTGTTAACCTATATTACTAGTTAATTAGTGGGAAATATCTTAACTAATTTGTTGCACTTACGACACACATCAACAATCATCGTCATTTTCCTTCCACTAGTTTTTGCCTCCTCATAATTTTTCGACAAGGTTTTAAAAAAGCAGTTAGTTTGTAATGACGGTAATCCAAGGGGAGTGTTGTAGAAATGTTATTGGTGGTATGTTTGACCACCCCCATGTGTCAAGATGCATGAGCACCTCTACTCATGATGGACACATGTAGTATTATTACCTCTAGTGTCAATTAACACATGTACTACTACAATTTCTTTTTCTCATGTACTTAAAGGAAAAAGATAATTGAGAAATATTGTTGTTTTTCCTTTGTCTCTTTAATGGTAGTCTCTAGGGATGCCAATGGGTCCGGGACCTCCCGGGTATTATTGGATCCGGACCCGGACCCGGACCCGGATCCTACTTATAAAAATTGTGTCTGTTTCCCAAAGGTTTCGGGCCCGGTTCCTAAATTTGTGGACCCACAACCGGACCTGTTAAAAAACCTGGGTACTTGTCGATTTCGGATACCCGTTGGGTATTTAAAAAACTATTATTATTATTTTTAGAATCATGATATTTTCTTCTTTTTCGTTTGAATCCAAATTATGCTTTTAGAAGTTTATTGTTATTTATTTATTAATGTTCAAAATAAAGATTAAATATAAGAGAAAAATGGAAAATGAGAAAAAATCTAAATCAAACTTAGAAAATCCTTTTAACTTTGATAAAAAAATTAATAAAAGAATGAAATAAACAGGTACCCGATTAGGTATTCCCGATTGGATCCGACAAAATTACGTGTCCAATTCGAGTATATCCGTCGGATATCCAAATATCTAATAAGTCCAATTCTAGGACCTAGATTCAATTCACCCGGTTCCAGATAATATATACCCATTGATAGCCCTAGTTGCCTCCTCTTTACACACTACTCAAAACAATTTATCTCCTGTTTGTTTACCACTTGAACATTTTCTCTTTTATTCGCCTATATCAAACTAATAACTTCCACCTAACGTCGTCGATGTATGTTGACTTGTTCAAATGATTAGAAAGCAATATTAGGGGCCTAAAATTTTAACAGGCTCCCAAATCCACTATTGAGCCCTACCAAAGACATGGGGTTGTCACTAACCTGATTAATTGACTCATGATTTAAACCCGGCGCCTTTCATCCTTCAATACATTCTATTTCACATACAAGATGTTGTGACATCATTCGGTCACTCACAATGGGTCCAAATTATGAATCAATTAATCAATTTTCGTCACTAACAACTATACTATTCCAAACCAACGGTCTACTTCCCTTTTCTCACGCACATTGTCTGCATTTTGGGTTTATTTCCCTCTTTCCTGAGAAAGAACCTAAAAAAATGCAGCATCAAAGTTTGCTTCTTGATTCTTATTTTCAGTCAGATCTTCTTTTCAATAATAAGAATCAATTTTCTTTCCAATCGAGAAATCTCCTTGTACAGAAACCATCTCAATTACCTTTACATTTCAATTTCACATCATCTTCCCAAAGGAGAAGAAATAATGCAATTGTTTGTGCGAGGAAGAGAAGGGTAACGATTGGATTAGGAAAATCTGGGAAAACATTAATAAAGTCTGCTTTACGGATTGCAACGAATCTGAATTTCTTTCCTGAACCAGTTAATTTGATTATCAGAGAAGGGCTAAGGAGTAATGGTAATAATGGGGGAGGATTTGGTGGTTCTTGGAATGGGTTTAGAGGAGGAGGATTTGATGGATGGAGAAGGAAGAAAATAAATCTAGGGCTTCTCAAATATTTGTTTGTTGTTTGTGTTTTGGTACTGTTATTGGTTTTTAGGAAAGAATCCCAAGGGTTAAGTGATTTAGGAGTTTTTGGGATTTTAGGGTTGTATTTGTTGAGTGTTGCTGAGAGAGATTGGAAGAGAGGGATTAAAAGTTGGGGTTTTGGGTTCTGTACGTGTGCTATTTTGATGAGCTTGGGCTTCAATAGAGGAGAAGATTTGCAGAAATGGGTCAAGAGTTTTAGGGTTTCTTCTTCACCATTCATGGAGTTCGTAACAAGAAGAAAAAGGACATGGACAAGAAGAAGAGCATGGTGAAAGGAAAATGCTAGTCATTTCCTAGCATTAGTTAAGTTTTTGTAAGGTCTAATGCAAGAGAGATTGTTTTTGTTTTTTCAAAAAAATTCTGTTTTGTAATTTTTGGAGAGATTTTCTGTTTTTGTTTTGTGAGAAATTTTGTGTTTAAATTAATTTTGTTTGAGAAGATATGAGAAAGCAAAAACATAGTTGTTAATTTTGAGTTTTCATGGATGGACCCTAGAGAGCAATGTGGGGTAGGACTATTAAAGCCTTAATTTAACTTGGTTCCTGTTGAGTGTTCAAGGAAATGGCCGAAAGCCGAAAGGGTATTCTGCAACTTGAGAACAATAAACTTAGAAGATCACAGAAACCAGTGCTTCATAATTTAATCTTGACAAAATTTGGCATTCAAATTTGAATCTATATATATCTACACAGATTACAACAAATAATGGAATGAATGCCACATTGTGTAATTTCATGCCAAGGAGCTGTACCTTGCAACCATATACGAATAAGAATAAAGTGCCGTATAATTTGTCCAACTAACTACCCATAATATAAGGCTTGCAACGAATCCTATTGCAACATTCTCTTCATAAAAAGATGATGAAATCCTAGCAGAACTTGTCTCGTATGTGCCAACCCTTGATATAATTCCAGGTCTTCTAATTGGGATATTCAGATTTTCTGCATTTCACAAGTGACTATTTCTTCATGACTCGTGTATGGTTATTAAATTTATGCGTAGGAGTTGATACTCTATTGAGGTAGACTGCATAAAGGAGTTCATTCCATACATCGGGAACCCCAGGTAGGCACCAGTGGCTGCAATCTTGCCTGTGAAGAGGGGCAGGACCACCAGTTCCGATATAGTACACAGATGAATGCCCATCTTTCCTCCGCGAACTCATTTCTGTAACATTCAGCAGGCTCAGTGCAGACATTTGAGGCTCGTTTGCATGAGTTACAAATACATTATTCACTATGTGAAACTGGGGACTCAGTCGAGATGGAGTTGAAGTCAACTCAGGTAGTGTCTCCAAGTGACAGCTTCCTCCAGTTTTCCAGTCCCCACCTCTGTAAAAGAAGTTCACCATTCATTCAAATTTGTTGAACTGAATGCACATGAGTCGAACATGATATATGCATAATAGATCTAATTCATAATAAACCTTAACGAGACTTCGAAAAGTGAACAAATCAAACATGAGCTAATACTTCCATAGAAAAAGAAACAAATGCATGAGAAATGTTTAAGCACTTGGATGATAAATGATTTTTGAGTATGACAAACAATAAAGTTCAAGAAACAAACCTGAAATGAACAGGTGCATAGGTGCGAAAGAAGACCTGGGTCTTGCTTGTATTCACTTCTGTACCAAGCCAGTGGACCAAAGTCTCAATCGACCTTTCGTATGCTTGTTCAACACTCATATCCATCCTCAGCTTTTTCCCTACTTGGAAATAACAACCCCTGTGACCAACCAAATAAGAATTTCCAAGATCAGATAATAGTTTTGCACCAATGCACAACAAGTGATAAGAAACATCTCCAGATAAACTCTCTTTGAGTGTTAATTTGATATTGTACATCCATGTGATACTAGTACAAATATATTATTTTAGCTTAAATGTGCTCTTTCAGTACCTAAAATAGAGCTCCTCATAAGAATAATAATATCAATTACTTAAGGATGGCTGTTGAAGACAGTGCAAAAGAACCTCCATTATATAAAGGAAATTCTCTAGTTATATCGTCCCTATGATCAAAGTACTTTATAACTGAGCGTCATTTACAGCAATAAATAAATTACGCATAACTATGTACTCTACTCAAGAGTGAAAATCGAATTAGAAAATGAAAGACATGAGTGGTAAATAAAAATGAAGTTATGGAAGATTGAATTACCCTCTTATGGTTTTTTCATGGTTCCACCAGTGCCCAGTATTAAAAATCAACACATCTGCATCCCTCCATTGCACAGAAGTCCAATCCATATGATCCAATTTGAGCGTCATTTTCACCTCTTTAGGAGCCCCAGCCGGCGCCCGTGTCTGAGGCACTAAAAATGGAGATCTATAGTACTCCACCGTACAATTATAATCCTTAAACATAAACACCAAATACCCATTGTGTTTTGTAATGGGACTTCCATTCACTTCATAAATTGAGCTCTTGTCAGAAACCGCCATTGACAGCATACAAAGAAGTGATTCCCATTGATTTCTACCAATTGAATCGCCAACAAAAACTACTCTTTTGTTCCTCAACTTTTCCAACATTGACTTCGCATCAAATCTGTTACAGAAGAACGAGAAGGACTGAGTTTCGATATAATATTTTAAAGGTCCAAATGATTTAGCCATTTTGATACAAAACATAATCTTCAAACACATATGCTTAAACTCCAAACAACATCCACTAATCGAAAAAACAATCATCACAAACTTCAAAAGTTCCCAGAAAGAAATTGCAAAGCAAAACAACAACGATTACATTCAAGCCGAAGTTAAAAGCTTAACGGTCCCAATAAACCCACAAGTGTAAGCTCAAACTTTGCCAGTGGAGAACCTTAAAGCACAAAACTACATTCGATATTTTTAAGCCACATTGTTCAGAGTGACTTTAGCCAACACTATTTGTTATGAAGTCCAGGAATGATCGTGTGCTAAAACAATAAAAACTTGAAAAGAAAGAAAAATAGATTAGATTCAAGTGAATTCAAAAGTTTGTCGATGCAACCAAACATATTCTACAAACCAATACAAACTTCACAGAATTATTTCTAAGATAATTTAGTCACAACTGCATAAAATGAGAGCTAGGCAAAATTAGTTCATACAAAGTCAAAAGTAGCAGCATGAACTCTCTTATGGTTTTGAAGATTCAAAAGCTCAAACACTTAAACTTAAACTCCAAACACCATCCGCCAAATTGAACAAATCAAAAAATTCAATACAAACTTCAAAAATATGCAATTAGATATTAAAACACCTAAGCAAAAAAACTACTTCTGCACTAATTTAAAAGCTCGAAGATCTAGATAAAACCACAAGCAAAAGTCCATACTTCACCAACGGAAAACCTCAACGCACAAGGCAATAGTCCAATATGTTCAAGTCAAATTGGTCAGAATAAACTTAAAAAGCATAATTTGTTCTGAACTCCAAAACATTTGTCACCGAGAAATCAATACAAACTTGGGAGAACGCAGCAGGAAAAAATAGCATATACTTCAGTGAGTTTCTAAGTTTTCTAGTCAAACTTTCAAAACAATTAGAACAGGTATGATTTCGTGCCAAAAACTTAGTTTCAGTAGCCCAAAATGTTGTAAGAGTGTAAAAAAGTCCTAGGCATAACCAGTTCATAAAAAAAAAATCAAACATAGAGGAATATAGAACTCCAACAACTAGTCAAATTCAGGTTTCCCACAAACTCAGAAGAAAGTAAAGGACCCATACATGAAAAAATCAAGAATCTAACAGAAGAGGGTTCAAAGACAACTAGAATCATACCTGGGTAAGTTGCAATGTTTAGGTTGCCATCTCCATTTAGTATAGAACTTATCTTGTCTACCATTTTCAGAACAACGAAACCCTTTATCCATAAACTTACAATCTGTAGACTCATACAATGGATATGTCTCATCCCATACCCAATCACCATGAAACACATCACAATCTTCTCCTCCTCCTCCTTCGCCATAAAATCTAACTCTTTTATCATCATCATTGAAAACAACAGAAGGAGAAGTTTCATTATTAACTCCTAACCAATCAAATCTCTTTGAAATCTGATGAAACTCAAACCCTTTCATCACAACAAGTTTGTAATAATCTAAGTAAAAAAAACAAGAAATAAAACAAAAAACTGCTAACAAAAAACAACTTAAGATCCCTGGTTCAATGGGTTTTACACGTTTTAACTTCTTTAATACTTCTAAGTATGCCATTGTTGTTTCTGGGTCTTGATTTCTTTGCTTCTCAGTCATTTAAGCAAACTCACTAAGAGAAACTGAAAATGGGTATTTCGAGATTTTGTAATATTCTTTGTACAAATTGAGACATGGGTTTTGAAAAATGAAGCTGAAGATGGTGTAAAAATTAAAACTTTCTATACATTTGCATCTAGAGAGAGAGAAAATGAAGTGTTTTTTCCCTAAACTAAGAAGTTTTTATCTAAACTGAGAAGGTTTTTAAGAGTACAGAAAGAACTCATTAAAAGAGGGTTCAATTAAAAATGGTAAGAGAACAGTGATTTCTCTGTAACCGTGTTTAGTGGAGAGAGAGAGAGAGAGAGATTTCCAGAGAGAGAAAGAATAGAGGCTGTCTTCATTCATGTCTTCGTGGGTTTCGACAGTTACAGTAAGAGGAAAAAAAAAAAGTAAAACTATCCTACTAACCAGTCTCATGATATTAGTTAGCATCCCTTGAGACTCAACTTCACTCTTCGTTGGTTGAGTAGCTAACGGATGGTCCAAATCACTAGAAAGTAAGATTATCTTTAACCGATAGTCGACAAAATACAGCCACAGTCGTCGATCAAATATAATATTTAATCGAGGAAAATTACTATACGAGATTATATCTTGTCGCTGATCGACGACGATAAATTATAGTCGCGCAAAATCATAAGTCCTCGTCTGTAACCGAACGATTTCCCAGAATCTCGCTTAAAAATACGGGCGAAGAGTTGGCATTCCGCCTAGGGCTGCATAGGAACCGACCGGAACCGAAAAACCGGACCGGAACCGATAAAACCGTACCTCCAAAAAACCGGACCGAGGGTACAGGGTACAGGGTACAAGTACAAAATTTAGGAACCGGGTACAAACGGGTACAAGGTACAGGTACAGCCTAAGAACCGACCTGTACCGACCCAAGGAACCGATCAATATTAACCATTGATCTTTTTATGTTGATTTAATCTCTATCGTTGAAACTGTGGCTGGAGAATACCTGCTCGTGTGTATCTCCTCCGAAACCAGAAACAAGGTTCTGCTTCTTTTCTTCCACCTACAACTCTTCACGCGACAGAATTGACTCACTAAATCAAAAATTTGAACCTAACCCGTCTTCTGTTTATGGGTGAATTAGTGTTCTGAAGAGGCAAGGGTTGCTTTTCTTTTCAATTTCACTTTCAATTTCTACCCTAAATAGATTTAACTCGTTCACCATTTTCCTGTAGCTATTATGATTGTGTTAATTCTTTCGATTATTCTTTCTGCTCAATTAAGGTTTGACTGCATGTGGACTACCTTTCTTCCCATCATCTGATTCTAGCTGAAATTGGTTTCCTGTTGAGGTAGGGGGATTCTTCCTTGAGTTTAAACATTTTAAACTTCTGCCCTAATTTGATTTAACTGTGTATGTTTTCATTCCATTTCGGTGTTGTTGATTAAACCCCTGCATTGAGTCTGTTTAGAAACGAACATGCTTCATTTTGCGTTGTTCTTAAACAAACTTGTAATGAACTGCAAACACTTTAAAACCCCTGTAATGCAATTGTTGAACCTGCTTTGAATCTGTGTAAAACCCTTGTTTGCTAATTTGACTTAACAAGTAGTAGTTTTGAGCTCCTGAAATGTTGGATTTTTAAAACCCATTCCATCACATGGCCTGCTTTGATTTAAACTTTTAAACTCCTGTATTGAGTCTGCTGTTAAGCATGCCTCTCATACCATTTATGTGTCCAAATTCTCACTTAGTGAAAATGCCAGATTTTAGTATTTCAATGAATCTGTATTGTATTGCACATTCCCTTGAACTTGTATTATATTCAAACCTGTCTTGAACCTGTGAAGCATCATTTTAAACCTGTTGAATCTTTGAAGCCTCAACTTTAAGCCTTCTCCTGTTTTCTCAAACAAACTTGCCTGTGAATCTGTATTGCTTGTCAACATACCGCATTTGTGCTTTTGAAACCAATCTGTAATGCCATATTGAACTTGTATTTAAACTTCTGAACATGTGTTATTTCAACAATTTATATTAAATTTCATATATAACAAAAAAAAAAAAAGTACAGGGTACGTACCCGGAACCGGACCCGGGGTACAGGGTACAAAACCGGAACCGGACCGAGGATACGGGGTACAGGGTACAGGTATAAAACTTAGGAACCGACCCTAGGGAGGTACAGGTACAGGGTTCCATCAAGAACCGAGCCGAACCGACCTTTGTGCACCCCTAATTCCGCCAGCTCAAGCGGGATTCTAAAGTTCCGCTCCACCAGACGATAGCCCAGAAGATCGCCTACACATAAGCGAGTTGCTGAGATACCGCTCAAAATTTTAAAACACGGGTGGTAAGCGAGATTTGGGCACGTCGCTTCAACAGGCGAAATAGTGGGATACCGCTTGGGGAGTGGGCGGGGCGAGGTTCTGGGATCTCGCATGTATGTTTTTTTTTAGGCGGGAGACCACAATCTCACTTGTACCAGGTGAAGTGTTAATGTCTCGTCCGTTTTTCCAAGCGAGAGAATAGTACATCTTTTACCACCAAACGACATGCTAGTTTCTCGCCTGATCATCTCCCGTTGTTCTTACCCCGGGTCAAAGATCATATTTTTTGATCTTTGATCGATGGGTTTAATCGCCCATTGTGGATGCCCTAAGGCATACCAAAAGAAATAAATGCTGATGTTTTATCCAATGGTTGTTGATGTCTGGGGTATCAAGAGTTTGATGTGGAGGCGTATAAAGATGTGAAACTCAGCAGTGAAGAAATGAGGACACATTATGGCGGTTATATTTGGAAGGGGGTAAATTATCTTTGTTTGTACTGTAATGACGTTATATTATACTAGGGTTGGTTAAACAAGTCTTGAACATTCTTATAGAATCGAGGTAAAGCAGGATTTCCCAAATTTCCAAGATAGGCATTATTCGAAATCAGATTGCCAAGTTTGTAATCCACTCTGTTGCAGCATCGAGAAAAATGTTAATGTGAATAAAATGTATTGAAACAACGGAACATATGAGATGATTTATAATGCAGAATAAGGTTAGCCAGGGTAACACATAAGTAAGACCTAATTATTCATCAAGTGTTGTAGCCTGTAGGGTTCATTCCTGCCAAGGTTCTGATGAGAATATATGGATTCATGCAAATTAGTACATGTTCAACTCAACTACTATTCCCATGAAGAAAGTATGTTGGCATCCTTTGAAAAAGAAAAAAGGTACTACTTTTTGTCTTAACCTTTTCCGCTATCCTGCTTTTTATTATGTTAAGAGTCTTAAGACTCGTGAATATAGCCGTTAATCGATGGTCACATTGATAACTATGTATAGGACGGAGCTACCCTTCGGCCAAAAGTAGCCCCCGCCACCTCTGAAAATTTGCAATCCTTAACTAAAATTTTAAATTTTTTGTAATTTTTAAAAATATTAACACTAATTACCACCCCTGTAATTACCTTGGCCATCCTTATGTAAAGTTTTTAGCTGCGTCCCTGTGACTTCCTTTCAACAGTTCCCACTCTTTTAGCGCATGCAACAGTGGAACTTTGTTCTTTTTTTGAAAATTAATATATGTTATAAACATGTATTTTAGTTAAGTAAATTTATAATAAATCTAGGTTATTAATATTTATTTATCGTGATGTTCTTGTGTCTAGCTTTATAAATAAAGACTCTATTATTTATTATTTTACACACATTAATAAGAATTCTCCTCCTCCTTTTTCTTTTTTTTCTTTTTCTCTATTTTCTTTGCTTTTTTTAGTTTACGACACATCATCAGCACGTAGTTCTACCAACTTACCGGAATATGGATTTTTCTAAAGGAAAATTTACAACAAACGGTGAAGTTACATGTCTTGTGGATAGTGCCACGACACATACAATTCTTCATGACAAACGATTTTTTTCCCATTTAACTTTAGTTGCGGCTTATGTTAGTATAATATCAGGGACCTCTAATCTTATTGAGGGTTGTGGAAAAGTCTTATTAATGTTACCTAATGGTACAAAAATCTATATTCATGATGCCTTATTTTCACCAAGGTCTAAAAGAAACGTGGTGAGTTTTAAAGACATTCGTCTAAATGGGTATCATATTGAGAAACCAAATGAAGCTAACATAGAGTATCTATGTATTACCACTATTGTCTCGGGAAAGAAACATGTATTAGAAAAACTTCATGCTTTGTCTTTTGGGTTATATCATACTATTCTTATTGAATCACATCTTATGAATCATTCGAAGACTTCTGATCCTAGTGTTTTTAAACTTTGGCATGAACGGTTAGGTCATCCGAGATCAACAAAGATGCATCGAGATGTAGAAAACTCGCATGGATATCCTCTAAAGAATCTAAAAGTTTTATCCACTACAGATTGTCCATGCAACGCTTGTTATCAAGAAAAGTTAATCATTATATCATTTTTGATGAAAGTTGGTATTGAATCACCTAATTTATTGCAACAAATTCAAGGAGATATTTGTGGGCCAATTCACCCTTCCTGTGGACCATTTTGTTATTTATGGTTCTGATTGATGCTTCCACATGATGGTCCCGCATTTGCTTTCTTTCGACTCGTACTATTGCATTTGAAAAGCCTTCTTATACAGATTGTTAGACTACGAGCCCAGTTTCCAGATTTTCCAATCAAAACTATTCGTCTTAATAATGCTGGTGAATTCACATCTAAAATATTTGATGAATACTGCATGTCGATTGGTATGGATGTTGAGCATCACGTTGCTCATGTGCACACTCAAAATGGTCTAGTATATATAGAGAAAGTCTAACGCTATGAAGGGGGAAGAAAAGAGGAGGTTGGTGGGGGGCTGTGTCGACGTATGTGAACAAAGGGGAAGACGGTGGAGTTTTTGAGGCTTGGAGACAAGGAGAAGATCCGCACAGTCAGTTTAATCTTTCTCTCATCCTCTACTTTTGTTAATCTTTTTATGGGTTTTAAGAAATCCATCTCCCTGTTTTGCTAGATTTTGTGACTAGGGTTTTAGGTAGAAACTAATTTTAATTGTATATTCATGTGAACTCCATAGTAACGTTTCGTATGATTCAATGACTAGTAATTTCACTTCATATAGCTTGGTATCTAATTGTTTATGTGATTTTTTTTTATTTTCTTATGATTTTCAATTGATATGTCGTGCTTGGGTTAAATTTTTTGACGGTGTATGCTTTAGGATTGATAAATAACGCTTTAGAATTGCTACATTAGCAGCGAAGGAGATTGCATCGGTGAAACTAAAACATTTAGGATTTTATGAAATATTTTCCGAGATATGAGGTTGATTCCAATATTTGTATCGAGTATTATAGAAAATATGTTTGGACATTGTATGAATTTAGCATGATTAAGTTGGTGGAAACCAAATTCCCTAGTTATTGATTCCGTCACTGTTTAATTTTAATTTAGTTTATTTTATATTTTCATTTTTGTTTTCTAAAAATTCCAAAATTATTATATTTGATTAGTCAATTAGGAATATTGATTGCAGTATTTGCCCGTTCCCTGTAGGTTCGACCCGTACTTGCCGTTGTCTACTAGTTAGATGTCGTGCGATTGCGGTTATTATATATAGGTTTCTCAGAATCCTATCAAGTAACATATAAAATTCTATCATTTTCTACGCTTCTATTGCCGAGTAGAGACGATTTTACTAAACAGAAACAAAATGAACAATATAACTTAGTCGTTAGATTTTACCTGGAGCTCCGTAATCATCTTGAGTTGATACTAATGTCAAGTGATCGTCCAAGGAGCAATGACCGGTGAAGTAAAAACAGCAAGGTTGAAAGAGCATCGTCTGGATAGCATGGTCTAGTAAGGCATGGCTAGGTAGGGAAAGCATGGTAGAAGGACCAAATTCGCATGGTTGAAGCCCCCCGTCTGTTTATGATAATCTTGAAGGGAATATGAATATCTATTTTTTTTTATGTTTCTAGGAAGAGACTCCCACTAATAATCAAAGTAATGATGAACCTCAAGTATCTTCAGAAGACGAGGATGAAAGTCAATATGATTCTGAGTCAAGTGAGGAGGATAATGACTTCAATCGTATGAACAACAAAATTAACTTCCCGAATGGTTTGGAGAGTACCCAAGTGAGTGCTCATATTGTATTATATTTATAATAGCATAAAATTTCCCCTTAGTGATGGAATTGAATGGAAATTTTGAGTGAATGAATGAAAAAGTTCGTTATAGTTCGTTGTCCGAAATTTCAGATATAAGGGTCTTCATTGAAATGCTATAAAATCTTCATACTATGTCCGCTTTCGATTATCCACCCAAACGTTTTGATGCCCAGGAGACCATCTATACCCTCTTAAAAAAATTGAGTTTTGCATTCGTTCAGGGCCTCAAAAAGACGAAACAACAAAAATTCAGGAAGAATTCATGAATTTTTCAGGTACGACATAGTTCAATGTTTCGATCATATCTCTTAGTTCATTTATCCGATTGATATGATTTTTTAGTATATTGTAGAGAAAATCTAAGATTTTGGTATATAATTCATCCCTAGATTCATCACCAATTACTCCCAGCTTGAAACTTTGTACAAGGCAGTGCAAAATTGCACCAGACGAGCTTGATGCAGAAACGTTTTTGTAGGTCTTTGGACCATTTGCTTGTGTCTTGGATGATTGATAAAGAATATTAATGCCAATGATCAGTCCTCAAGTGTACATCACTTGGAATCCATCATTATAAACATATATAATATGATTTAAAAGAGATATCATGCTTCTAGACACTTTATCCTCTCATATTGAATAAGAGAGATATCAAAGTCTCCCTGTATTGCATTTTTGGTTGTTGCTAACGTGATGGGGATGAAGAAAGAACTTGAATGAAAGTCAGTGCCGAAGCCTGCATCGGCGTTGAGTGTCTGAGTTGTCAAGAATCGTTAGATGGACGTCCCCTTTGCACTTCGTAGATGGTTAAACAATGAATTGTTTGTTGATGAGATGAGAGATTTTTTGTTTGGTTTGATTTTTGGGTTTGAATGAATAAACGATTGGAAAATGGATTATAAAAATTTGAACTAATGGGTTTTGAATTGAAATTGTCAAATGCATATGCATATTGCATACATTTTGGAGGAAAGCAAATTATAAGAAATTAGGGGTATTATTAGACGTAGTTAGTAGGATAACTAGACGTCAAAAGCTTTGAGCCATTTGCCATGTATCATCGCTCCTACTGGATCGTTAGCCATAGTGATTAGCTTGTAGTGTCCACAAAACGTAGTCTTAGCAATCATACAAGGCCATTCCCACTTATAAAAGAGACTTGATACGGGCGACTAGTTGAATTTGGATGCCTTCACTACAAGATCATCAGGCTTTCCCATCTCAGTGTGGCATATCTTCTTCTTGCAAGACTCTTCTTTCATCTATGGAGTGTCATCTTCAGTGTTTTTTTAATAGTAGGCATCAATTGAATTACATATGTCTCATATGTACCTCTTTTACGTCTGGGGATAATTTCAACCCATTTCAAAAAATACCCAAAAGGAACAACTTCCCACTCGCACCTTCGAGTTATGACAGAGTTTGCTTTACCACTAATGTCAAGTCCTCAAGTGTGAGAAGAGTGAATTATGTTCGTAAGTGAAGAAGTATTCTGAGTGTGGCCTACTTTATCATAGTATTTATCAACATATGATTCCACGCCTTCTGTAGGCTCATGTTACGTTGTCATCAAATCTTGAAATTATCATGAGTAGAAGAGAGGGTTGTCCACCACAGTTTCCTCGTGAAGTACAAAGTTGTCTATAGGAAGCAAGTGTGTTACTGAAGATGTATTGTGAGCTACCATCTTGTTTATGTGTATCCATGTACGTCCTAGGATCATATCTTAACCTGGATCTTGCTTGATTACGTAAAATTTGGTTGTGGTGCAGATTTATTTCAAGAGTGATGTAACCATAAGCATTTATGGATTTTCCTTCGGGATCTCTGATTGTTTTCGGGGCATAGACAGCTTCATGACGAGTGATTCCCACGGCTCCGGGTATCTTAACAAGGATGATGTTAACAACAGTGCATCTATCAATTAATGTCTCACCGACTCTGTATCTTTGAGACGAGTAATGGTGATCAGTCCCCAGTCACACTCTTCTTTTTCTTTATTCTTCTGAGCAAGTTGAGGATGTATTTCATTTTTGTCAGGAAAAGATAATTGCCTGCCAGACACAACATGGTTGAGAACGGTGAAGGCGCCTTTGCGTTGTGTCTTTGAGAGGTAGAGAAGCTCATATATGTACTACATCAGGGATTAAACTTTTTGATTGACAAGTTCTTCATACATGGTAAAACTCCTGACAGGAAGAGGATTTTTGTATACGGATTTTTGTATACTCCCTCAGTCCCCAGGTCCAATTCTCCTGATTTGATCTTTTCCTTGAATATATTCTTCAAGTCATCGTAATCAGTAGTGGGGTGATCAACAAACCTGTGCAAACGATAACAAATGGGGTATGTCATTTCCTCGAGGAAGCATTGTTATTCAAGCAGAGTCCCTCAAGAAAGTATCATGGCGCCAGCTTCAGTCCTCGAGCACATTCCTCGAGGAAGCATCCTAGTGCCATCCCTAGCCCATCCTCAAGAGCATGGTGACCATCTCGTGCCCGGTCCTTAAGAACTTCTATAAACCTTGACTTCAAACACTTCTAAATTTTTGCCATTAACAAGTCTTGTTACTTTCAAGCTTGCGCACAACTACTAGACTTACTATTTTCACTAGACTTGACACTGATCAGTCTATTTATCCACTTAGTGAACTGAGAAACTTGTCTCACTAATTTAGCAGGTTATTATCCTGACTTAACCAAAATAGTAGTAGTCCATGACTTCACTAATTTCTACAAGATATCAAATACATCACATAGGGGGGATTCTCATTGGGGTATCGGTATGGTGGTTTACAACAACGTGGGATGTGGCAACATATCCATTACGAGAAGGTAATAAGTAGTGAGACAGTTAGGAGCAGTTGAGAGGATGAGGAAGTAGTGGTCATACAGTCCTCCTGACTTAGTGAAAATGAATCCACTACAATCTCCACGATCATCAATCTATATTTCTACACTATTTTCACAACTTACGAGAAATTAGTGTGTTCACCATAAAACCATAAATAGATGGCTTCATTTATTCGAAGAAGAAAAGAACGGAGATCTATCCCAGAGATAATCCGGTTTATAGTCATAAATTTAGTCTTCAACTAGACACTACTATTTTCTATCACACATTGATTTCTCAACCTTTTCTGATTCCCTCCCCTAAGATCAATCCATCATTTTCACATTTATGACCGAAGCAAAACTGAACGGACACTTCTTGGTTTAAGCTTGTCTTGTATGATTTTGATCTCTCGAACCTACAAAAAGTATTATTCCAGTATAATTGTTATTCATCCGAAAAACAACAGTGCATGCACAATTATATCAAATGAGTGAACTAAGGACTTTTTTTAAAAACTGTTCAACACTAAGTTCAACATTAAAAAATGAACTAACAACAATGTCTTGGAGGAAATTTTCTTTTTATTTGTGATAACTATAAACCAAGATGCAAGCGCCTCCGTTTCGGATAATATGTCTACAAAACTGGGGAAACAAAAGCAATCATCGCACTTCTAAAAACAAAGAAGCAACTAGCTTTTAAAGAAGCTGAACAGTTGGGTTGCATCATGCCATTGTGAGGAAAATTAAAATTGTCTATAGCTTATGGATGAGTTTAGACCCATGTTGTAAGCTGCAATCAAATGGCAACAGGTATCATGGAGGTATAAGATTAGCCAGTCAGCTCTAACGCTCTTCCAAAGCCTCGTTACCAGGCCAGTCAGTCAGTAGACTTGAAAATGCACAAATGGAAACTAAATAGTCAATACCACTGAAAAAGAATCTGTGTGCAGGTCACGAACGCATGTGAAAAGTCATATTCTCCGACCAAATGTCTATAATACGGTAGAGACTTCTTTAAGTGCATAATTTATTCCAAAGCCCATAAGCTACCAAATAATTATTTTAAAATATCAACACCTAGCTCAACATTATCCATTTCCCTACAAGGAAATTATTTTAGTTATTTTTTTTAATGAATGACCTTCCAGTCTTCCAGTTAAGAAGATTACAACCTCAAATAAACTATAGACGATACATTTTCATAAAACATTTCTAATTCCATCCCAATTCTATTACCAAATTTCTAGTTTAACTACTCAAGCATCATATTCATATATATATACGATTTTAAGTTGGATTAAAATTATCTCATTATCAATAATATTACTTAGTAGGGTCATTTAATCACAGATTTTGATCAATAAAGAATTCCTCAACCTCCTAAACTAAAACTCTAGTCTCATTAGTTGATCTGCGACTAAGGAGTCGAGATGTAATAGGAGGATTTCCTCATGTAATGAATAGAATAAAGTTTATCACTAAGAAATGGTACTTTAAAATATAAAAATAATTCGCTTTATTATGACTCATTTCCCAGTTCTTAATTATTTGAAATTAAAAAGTTAAATTTACCCTAATTTTTCACAAGATAAAATACAATCAATTCAAATATATAATCATTATCATTGCTTCCACACCATATGCATATAAATTAAAATTTAAAATAAAAATTACAGTCGCATGGATTTCTAATTTCAGTTATTTTGGTTTATAATAGAAAAACAAAGTAACAGACACACCTCCAACATTACCATATTAATTTTTTCATTAAACGATAAAACTCATTAATTTAAAAAAATATATCAAAGGGTTAAAGTAATTATACAGTATACAATCAGTAATAACTAATAAATGAAGTATCTTATATTGGATAAGTGTTAAAGAACGATTGAAGAGTGATATCTTACCTTAACAGTTGCAACCGTAAGCCAAGAGATAAGAATTAGACACGCTGACAACTAAGGTATTTGGGACAAATGGATATTCTTTTAATTTTACAATTTTCTTCTCACTTATTTGCCCCCACGGTTTTAGAAATTTACTAAATAAACATAGTTATGCAATTAATTTATAAAACCCAGTGGGGACCAGGGCCCCCACTAGGCCCTTACTAAATCCTTCCATGTTGATATCGTATAGCTTATGTAAGCACAACACAAAATACTCAATTTCTAAATTTAGTATAAAGAATAGGAAAGATATAAACAAGACAAACACATAGTAAAAAAAAAACTAGGGATAGTAGCCAAGGAAATAAACAAGAAAAATACTTCAAGTGCATGTCAAGTGATAATAGCCTTCATCTTTAGCTTTTGTACGTTGGACTAAATGTTACATTTCGTTCACAATTAATAAAAATAACTAGTAAACCTTAATGACCTTTAATAGTAATATGATTCAAAGCTCTATAGTTTATACTCATCCTCCACGAGCCACCATGTTTCTTCACTAAGATCACGGGAGAAGAGTAGAGATTATTGTTTGGTCAGATTACACCGCACAACAACATATCATTGACAATTTTCTCAATCTATGTTTTCTGAAAATGGGGATATCAATAAGGCTTAACAAAAGCATGTCCATATCCCTGCTGCAACGGAATTATATGGTCTTCTAAGAGAAACTGCAGTCGTCGACTGATGGATCTAGACGAGCTGCTGGAGTAACGCCTGGGACGAACGACATTCTGTGGCCTCGCTCAGAGTCAGGCGCAGCTGTGGAGTTCCGCCCGTACACAAGCGGCATTCTGTGACCTCGCTCACAATGGGCGGTTCTCTGGCGCACCGCTTGGAGGTAAGCGCTATTGTGGTACTCCGTTTCATCAGGCGAAGGCTCAGCATAACGCTTCGTCAGGCGAACTACCAGCGCAATGTTCGTGTTTCTGAACGTATTGCTAGGACGCCGTTTGCTGCTGAACGAGTTCTAGTACCCCGCTTGATCATAACATTTAGTCTTCGATTAGAGATTACTTTTGATCAGCTACAGTGGATTTCAGCGATTAAAGATTACTTTTAATCGCACGGCTGTGGCTCCATTTTCTCGACTAAAGATCAAATTTCATCTTTGATCCGCCGTTGGATTATGTTTATCATTGATTTAACCGTTGGCGTTACAACTACAATATTTTTACACTATATATGGAATACTAAACCAATTTCATTTTACTAAACTCACTCAAATCACTCGTTGCTATTGTATTCGAAATTTCTAAAGTTTTTTTTGCATTTAATAAGGTTGCAAATCGATTACAATTATGCCGCCATCAAAACCCCGATGTCCAAATTTTTCTACACTTGAAGATGTAACGATGTGTACAATTCATTTGTCAATATCTCAAGATTCTAGTATTGGTACCGATCAGTCCGAAGAAAAATTATGGTCTCGTATATTAAATTGGATGAAATAAGCAATACCTTCGATGCCAGAACGTAGTTGGACCTCCCTTCAGAACCGATTTCAAATTATAAGTAAAGATGTGGCACTTTTGTCTGCAAAGGAGGCGGAAATGGAAAGGGAACATCATACTGGATGGGCCCCAGAAAATAAGGTAACTACTCATTTAATTTTGCTGATTACATTAATGTTTCAAATTGTATATCCTCTGCTAAATTGAATTCAAAAACTAGATTGCAGAAGTAAAAAGGCTTTTCAAGGAAGCTACTGGGAGAAGTTTTAAGCATGAATATTGCTACACAGTTATGTTAGATAATATTAAATATTTCAAACGATCGACAGATGTTTTCGATTCATCACAAGCTGAGTCAGATTACGACATCGGTCATGACAACCAGAAAACACAAGACTTAGCCTAGATGACACCAGTGGCTATGAAGACATAGGATATATCCCTAACACATTAATCCGTCCAATGGGAAAAAAAGAGGCGAAACGACAAAAGACAAAAGGGAAAGCAAAATTTAGCGTCCAACGGGAAATGATGGAACATATTTATAGAGAGCAACAAAACTTCAACGCCAAATATACGGAACAAAGACAAATGAAGATGGCGAAGAGAGAATCTGAGTTTGCAGCAAAACTAGTTAGGAAAGAAGCAGAAGAGGAGTTTCGTATAATGACGATGGATCTGTCCGGAATGGATAATGTATCAAGACAATACATCGAACTTAGGAAGGCAGAATTTTTGAAGAAAAGATTAAACCAATCACAGAGGCCAGTCTTATAGAAGTTGTCATATTAGGTTTCAAATTTTATTAATTAATTTAGTTATTCTCAGTTTATTTTTAACCAATAAATTGTTATGTTTTTAATGTATCCTAATTTAATTATAAATTTCAATTTTTTTTTTTTTTTAAATTAATTCAAATACAATGGTTTGATTTACTTGATTCAAAAAAAATGAGCGTGGAAACTTCAGATATAAAATGAACATTGTCATATAACAAGACCTAATAAGTAAAGCTATAATCACTTTTGCAGGAATCGCGGCTACACTTAGCATGTGCAGCAAGCCTTTAAACCCCTAGGTGCCCGTAGTGGCCAGTTTTGTCTAGGGGGGTTTACAAGAGATTTACCCACAAAACCTATAGAGAGTATTTATAAATTTTTACTCTTCACCAAAATGTGACCAAATGTGTTCGATCAAGTCATTTCGCATACGAACCCCAGTATGTTTATCGAATACTGCACGTCTGCGTTGGTCAATGCTCATTCTCGAAAGTTCAAGAGTGTTGTGTCTAGAAATATTTATTGGTGCACCGTGGCTGCGTTGATCATACTCATGCGGCCAATCACCGGGTAAACGCTCATCTACCGCTATCATATTATGTAGAATGATGAAAGTTTTCATCATATATGCTAACACGTATGGATTCCACATTCGTGCTGGTTGTTTGATGATTTCAAATTGATTTTGCAGCACCCCGAAGCTGCGTTTTACATCTTTTCGACAACCTTCCTGCATAGCAGAAAATTTCTGTTTCTTTTGAGAATCTGGATGTTTAATCGTAGTCACAATAGTTGCTATCTCTGGGTATATTCCATCACCCAGATAATACCCCATATTGTATTGATTTTCGTTGACAAAAAAAGTTTACTGCCGGTGCTTTGCCGTTGATTAGTTTTCTGAAGATATACGAACGGTTCATCACATTGATATCATTGTTAGAACCAGGCATTCCAAAAAATGCATGTCAAAACCAAAGATCATACGACACCACTGCCTCCAGGATAATACTTGTACTACCCTTGTACGCAGTATAAGCACCAGATTCAGCCAATGGGCATTTATCCCATTTCCAGTGCATGCAATCAACACTTCCAATCATCCTTGGAAATCCCCTTTCCTTGTTCTCAGTGAAGCAGTTCAACATCACGCTTAGTTGGTGTGCGCAAGTATTCTTTCTCGTACAGATGGACTATCATCTTACCGAACCTACGAGTAGCTTCCAACACTGTGGTTTCTCTGATCCGTAAATACTCATCTATTGCACCTGCCGCACATCCGTAAGCTAACATTCTTATTGCGGCAGTCACTTTTTGGTGAGGGGTTAATCCAAGAACACCACAAACATATTTTTTTTGAAAAAAATAATTATTTACCGCCACATCATCACCCAAAATACGGTTGAATAATTCTCGACGCATTCTAAATCTTCTACGGAATACATTTGGAGGAAACGTCGGGTTTCTGCAAAAGTAATCTCTCCATAGAATTTTGGAACCAGTATCACGGTCTCTTGGTATTTGTATACTTGTATGTGGCCAGTTCATACTTGAAACAATTAATCCAGCAGTGAGTGCTTGGTTATTATAGTTCAATGCAAGTGAACTTTCGTCTGATGAGTAATAACTATTGTTATCATCATCGCCTAGTGAAGAAGAAGAAGAAGAAGGAGGAGGAGGAGGAGGAGGAATAAAAGAAGAGGAACAATAGTTGTGAATGTTATTTAAAGAGTTTGCCATTTTCTTTTTTTCGTTGGTTGTATTGGAAGAGATGGTGGTATTTTTGGTTTTTATAATTGGAGAATTGGGTGAGTTAATTTATATGAAGATTCACAAATGATTTTGAGAATTGAATTGACAATACACAGTCACCATTTCAATGCAAAAATGAGCGTTGGCAATTCAGAGATATTAATTGTAGGTTGACAGGATAATAAAATGCAAATCACCAAAAAGTGAAAGGGAAAAATGTCACACTGGATATTTGACAATACACACTTTTTCTTATTTCAATGCTAAAACAGTAAGATAAGTTTAAAAAAGTAAGACAAGACAAGAACAATAGCATATGATAGTAAGACAAGACAATACAGTAAGAAAAAGTAATATGAAAAGAAAAAGTAATTTGAAAAGTTTGAAAAAATTATATTTTTTTTTTTTGTTAAACTAACAATTAAGATATGAAACGCCAATAGCAAATGACATAAACGACAGAGTTTTCAATTGACAATACAAAACAAAAAATGTAAGAAAAGTAATTTGAAATGACAATTCAAATATGACTACAATTCAATGCTAATGAAAAACTAGTCTTCTGGATCAAGCGAATTTTCGGAGGCCGAGCGCGGTGGCATAAAAGGAGGCAAAAATGGTATGACACTATAGATATTTGATTGGATTATTGATGAAGATCCCTGAGACATTGTGTTCCACATTGGTGGTGGCAAATTCTGAGAATAGGAGCCAAACCCAATGGGTGGTTGTTGTTGACGAAAATGGGCAAGTTGTGAGTTCAACATGGAAACCTCATTTCGTAGCTTCTGATTTTTTACTTGTTTGGCAATGAAAGAGTCCATCCGATCCTTAGTTTCATTTAACATAAATTCCCGAAACTCTTGGATAAAATCAGAAAACTCTTGAACTAAACCATAAGCGGTGAGCTGTGATAAAAAAAAATTAAATTAACTATTGAACCAACAATGTAAAGTAAAATCAAAAATATAGTTTCATTTGTTGAATACTTACGTATGGTAGCTGTTGTGGGGCGGAATTGGTACATGTTCACGGCGACGTGGGATGTGTGTTTGATACGGTCACCAGCATATCCGTACGTTTCAACCTCCCAATTGACTTTCATGACATATTTGTAAAGGTTAGGTACATGTCGCCAATATTCAAAATACAGATCATAGTCCACGATACGTACATATTCACTTGCGGGGACATGACAGTATATAGTCATCTCCTCAAACACGTCGTCGGTGAAGTTGGAAACCCGACTAGGGGGGTTGGCAGGAACGCCCCATGTTGCATTGTTCTGCCTCCAACAACGATCTCCGAGATACATGGTATGCTTTATCCAAAAAAAGTACAATAAACAAATACCAATCATTTAACCAATATACAATGACAAAAAAATTTAATTGTTAAATCAAAGTTATTTATAAACTCACGGTGCTTAGCCAAGTGAATATAACCCTTCTCCCAGAGAGCTCTAAAACTCTGCGTCGAATTTCAGGTTCCAGGTACTGTACTGCATTTCCCCACGGTTGCCAAGTTACAGAGTCTACAGACAACTGATTCAAATCAGTCCTTGAACGAACAATGTCAATACCCTTCTTCCGGCTACACAACCACCTACGACATCTAGGCAATTGATATTCACTTTCAGGCGAAGGGTTATTTAGACGACAGATGCCCATATATTCGTACCCCCAAAACTACACTGTCATGAAAACCAATGGAATAAATAACTTAGCAATAAAAAAATAATTTAATAGAATTTTAAATAACACAAACAAATTTACCTCCAAAATTTGGAAGGGTCCGGACAATGACTTTTGTCCCCTAACAGCTGCGGCGAGACCATAATACAATTTAGACAACGCAGGAGTACTCCAGTCGTACTGGTCAACTGCATTTAGATCCTCAAATGCCGTTAACCATCCAGCATCAATATAGGTTTTTGCATTTGAAAAGAAGAACTGACCCAAAACATACATATAGAAGGCTCTGGCCACTCTATCAGCAAGCCTACTATCATCGTTAGACGCAGTCAAAGTTTGTTCATCAAAATATACGCTCAAAAATATGACAGTAATTGCATCTGAAACCCAGTGGAACGGAATACCTTCTCTTTTACAGACCGCACTATCTTTGAGTTCAGGAAATATATGCTCTCGGATATATTCAAACTGAAACTTATCTGCATCATACGGAACACTACTGCCAACACCTATACTAATCCCTGTCAACATTACCCAATCAAGGGGAGTGACCCAAGCTCACCAAAGGAGAAGTGAAAAGTGTTTGTCGTATCCCAAAAGCGCTCGACTATATAGTCAATAAGAGCATGGGATGAATCTACTTCATCTATGGCCAGTAATCGTCCCCATCCTCCCCTTTTAATAATATATTTTACTCTAGGGGCATGTTTAATAATACATCGGTAGATCTGAATGACGGATTTGAGAGAACCACGATGTGAAAACTTGAAATTGACGTGCTCCTCCGTATCTTCCACAAATGTATATTGTTCAAACCCGGGAACATCAACCGTTTCTTCTCCCATACGGCCATCTTCTGATTCCTCGACGATTTTAGCCTTTTTTGCCCTCTTCTTTCGGCCAACGAATCTGGACGTCACACTGCTCGACATCTGGGAAAACAATTCATACAACATTGAAAATCAAGAGCAAATCCCCACAATGCATAAAGATAAAAATCTAGTATAATCAATAAATCAAGGAAAAACATGTTAATTTCATAAACACAAAAGTAATTATCTAATTACATAATCATATGTACCAACCTAAAAAAATGAAACATTGTTGAACAAAATTCACCATTAACAAAATAGAACAATCTCAATGCCCTAATTATACCAAATATCATAAAAATTCCCCAATTGCAAAAACTTCCTTACACATATGTTTTAAAATATAAACATTTCAAATTCCCAAATTTTCTAGACAATCTACTCAATTTATCAAAAAATCAACCACAACCCAACTAAAATTAAACAATAACTTCATCAATTATATCTTCAATTCAACAAATTATCAACAAGTTTTTATACCCAATTTATAACATTCATAAACCCTAAATATTTTTCCAATTCCATAATTACAACCTAATAATCACAATTCGATAATCAATTTATAACATGATAATTACATGGTTAATCATTCAACATGTATAACCAATTTAACTACAAAATCATCAAAAAAAACATACTCTACTTTTATTTACAAAACAAAAATAATTTATACTATTTTTTTTGTTAAAGGATACATTGATTGCGCTTGGAAAAATCTTGAGCGAAGTCTAACATTTTTGTAACGGGACTTTGGGTTCTCGTTTGGGAAGGTTAGTGTGAAGTTGGGTTGAGGAGATGGGTGTTGTTGGAAAAGCTATGTGCGGCTACAGGAGAAAGAAGTGAAAAAATTAGGGTTCTTTAGTTTAAAAAACGAAGTTAGAGTGGGGCGGGCTCCTAGCTAGCCTGGAAATACCAGGCGGTGCGCTAGGACACCGCCCGTCCCATTCCCTCACACGCTGTTTTCGCACACGCACAAACTTCTCACACGTTCTTTTCGCACACGCACAATAAACTCAGACGGGGTACTGGAATTTCGCTTCACCAGGCGATCTTCTGGAGAACCGCTTGTCGTTTGGGCGAGGTGCTAGGGTACCGTCTGGACTTGGGCGTTAAGTTGGCATTCCGCTACACATCAGGCGGTACCCTATCACACCGTCTGGAGCAAGCGAAGTTTTAGTATCCTGTCCTTCTTCTCAAACATAGCCCTAAGCCTTCGCTCAACATTATGCGCAATACTAGAACCCCGCTTGACTATCCATGGTTGTTCTTGGGCCGGAGTAAAGATCAATTTTTTTGATCTTTAGTCTTTTAGGATAATCGTATAACTGTGGATGCCCTAAGCGTCGAGGGGGGAGATATTTAGGTTGTGTTAACACTTTTTTGTGTTTAGTAAGAAATTGATGTACCTCATTACGTGCTTGACACATTTCCATTGGTGACTGCGATGCTTTAAGAGAATATAAATGAAGTAAAACTATTTATTCTTCTTAGCTGCTAGAAGTAGATTATGACTATTGACCATTTTGTTTTCAGATGCAGATAATCCATGTAGTGCAACTTCCTTACCATCAACTCTGAACTTCAATTTAGGCTTAGAGAAGTACAACTCAGTTGGACCCTATATGCGAAACTATTGAGTTCCTATAACAACTTCATAGCTCTCAAGTAGAAGTAATAAAGATTTTTGTTATTAGGAAAGCTAAACCGTAAAGGGGGAAAGCTGATTCTTGGTCAGATGAGAGTTTACTTACGGTCAAAAGGTGGATATAGTAAAAACAAATACAAGTCATCACCGAGAACTTTGGTTCTAAGGGCAACTGCAACGGTTGGACTATCCTAAATACCAAAGAGTAAAAGAATTTGGTCGTTTTTCATTTTAAACACAACGGTTTTGTGAGTAAATATGATCGCACGTCCTTTTAATTAGACGTCTGTTATAAAGCGTTATTGTAGATTAACTTTAGGTGACACAGACGTTTCTTTAGTGGGACGTATGTTGTTGGGCGCATATTTTGGTGAGCGTTTCATATTCTGGAACCAGACGCACTTATAAATGAACGTTGCATACTCATACGCTTCCTTAATCAAACGTATGTTTAAGCGTCCACACTAATCAGCGTATATTGTACAAGCGTACTCGTATAGGAACGTATGGAAGTTGAGCGTTGTATTGTGTGGAGGTTTAGTGATATACGTTGTGCCTAAAAGACGCCTGAATGCCAGAAGCCCCTCTATAATAGCGCTTAGTATTGAAACGTCCACCAACAGAAGTGTGAGCTGAGTTTCACGTTCACCTAAAGAAGCGTAATGAAGCACGTCCACCAGTGTGAGCGTTAATAAGACTGGTACTCCGGCGCGTTCCTACAAGAGCTTCTGGTGCTCCGGCGCGTTCCTAAAAGAGCTTCTGGTGCTCCGGCGCTTTCCTACAAGAGATTCTGGTGCTCCGGCGCCTTCCTAAAAGAGCGCATGTTATCCGACGTCTTTTTAATAGAACGTATGATATACGGACGTTATTTCAGTAGAAGTTTTAACCAGACGCTCATTTGGCTTGTGTTTCTTCTACTAGCGTTGTCCTAGTGAAGCGTTACTTCATACGCATTCTTTTGTGAGCGTCCCATCAAACGCTTCTCAGCCACTGCGTCCGTGTTTCAAAACGCTTTCATAAGGAAATGTCTTTTGTTAACGCCAATTAGAAGAGCGTGCGAATATATATAAGATTTGGAGAATTTTTTTTCTGGAACAGTGGTTTTACTCGCCTCATTCCTATATATACTCGTCCGTTGCGGTTGATTTTGGCGACCAAAAAGTAAATTTAATTTTTACTCTTTGATATAATCGTCCGCTACAATTGCTCTAAAACTGATTCTTGGTCAAACGAGAGTTTACCTAGTCAACAGGTGGATATAATAAAAACAAATACTAGTCATCCGTGAGAACTTTGGTTTTCTTCTTCCATCGTCACTAACTTACTATAGATTTTATTAATCGAAGATTTGAAGCAACTTTACAAGATTTGTACAATTTTGTTTTGAAAATATCATATATTTTTATATCAATTCAATTGTTTTTTTCTGGAAGCATAATTCAATTGATATCGAAATATATTATACAAATTATGAGATAATTTCTTGTTTGACTAATTAAATAGAGTTGGAATTGAAGATAAATTATGAGATAATTTCTTGTTTAACATTCCGTATAACTGTTGTCTAAATAAACATCTACAGATATTGGAACTCACTCTAATATTAATTGGAAATTATATATTATGCCACACATCTAACCCAGTAGAGTTAGTAAATAAGTGGAAAGTTAAAATATAGTTGGACATTTTACTTTTACCTTTCCAATGGACGGTGAAGCAAATTAAACATGGTTAATTAGTTGACCGGATCCAAACTTAAAAGTGGACAAAATAAAAGATTCAAACACGAAACTATAAAATTTAATGGAATCCAAAATCAAAATTTCACTAATACTAATAAGCATTGATATGTATCTGATAACCGGTACAACAAACCAAGGATACCTGGTACAACAAACCAAGGTTTTTTTCAAAAAAAAAAAAAAAACACTGTATAATATGATCATCGAAGAGAAAAATGACATCATGCACCTTGATGCATGTGGATTTTTTATTTTTTTTATTTTTTGATACGTGAAAGTCGGGTCCAGACGCCTATCCTAACCCAATCAGGCAGTCTGGTCCTACTGCCAGATTCATTTCACCAACCTAACTATACAACTAGTTAATATGAATATAAACCTTTATAATGAGAACTGAATCTTAACTTTCTTCTTACTGGAGTTGATGGAAACCATCGAGATATAAGTTTAAACCCGTATTTGGATTGTCTAAGACCATGATTTTTATGATAAACTTGAATAAATGATAACTAAACTCTCTACCGACTTCGGGGTTCAAAAAGTTAAACTGGACTGCAAGCGTGAGGTAGTCACTTTAGGAAAGACTCTTCTATAGAAAATCTCAAATCTCTAACATGGAAGAAAACTTTACTTTTGGGTTTATGCTTTTACAATCCTCTATGCTCCCAAGACTGGACTGGTTAAAATGTATCCATCCAAATCTTTAAGCTTCTATGCGAGAAAATTTTAGCTCATCTTTTTCTATTCTGAAATAATTTTTTTAGCTTAATGGCTTTTTATGTTATCTTAAGCTAGATTTATTAGAACTATTCTCTTTATGAAGGGAAACAACCCCAAATCTAGCGATTAGACCTGGTTAAAGATAAAAGAAAAGCCAAACAGAAATGAGGGGTGTTTATGCCAAAAATCTCTTCAGCACAAATCAACCAAAATCATCAAAAATCAATCAAAAGAAAAGAGGAGAAATTGTACACAGGATTTAACGTGGTTCGGCAATGAACAGCTTACATCCACGGGTCATGAAATTGAAAGGTTTTTATTGATCAATTGAATGTTACAAAATACAGAGAATTCCATTGAAGGTATGATGTTTACAGTGACATTCAGTTTCAAAGAGAAAGAGTCTGATCCCTTCTTCTGTTTTCTCTCCTTCTCTTTTAAAGGAAAATCCATCCATCTTGGATCGATGAGTCATCCAGCTTGGATCGATGAGTCATCCAATTCTATTACATGGCGTCCTCTAATCGTCCCACGTGTCGACCAATCTCTTCCAGATATTTCCATGTGGCTTCTCCCTATCCGTCCACTTGTCGATCTAATCTTCTTATCCTACGGGACTGGTCCGATCCTTGGTTCGATCCCTGGTACGATCCCTGGTATGATCCAACATCATTTCGATCCATGCATCGGGACATCTTGTGCTCTTCACTTTGCTGCCACGTGTCAGAGCAACTTTTTGGTACTCACAAACTTGCCCCCTTTTCTTGAGAGTTATTTGAAGAAAAACTCTTAAGAGAATAACTTCACGCAAATTTCATCTGAACCTTGGTGTGATCCATGCTTCGGATTAACAATACTTCAAATTTGTGCAACGGTAGCACTTCAGACTTGTGTATTTTCATGGCCTCGTCATATTTTTGTCCCTACAAAACAGAATTTTATATATATACTGATCGTTGGGTTAAACATTTTTTCATGAGTACAATGGATCGAGATCCCACACATACGAAACAAACCCGAGCCAGGGGTAAGATACAGGGTTGGTCCCGAACCGTACTCTGAAAAATGATAACCGGACTCTGAAAAATGAGTATTTTGTATCAAGACTCTTTCATAGGTTCTGCGACCTAATAGTCTTATCATGTCTCCAGCCACGGAGCTCGGTAGGAAAACACGCTTAATTTATCTCGGGCATGGAGTAAATTAATGTGTCCCATAAATTTGCTCAAGCCACTGAGCTTAGTAGGATTACACGCCTAATTTATCCCTGGCATGGAGTAAATTATGTGTGATCCACCATTTTATTAAGACTCCTACATGGGTTCCCTCTTTGGGGATGCGCCCATTAGCCTTATTTCAAGACTTTTACATGAGTTCCCTCATTGGGGATGCACCCACTAGTCTTTTTTTTTTCTCCTGAACGGAGAAATATCGGTAAGAAATATACCTGAAATGTAGATGAGAAGTATACTTGAAAAATCATCCAGATATTTCTCATTTCTCATTTCTTATTTAAGACATATCTCATATTCTTCTATATACATGAGAAGCATATATATAAATAAATATATGACATATATTTTTAAATAAGACATGAGAATTATCCAGATGAATATTCCGAAGTAATCGCTGTTTGAGAGATCAGAAGTATACGAATCTAGAAGTATTCGCCTTCCAGAAATATTTGATGATAGGTTGAAAGAGATCCCCATTTTTTAATGATAATTCATGTTGGAGCGTTCAGATTGCCGCAAGAAATATAAGAGGCATCGCCTTTCGAAGAAGTTCAGAATAAATTGAAGTATTTACTGAATGAAGTATGAGCCATTTGAAGTATCTATCAATTGTCGCCTTATGCTAAGAAGTACAAGGCATATAAATGGCGAATAATATTATTTATTTTGTATTAAGTAATTATTGAAATGAAATACCTAATTGGCGCGCAGTATTTAGCTCATTTTATAGCTAAAACTTTGATTTCTTTTTAGCATGCCCCCCAGTGCATTAGTATTGCATAGCTGCCGCATCTCTGAAGTGTCCTTCATAGGTATCTTCATATCTCATAAAAATGTCTTAAACATTTCATGACATTAAACGGGTACAAGCTAAAAATGATCTTCATGCTCTTAATTGCATATCACAATTAGGTCTAATCAAACAAATTTGAATTTGTTCAGACTTAAAAATACATCATATTAATTCAATAAGTTTCTATCATAGATGATTATGCGATTAATTATCATGATGCATGATATCACATGCGATTCAGATACTATTGAAATCATTTGATCAATTCATACTGTATGACAGACAATGTGTATATAATCCAAATAAGCTCATGCTTTTTGAACAATGAATTGAAGGATGATAATCAATAATCATTCTTAAATTTAAAATTGCTACTTCTAATATGCAATTAATATTATAAACTTTATAATCGAAAATTTAAAAAAGATAATGCATAATTATCTTTTCCGAAATGCTTGCGGATCGATATATGTCTTTTGAAGCTGTGATAATAATTACCCAGCTATATCATCATTTTTTTTATTTTATTTTTTTAAGAAGATAATAAAGGAAATTTATCATGCATCATACAAAATGATAAGCAAAGAGATTTGGTCTGGTTCAACTGAGTTGGATCAAACTCAGTGGGACGACTCACTGGAAAGAAAATCCAGCAGAGTCTGGTCTGCTTGCTGGTTATTCCAGCCTAGTTCAGGCTATTTCAATCAGTTCTACCCTGCAATTCATACAGGTTCATTCTAACAGAAACATGATATATCAAAACATTTGATTTATACAATAAAAATAACTCATGTGATTGAGCAAATGAATTTAATTCACAAATGATAATGCATCTATACAGGGCTTGAATGTACATACATATACATGCAATATTTATTAAGGGTTAAAGCATAGTAAATTTGAAAGGAGGCTACACACAAATATCATGTGGGCCTATACAATCTATAATTTGTTAATAGTAAAATGCATAATCCAGCAACTCAAATCAAAGAAATTGATTTGTAAAACATCAATTCAAGAAAACTTTAAATATTATCCTTTCATCAACTAAAGAAGCAGTCAAGCATACTTCGATTGCAAACATGCGAGAATAAGTTTATGCTCTACAGCAGTAAAGAGAATTCATTATTGAATCACACATAGATGATTATTCAATCAAAAATAAAGATACTTAGCTGTTTGAAGAGACTTGTTGTGAAAGTTGCAACATTGAACTATGTAAGCTCCAAATCCTTGTTTGCGACAGAGTTCAGGTGAGGGAGAAGAGAAGCAAAGCTTATCTGTAGGCTCGGTCAGCGAGAAAGGGATCTGGTGGATGCATTTTCATCGTTTCTTTTATGATTATTTGAAGATATGGATGATTGGGTTGGTCTGAGTCCGAAATAGGCCTGGAAGCTTCTGTAATGTCATTGCAACAATGCTTGTAAACCCATCTGCCCCCGAAGTGTTTTGGTATGACTCTGCAGAGAACATTGGTGCTTGTAAATCTCTTGGTGAAAAACTTGCGATTCAGGTAATCTGTCGAGCACTTGATGTGCGTGACTGGTGGTGCATTCAACAATTGAATTCCATAGCCATACACATCAAATTTCTCTTTCGTCGTCTCAAGGTCTTAGTCACCAGGAACTGTGCGAGTAGTGTCTTCAGAGACAATTGCTTGTACTTGACCTACAAGACTGAAATTCACTGCCAACTTGCACCTTTCGGTGCCTCTTGTTAAATCAACCATTAGAAAAAATCATTGTAATTCAGGAAAAATGAAATAGATGAGCAGAGATATTCATGATAAATTGAAGCCACTAGACCCTTGGCTATGAGAATTTGAATTAGTATTCTAGAATCAAAGAACTAAATTCTTCAATTCAACTGGCATGTTAATACAGTTGACTTTCATTAGCATTTTTATTAGTTCAGACCAAGTGTCCAAACACAATCTAATTCTCACGCTTGAGAACACTACAAAGAAAAACCAATAGCATATCTAAGGTATCATTCAATAATCACACAGTCATTCATTTAAACCATCCATTCAGTCATTAAAATCATCTCAAACATTATTCCACACAACCATAAGCATCAATGATTTCACAGTCAAACAACGAGCAATTATTTCTTGGCAAGAACTTTCCCAAATTCAATTTACAATCGAACCCATCAGCAATTAGACTATTCCCATCTATCTACAACATGCTAATCAAACTTAGGATGTCAAACAGGACATAACTAAGCAAGTGTTCAAAATGAGAATTCAGAGAAATTGTAAGTGATGATTTAACTTAGAATCCCAACAGAACAATAAGCTTCAATCATCTCTTAGAGGCAATACTGGATCAAGCAGTTCTTAACACAATTCATTTCACAAGTTCATGTCACGTTCCAAAACATATTCTCAAGCCTCAAGACAAATTCAACTATATATAACATTCAATTTTCTCAGCACATTCAAACATAGCACAAGACCTCCACCATATACATGAAAATTCAGGAATATGTCCTGCGAACATAACCTACTGTCCATCTTAAAAACACGCCTTATACTTACAGGATCCTAAAGGAATTTTAACCCTACATTCACAACAACATCAGGGACATGCTATAAAAATTTGAGCTAAAAGTGATGGTTAGATTATGAGATATGATTAATATCATATGATCCAAAATTGCTGAATTCAGGCAGACACAATCGTTTAAAATCCTCTATTTGAGGTACTTACTATGATCCATTTGTTTTGAAATTTTTACACATTACTCATAACAAAAATGGGTTCATCATATCCAAAAATGAGAGACAGACATGCAGTATAAGTACTTCGTTTAAACTTAACAACTCAGTCACATCCTACATGAATAGTTCTCTGTATTGCAACAATTTCCACTGCCTTTCATAACCTGATCATAATGAAATTTGGAGGGTACCTCCATTACTTAGCAAGTAATAACATGATAAAATTTTAAAAAAGTCCAACAGTTGGATCGATGAATATCAGTAAAACAAGAACTGAGGTTATATGGCATACAAGGCATACGGGATTTTCAAATAAGATTTGATAATGTGATGAATTTCTATAATCAAAGCATATCATAGCTAATCAGTATGTTTATAAAACACCACTTTTTTCTCACATAAGAACCCTAAAAATTAATTCACACAATCTTGATCCATAAACATGAAATTGATAAATAAAACAGTTCACCCATGCATCCATATACTCTAAAATAGAGTTTAAACACTTCATTTGTTAAAAACTCTAATTTAACAATAACCCAAATTCTACTGTAAGCATAGAAATTGAAATTGAGAATGAGATTAAAACATACAACCTGTTCATAGCATGCATTTAATACGATATTGCAAACCCATTTGTTGGTATGAGCATGGATAATCAGTTAATTTCTACTTCCCAGGTGTAGAGCAAATGATGATGATATTGTTGCAGATTGTTGCTGTCTCTGAAGCATTTTCTCAAACACCTTGGTTGCATTTTGTTGTTTATTTCAACATGAAAATGTTAATAATTTGAAACACTATACAATCTTCTTTCCTGCAAAATTCGCTCATTCAAGATAAACCAATCATTTAAATCATCCGTAAAATCATAGAAATCGCAACAATTAATTCAGATAAAAGAACTGAATCAATGTAGTGAGAAAAATTCCCAAATTCATTTGAAATTTTACTACTTAGGGTTTTTGAAAATCAATTGGATGGGTTTGTAAAACATGATTTGGTTGTTGTAAATTTAAAATCAAAATTGAGTTTGAATTGAAGTTTGGGGATTTTCCCCAAAATTTTACTGTGAAACGAATTTTGAAGAGCTAGAAGAACAGAAAGAACAAATAGAATAGAAAGAAACACTAGAGATTCATCAATTCTTGCAGCAGGAACAACAAATAGAACAGAAAAAGGATCGTAATTTTTGCTGCTAGGTTTTGCTGCTAGGTTTTGCTGTTCGCAATTTTTGGTTGTTGTAGGCAATTTTTGTTGTTCTGTTTTCTGCATTCAATTAGCTTGATAACGTTAATTTAATCATAACCCAATCTTTTTTCTCTCATCAGTAACATAATTTCATTATCAATTGTATGTCAACTTCAACTTGATTCCCAAAATTCCCAATTTCGGATGAACACAGAAAATCCCAAATCTTCAATTTTCAAATCTTTTTGTAGCATGTTGGATAAATCCATTACTCCTCCATGTTTCTAGCGCCAAATTGTTTGTGCCAAAAATCTCTTCAGCACAAATCAACCAAAATCATCAAAAATCAATCAAAAGAAAAGAGGAGAAATTGTACACAGGATTTAACGTGGTTCGGCTATGAATAGCTTACATCCACGGGTCATGAAATTGAAAGGTTTTTATTGATCAATTGAAGGTTACAAAATACAGAGAATTGCATTGAAGCTATGATGTTTACAGTGACATTCAGTTTCAAAGAGAAAGAGTCTGATCCCTTCTTCTGTTTTCTCTCCTTCTCTTTTAAAGGAAAATCCATCCATCTTGGATCGATGAGTCATCCAGCTTGGATCGATGAGTCATCCAATTCTATTACGTGGCGTCCTCTAATCGTCCCACGTGTCGACCCAATCTCTTCCAGATATTTCCATGTGGCTTCTCCCTATCCGTCCACTTGTCGATCTAATCTTCTTATCCTACGGGACTGGTTCGATCCTTGGTTCGATCCCTGGTACGATCCAACAACATTTAGATCCATGCATCGGGACATCTTGTGCTCCGCACTTTGCTGCCACGTGTCAGAGCAACTTTTTGGTACTCACAAGGGGCATGAACTTGACCTTATAGAGATCATTTTAAGTCATTTAATTGTTTTTCCCAGTATATCAACTGCACACTATAGTAGATTGACTGTTGCTTTGACTATGATAAATAATCGATGACAACTCATTAGAAAGAAAGACCCAAAGTCGACTATCGACATGTACATACATTTGTTGTTACATATCACCATCGGAGATTGTTGCTTATTTAGCATTTGATAAGGAAATAGCATTCAAGGATTGGAATTTTAACACGGCACTAGTGCTCCTAAATTCCATATTGAAACATACAGCTAGTAGCGATCATGGAAAATTCTTACCCAAAAAATCACAATTTGATGAGGTCTACTAATTATATATCTTATGATTCATATTAATCCATACATATTATCTTGCACTTTTATTGTTAGAATCATTTAGATTTATACCCGTGTTATGTATTGGGTTTTTTAAAAAAATATATTTTTTTGGTAGACTTAATTCTTTTCTAGTTAAGAAAAATTATTAATGGAGTTAGTATTATAAAATTTTACTATGATAAACTTTGTCATAAATATAATTAATACTTCGAAATAGATTGGTGTAAATGGAAGACTTTTTTAAAGCGTGATTATTTCAACACTTCAAGGTAATACTTTCATTTAGTGATGTTGTTTTGTTACGGTTGATCATTTTCTTTCAAACAATTATTGACACCCTTTCCCCTGCCTCACATAAAGCACAATCTAATTTTAGTAGGCCAAGCAAGTGAGAAGTGTACTATTGTACATTATTTTTATCCTTTTTTAAGACACATCTCAATCTTACTCATCTTTTGTATACATGTCTCTCAATATTTTGAATATTTTGTAAAGATTGTTGTTGTTGTGTAACATTTTAATGAAGCCTTTTATAATGAAGTTATCGAATGAGATCGTGGTTTCAACTTTATAGTTGTCTACTCTTTTTCCATAATCAATTTTAGTATCTTGTTTTTCCTTCTTTTTTTTTCTATTAGAAAAAAAAAACTTCCTAATTTACACTTCATTTTTAGTGTCGTAGGTATATATCTGGGAAAATGTTGGTGGATATATGTCCATCCATAGGTAACAAAGCTCCGACTTTGTGATGATTTTGACCATACATTGTAAATATCCGTAGGGTTGAAACATCGTTCTGTTGATTCTCTATTTTGGCACCAATTGAAGTAAATGCAAACATGAAATTATATGCCAAATGTTTTTCCTGAATTTTACTGCTCTTGATCCACCTTTTGTATATTGCAAAAGGTTTTTAAGAAAAACCGGTGTATCTTTCAAGGGAGACAATTTGACTGTTCCTTTCATGCAACACATGTTGAATTCGAATAAATTTTTCTTAGTTATTTTTTGCATGTCTCCTTATTCCACATAATTGCTTAACAATGAGGACATACTGTTGTTGGACCTCCGATATTAGGCTTTGGCAAATCCGTCACCGATACAATTAAAAAGTTTACCATAGTTATAAGTATGAGAAACAAATTATATGTTTAGTTTTGGATAAAATATCATCAAAATCAATATTTTTTGCTTAAAAAAATATCATCAAAATATACTAACTTGTATATGAAAATTCTGTCCGAATCAAAATATTTCAGCTTCAGTTTCTTTCATGTCATCGTTTTTTTTATTAAATGACAAAAAACTATACACATTAGTAGCATAAATTAAATGACAAAGAACCATCACCATTTTATTTATTACATATGGTAAGAAACTCTTACTATTTAACATGTAGTTATAAATAAAAGGTCTTTTTCTTTTATTTGTATTCGGAGCTTTGATTTTTTGTGGAACTGAATCCAATATAGATAGTTAGTTTCAGTATAAAAAAAATGCATATATCTTAAATTATAAAAATAAAAATTCAGAATTACCTTCTTGTTTTTGTTTTCTCTCCTAAGCAGTTTCTTTATTTTTGTACGACATTGTTGAATCATACACGTGTCCTTAAATTTATTTTTCGATGTATCTGTTCCATTAGTAAAACAATATAACTCAATATATACATTTAAATAGCATCACTAATTATACTACTTACACATAATTCAAGGGTATTCATGTTCTCGACGTGAATACAAATAAATTTAAGATAAAATAAAGTTCAAGATAATTAAATGCGAAAGTAAACACTGTAGATGACCAAGCTGCTTGAGAACAAACTTACTCAGGCGTTGTTGCTTGCTAACAGTGTTGAGTTTCTTTCGGGAATTCTGTTGAATAATTGTTGTGCATAATTCTTATAATTTTCTTTTCCGTGAATTTTTGTTCCATTAAAATCAATTCTAACTAAATAGTAACTTGTTTCTGATTAATGGTATTCACGTTAGTTTTCTTTTTTTTAACATATTATTTTGTTGGAATTTCAAAATATTATTTTATGTTGTGTTACGCACTGAGCATTGTTTTGTGGTGTAATCCGTTGTTACTTTTGGTATCCATGCTCTTCTTTCACTGTTCTAGTGTGCCATGCCGTAGGAATTATTATATTTTTACTGTGAATGAACAATCGTCGTAAAAAATAGCGTATTAAGAAAACAACAGAAAAAGTAAAAGCATATTAAAAATAAAAAATGACTATTCCTAAATCATAGAAACTCTGTAGAAGATACCTAAAATCCTATAGGAGAGAAACTTTAGTTCTAACACGGAAAGGACAAAGTGATCATTCTTCTCTGTACAATATATTGTTCCATGCTTACTGCTTGATGCACAAAATATTGAGTTGAACTGCATTTTATAATTTCTAAGGCTTGATTAACCTAGCAACGAAAATTGATAAATTTGCTATGATTTGTATAAAGTATATAATGTAACTGATAAAAGGTGCTAAAACATTGATCGAATTTGAAATGTTATCCTTTTAATATAGATGATGTTGACCCGATATTATTAAATATATTTTTATTTTCAATTTAAAAATAATTTTTTTATTTCTAATAAAACATATAAATTTAATCATAGGCGTTTATTAAAGAAGATTATATATGGGTCATCAATCTGAGGTGTTGTCCATCCACCGTAGATGATGCTAATCCCGTACAATTAAGTATGAGGTGTAAACGAAGTGTAATAGTTGCTAATTTTAATAACCAATAGAAAAGTGAGTTTCCTTTGCCCCAGAATATTTACACCAATCAAATATTGTCAAGTGTCCTCGCTATATTACCCGTATCACATAAGGTCTATTTCGACCAATAGGAAATGAGGATTCCATCACCGTTTAACATGAAAGGTTTAGTTATCTAGGCCTTTTACTGTTTAGATATTTAGTAAACCAGCTACTATCGCATTGGTTATGTGTTGCGGATTTCTGATAGAAAGGTATTGGATGGACCATGACCATGGGTACAACCACTAGTGACCTATCTCAAAGCCTATCATCCTGATGCTTACATCAGAACTTCCGTCAGTAGTCACTGGAAAGTCTCGTATTGGATTGTAACTTGTTGCAGCGGCACCATAACGTAATTGTCCAGAATCCAAATTCGGCTTATTCATTGCTTTCGATTTCAATTATCCGGCTTTCTACGATAATCTGATACTTAGAAAAAGAACAAGAGCAGCAATAGCCAATAGTTTTAGGTGGGTAAGGGCGTCCACAGTCATGGGACCAAACCCAAAGTTCAAAGAGTAAAACTCTTTGATCCGGCCCAAAAACAACAGGTTCACCACTAAAAATGATCGGATTGTGGTCTAGGATAACGCTTGTTGTTGGACGGACGTATGGGTATACGTTTGTTGAGACAGACGGTTGTCTAGTCTAACGCTTGCGTGAGGCGGACATCTGGTTGAACGCTTGATGTGGGGCGGTAACGAAGATTACCCCTGATGATAGACGGACTCTTAGACGCACGCCCCAGAGACGGGCGCTTTACTAGACAAATGCCTGATGGAGCGGTTCCCTGGCATTACGTCTGATCAATTGTGTACACGTGCAACAGAAATGTGTACGAAAAAATACGGACGTGCAGCTAGCCAACCGCTTGAAGCATCGGACGGATCTGTAGACGAACGCTCACTCATCAGGCGGACGGATGCATCAACGCTTGATGAGGCGGTAGTCTATTATACCGTTTCATTAATGCTTACTTTCATTAGTCTATTAATTAAAATGTTTAGTTTGAAAGGTTTAAGTCTATTAATTCAAGTTTCTTTAGTCTATTCATTAGTTTAATTAGTTTGATTAAATTTTAATTAGTTTGATTAAATTTTAATTAATTTAATTTAATTAGTTTTCATGTTTAATGGGCGGTATAGTAGATTACCGTTTCATTTCATTAGTTAGTTTGAATGTTTAAGTCCATTAATTAAAGTTTCATTAGTCTATTCATTAATTTAATTAATTTAATTAAAGTTTAATTAGTTTAATTAGTTTGAAACTTTACACCTTGTCAAGAGAGTCATAATACATGTGAGTTTAATGAAACTAGAACCAGGCGGAGCATCAGACGCACGTTCTCAGTGGGGCAGAGTCTTAGCATTACGCATGGACCAAGCGGATCTCTAGCATTACGCTTCAATGGGACGGTCATTTAGTTACCGCATGTTAGTGGGTGTGATCCTAGACGCACGCTTCATCAGGCGGAGATTTAATTAACGCCCGTGTTTTCAAGCGTTACGTTAGAGGAACGCCTTTCATCAGACGGTTAACTACACGCCCGTCTGCCATCAGACGGTTCACTACACACCCGCTCGACTGTAACTCATTTGGTCCGGTTTTGAGACCATTATTGGTCCTAAACAATAGAAAAAACGGACCAAAGGGTAAACATACTCGTTCCATTATGGTATGTTTTTGACGGACCAAAAATCATAATTAAATTTGGTCCGTCTTATAGTCTTATCATTGTGGACGCTCTAATCGAGAACAATAATTGATCAGAAAGAAAGACCCAAAAGTACGGTATCGACATGTATGCACATTTGCTGTCACATATCACCATCAAGCCTGCTGCTAATTTCACATTTGACAAGGAAAGGAAAGATTGTTTTCGGATTAGAAGTGCTGTTGAAGACACCGGTGGACCCTAGAATTTTGCTGTCTACAATATCCAAATTCCAAATTCCATATTTGAAAAATAGGAAAATTTGTTACCCTGCAAATCACTCCATGAGATCCACTACCACTAATTGGGGTATTTTATGACTATTAATTTCTTTATCAAACAAAATTATCAAGGCTATTACAAGGATTATGAAATTATGCTTCAAAAAGGGGGAAAAAAAAAAGATTATGAAATTCCACTAAGAATGACTAGTACCAAAGGAAAACTACCTTTTAACCGAACTGAGTTTGATAACACATGTTAAATCACAATTTGTTTTATATGCCCACATCAAAAATTTGTCCAAAGCCGGAAGTACTTCACATTCTTCTTAAATGAGCCAACTACAATTGTCGATTTTCAAAACCGAGAAGAGACTCTCTGCTATGATTTGGATTCCAAATGTTGTTTTATAACCGCTACGAGCATTCTCAAATGCGAGAGGTTTGGATGCAAATTTTCAACCATAAAATTGCTCATTTTCAGAGACTTGATGAATTTCTTTAAAATGGAAGATCATGTTCTCAAAATATCAAAAATCAAATACTATTCAGATCTCCAGAGCTCAATAAGTGGAGCAGCATACTAGGGTCTCAGACTCTCAGTGGAGTGAACTTCCCAATTTGGCAATTTCCATACTCTAATCTCCAACCAGTAAAAATGCTTCTCATACGTTTAGTATTTATGATACGATAGTTTAAGAGCAACTGCAGCGGACGACTATACCAAAGAGTAAAGATTAAATTTACTCTTTGGTCGCCCAATATCAAGCGCAACAGACGAGTAAATTTGGTTTTTCCACGACTAAAGCTACAGTACCAGAATATATTTACTCGCGACTAAAAGTATAGTCGCACGCTGTCATACAAGAGCGTTTACGCTAAACGCTACGCTAAGGAAGCGTTATTAAACAAGGACGCTTAACCAGAAATGCGTTTGATGAGACGCTTTAGAAGGAAAGCGTAAGATGTAAAGCTCCCGTATGACAACGTCTATATGCCCAAACGCAACCCAAATGAGCGTCTCATAGGACGTCCATATGGAATTGCGTTAGTAAGAAAACGCTTCTTTGGGTTCACGTTTCATTTGGGCGCTCACCTGGAGATGCGCCAGGTTTCGGACGCTGCCCGCCTAGATTGGTATAGCAAGCACATCCCTAGCCATAATAAAATGACTAGAGATTGTTATTACCCTCATTTTTATCCAGATGACTAGTTAATGGAGAAACAGGTGAACCCATACTAAATTCAGATCATCAAGTGAAAGAGTTGTTTGAAGTTTAAAACATATGAATAAGATAGCTAGATACTTCAAGCAGACACGAAAAAAGATAGGCTGAAATACTAGAAAATCTATGAATAGACAAGCAATATCACACTGCTATGCATATTTAACTATCAAAATATCAGGGTATATTCTGTTCGCAGATGCATTCTATCATGGTTATTCAACAGAATTATCGTCACCTTAGAAAAGTAACACATAATTTACATAAATGTTGTACGTATGCAACTTTACAGGGACTTCAGCATAAAAGAAGACTTCAAGAAAAAAATGACATTTGATGATGAACAACACTGGACCCTCAAAAAAAAAACATCAAATGGCCATGAGAAATGGACAGATGATCTTAAGAATAAGATGCTAGTTTTCATTTCTGCAAGTTTGATCGGATATATTACACGCTCAACCTCTGCATTGTTTTTTCTTTGTTTTATGAAATCATCTCCCGACTACCTGAAGTATCATTTACTTATCCACTGTAAACAGCCACAAGATCCAATTCATCTTAATCAAGTTCGTACTGGCATTATTTGCACAAGTAAAACCAAACAGACTAATTACGTAAATGAGTTCAAGCTAAATAATAGCAATAAGTAGCATCTGATATACCCACCAACTCGACGTTACCCTGCACAAACAAGGACGCTCAAGCCACGTTACCCTACACAATGACAACGCTCAAGCCACGTTACCCTACACTATAACACGGACGCTCAAGCCACTTCACATGGACGCTCTCCATCTTACCCATCTAAAACGGACGCTCAAGCCCAACCTCACTCTACACAACGGACGCTCAAGCCCTGGTGAGCGTATATGGTGCACACGCTCTCCTTCGTTCACACGCTCTCTCTGGTGCAACGTTTAGTATGCGTTTTCCAATGTGGGCGTCCTTTAAATGCTTATGTGGGTGAACGTTTTGTGGCTAGACGCTTATGTGAGTAGACGTTTTCTGGGTAGACGTTGAGTAGGAAGAGCGTTTATCACTAAACGTCCACACATTACAACGCTTAATTTGTAGATGCTCACCCAATACAACGCTTGTTTAACAGACGCTTATTGGTGTAAACGTTCGATATACGTCCACCCACAGAAGCGTACCAAAATGCAAACGCTCTTGTATAGTTGCGTCCGATTCCAGAATATGAAACGCTCACGTGAAGGGACGTCCAACATGGTACGTCTTCCTATAGGAACGTCTGTGTCCAGTAACGTGCTCCTATAACCGCGTTTTGTAACATACGCTTTTCCTACTCAACGTGCGATCAAATTTAATCTATAACACGTTGTAGAAAACATGAAAAAAATCAAATTTTTTTAGTCTTTACTCTTTGGTATACTCGCCTTATTGCAGTTGCCCTAAGGCAATAGTCACCCAATAAAGAAAGGGCTGTGCTCTCCCGCGCGGCCGCGCATAAGAGCAATCTGAGCCAGCAGGTCTAGAGCCGTTAGATTGAGTAATATGTCTTTAGATTGAGTTTTAGAGGAAGGAGACAATAGTTAAATGAATATTTAATTATAAACAGCTTCTTTAAACTGATTTTGTTTTGGATTATGGTCTTGTATAAACATCTTCAACTTGATATACATTTATAAATCAAATCAGATTGATTTATGGCTATTGATTCATGGGTTTCATTAAATAATCAAGAAATTAATAGCCGGGATAAGGGTGAAAAACAACATAAAAGAGTAAGTTAGACAGAGAAAGAACTTCAGAGAAGTTAAGAATGAAGATCGGAGAGAGAATAAATGGCAAATTCGAAATACGGGTTTGTCGTTTGTAACCAGTTCCAAGCAAAATCAGTTAGATTGTTTGAACAAAGAGTAACTATTCCTTCCCATTCATGGTGTCTAAACATGAAATTTATGATTTCTACGGAAATATCACCATGTTTGTATCTACTGTAGATACTCATTGTTGTCTTGTTGATCGAAAAATACTTCTCTCACTCTCACTTCCTTACCACTGAAATGAAGAAATTAGTTAGAGTCTTAGAGACAGAAAAACCATGGGGAAGAAAAGCAAAAGAAACAATAGAAATTAGAGATTTTTTTAAAAAAAAATAATCAAAACTAATAAGTAATAAAAGGAATTTTTTGCAATTAGTTTTTGCTTTACAGGTGTAGGCATTAAAAGAGGTATATCTCATGATCTAACAACTAACAGGTTGCTAGCTTATAATGCCATCCCACAGTGCGCGCTAGCACTGCCCAAAAAAAAAATACTCCCTCTTAGATTAAAAAAAACTATTAGACTTATAAAAAAATTTCTTTTTTTTCTTCTATATTATTTCTTGCTTTCTGATGAAAACTAAAAATATTTTTGTTATAGGAAAAGTTGATTTATTTAGGGGAAAAAGTTTTAAGGGAAAGAATTTTTGTTATAGGGAAAATTGATTTCATGAGTCCAATTCTATTATGCTTAGCGTTCTGAAGCCTAGTAACATCCAAATAAACACGACTAAATGTTCTTGTCGACCTAATATTTTTTTAATATTTTATCTTCTCATATGATCTTGTAAATACATTATTTCAGTGGTTGAAACCAATATAAACACGGATATAAAGTAAAGCAGTAAAAGAGTTTAGTTCTGCAAAATTAAAAGTGATGTTTAAGTTTTAACAAACCTTTCATGTAAGAGTAAGTTTAGCACAAGTTGGGTCTCAGGATCCGTTTCCCCACAAGTCCCAATGGGGAATTTGCTAACTGTGAATGAAGATTTTGCATCTTTATTCCTAATGAATCAACATTGTAGTCAAGCCTCAAAAGGCATATTTCAAAATAAACGGTCGTGAGTGCCGATTTTCTAACTGAAATTGGGTTAGTATCTGTATTGCTAATCATAAATGCTTAAAGGAAGTAAAGATTAGACATACAGAGACTAGCCCAACTCATTTAGGAGTATTCATTTCCCATTCTTAGTACATATAAGTGTCTTTCTTTTACCTGAGTTAAAGCATATGACTCAGACAAAACAACGAGCAACTTAAATACATTATTTCTTGAGTTCCTTTAATGGAAAATTGCTTCATACAACAACAACTTAGTTGTTATATTACTTATCACATTTACAACAATATATAATTTGGATTAGGTAAATGGTATAACATATATATGGCATGTAATTTTTATGCTTCAGTTACTCCATAACCAGAAACATAGGTTTGGTGAGTTAACAAAAACCCTTCATCTAAATTATAAAAACCCTAAATTGAATCATCTGAAAGTTGTAAAAAATGCTAAAGAAATTGAAGAATACTTACATCAAGGTTATCAACTCGATATGAGAATCATCTTAAACTGTAAATTGCCTTTAAGTTATAACAAATAGGAAGAAATTAGACAAATCATCTTCTTCTTAGGTGGGGTAATTTTGAATTTTCTCAATTCAAATTTAAGTTGTCGATTCGATTTTTAGTTGAATTCTCAGGAAGGGTATTAACTCGATTTCAAAATGATTTTTAAAAAGTATTTTTTTTTTCTGGGGAAGAACTGGTGGGTAACTGGATAATGATGGAGAAGATTTGTTGAGATGGGATGTTGGGCATAAGGTAATTTCGTCAGCTAAATAATTTATAAAACTTAAATTTTATCAAGCAACTAAAGATTTCACTTATTTTACACATGAATGTTAAGAAATATTGTTAGTTTCCTTTAGAATATCTTATATGTAAGAGTATGTGCTAGATTATTTATACCTCATCTTCATGAGGGATGTTGCATATGCATGATTATGTTCAGACTGAAGGCATACACATCCATTGTTCCCTTCACCAGTTCATGAAGATTTCGTTGACGATTCTAAACTGCATATTCGTCAGAGGTGCTAATGATGTTACTAGAGGTTCTTCTTTTTTATAAATTTATGGCAGAAGCTTTATGGCATTATTGGAGTTCATTTTACATAGCTCTGAACGTACTGTAGGAAGATCAAGTCTCTATATGGGAACTTAAAGTTCCTTACGCCTAACTACACCTAAAAGTTTTCGGTATGTCGCTTCCTTTTTATTTTATCAGAAAATTAGATGGTTATATTACACATGTAAGGGCATGTGATATTGTAGAATACAGAAATAATGTCATACCACAAATCCGAGGAAGAGTCAACATATCCAATGACATATAGTTAGAAGATAGATTTTTAGGTATACTAAAACAAAAATTAAAGCTTCTTTTATTATGTCTCTGCTTGCTTAGAGTAGACCAGTTATACTAGAAAAAAGATAGTCGTGCATTATTCTGAAGTAAATATGAACTTGTTTATTAATAAAAAAATTAATTCTCTTTTAAGAAAACACTTTTGCACTTTTCTGCATCTGTCATTCTTGGCATTGCTAGATAGATTGCAATTATCCTCTCATATAGACCTAGCCATTCCTTTCCATTGTCCGTCAAGATCTTTTTAGCAAAAGCGTATGATGGATACGGAGGAATCAATGCATATGGTTCCATTTGTAGACTAATATAATGTCCTTCATTAATAAAACCCATAAAGATGATTCTGTTTTTTCGTCTTAGTGGATGGTTTGACATTGTTTGGCACAAAATTCATGCTTTCTTTCTTACTGTAATATACCACAACCGTAGTAAATATCTTAGATATAACGAAACCAGCCTCAGACATCATCATCCAATATTTAGAACTCATTTGAACTCCGCGAGTAGAGAAATCTATATTAATCATCAGTTTCTTAAAACTTTCAATATCCCACATTGATGTTTATATTTTTTCTAACTTTTTTAGGTTCTTAACCATTTCATCTCGCATATATTTCCATGTTGCTTGCTCATTTTTCTTATATAACTTCAATTGCTTATCCACAACCCAATAGTCACAATGTCCATCTGCTTCGACATCTACAATATGATTTATAAATGGTTGTATCTCTACAGGCAGTTGCACCAAGTAAAAATGATTAACTTGAGGGGTAGATGCTGCTTTGGTTTGCGGTGTTGGTGTTGTACAATCTATTTTGACTCTGATTCCGTTAAACTGATTTTCACATGCTCAAATTCTGATGGTTCCCTTTTAGTGGATTTATTCTTCAATTGTTGTAACTTGGTCGGTCTCCCGTGCTGCACTTCTGAAATTTTTGGCTATTTAAGGTAAGTGGTTTTTGGGTTCCAAATCACTCTAAGTGCTGACTGCATTACAATTCTTTGACTGTCCATTGCACTATCCCACGTTTCATTTATTCCTTTAATTTCAGGTAGCTCATAGAATTCTTTGGTTGTACGACTTCTCGCAGGCGGAGTAGAAGACAATTGCATCCAGAAAGCATCAATGGAGCCGAGGGGTATAACACCATGAAAATTCATAAATTCATATAGCATGTGTGCACAAGGTAGTCCATTGAATGTATAAAAAACACATCCATTTTTTTTGATATCTGATCCATGATTGTCGGTTCTACCTAACTCTTCGCATAAAAGCCGCAATCCCATATGTGAAACATTGTTTAGAAGTAATACCAATATTGGTTGTTTCATTAACTCATGCATAGTTCTTGTTGGATTCACTTCGAAATCAGCTTCAATCTCTACAAAATTGTGTTCATATATCCGATGAGCATTATGCCAAAAACTAACAAACGATTCTTGCAATGTTCCAAGATACAATTTAAGTGTACCATGAGCGTTTTCAACCCTGCTGGTCATGACATTATCGTAGTGTTTTATCTTGTTGGTCTAAGCACAAGTAAACTTCTCTTAAACTTATTCAACCAAGTCTTTCTCACATATTGCACTGTGTTACTGTATTTCGAAGACCAGGTGGCACAAAATACCTTATAACGTCCACGATACTCATATTTGGTTGATGACCAAGCAAGGTCTTTCCACTCATCTATAAATTTATCAAAATTTTATTTTCTCTTATCTTTCTCGGTCTTGTTTACGCTGGTTTTGTTTACACTGCCAAGCCTATCCCAATTCTTTTTGTCTTCAATTGCCTCAATATTTCCCATGTTTTCTTTAGACTTCATATCATTATTTATGTCATCATCATCCTTGCTATCTTTAACTCTAAAGAATTTTGCGCAACAGGAAAATACATTATTCCCGAAATGCCATGTGCAAATGAGATGAGATGCCGTTGGAAAAACATACTCGACGATATTGATTAAACCATTATGTGTATCCTTTATAATTACCGATGGAATATCGTTTTCCCGGTATAAATGTTTAACACATTCCAAATCCCATATATAGCTCTCAGTTTTTTCTCTGCTCATGAAGGCAAGTGCAACAATAAAAGTATTTTCAGTTGAGGTATGAGAGACCACATGGAACAATGGCAAGTTATACCTATTTGTTTTGTAAGTATTGTCCAGTAAAATAAAATTATGGAAATACTGAGCTAGCAATACATACTTGGGATGAGCAAAGAACAAATCGCTAACCTCATTTGTTGTAGGATCAAATTTGTACCCCACAGTGTATTTATGCTCATCTGACAACTTCATAAATTGTTGTTAAACTGATCTTCCTTCATTCCAGTTGGCTTTTGTTAAAGCTCTAGCATTGTAAATAGTTCTCATTTTGCAATGGATGTTGGGGTTATCTTCTTTTAACTCATGAAGAGTCACCGAGGCCTAATGCCGACTTTGGTCATAGTTTCGACTTTCTTCATTTATTCTTTTGTCAACCGTGCTGCATATGCATGTCCTGTAAATTTATTAGGGAGTGCATGATTATGGGTACCATACTTGACACGAAAGTACCAGTTACCCTCATCCTTACACAAAACGCTTAGCAGAAATGGACACCCGTATTTATTTGAACCACACTGTCTTTTCCTCTTCCGAGGGGTCTTTGGTACATGGTGTTTACTCTTGTGGATAACGTAAAGACCACTTCTATCACATTGCATCTCAAGATATGAACCTTTTCTATTTCCATCTGAATTTTTAACCCTTGATGACTTACAAAAATCACACAGTTCATCTTTTTACCTTGTTCCATACACCAATTGCGGACTGATTCTTTGGAGTCAAACACCTATATGAACAAAAAAACTGAATTTAGGACTTGTAGTTCCCATAAAAAATTAGTTCTTAAAATAAAACAAGGGAAATCAATACAATATATATCTTATCGGTTGTGAAAAACTAGGTTAAATCCAAATTAGAAAACATTGTTCTAGGGCCCTCTTCGCTGCTACAACCATCAACCTAAGTAGAATTCAGTGAAAAACTTGATTAACACAAGACATAGTGTAAAGTGCTTGTCACTTTTAAATGCAAACATAGAAAATATATTTGAGCTCGAAATATTTTTCACGTATATATACAACAAAATTTTATATATGTCAACAGTAAAATCCTTAGATTATAGGTTAAATACATGTTTATGTTCATGTTCAAGTTCATATTCATCACATACTTCTTCTTCCCGATCATCATCTTCTTCTTCTTCTTCTTGTTCTAGAGATTCTTTTTGACAATGAAAAAGTTCTAAACTTGACGAACTACAATAATTTTTTCTAGTATAGTCTGCATTCGCCAACAAAAGTACTTCTTCTTCTCTTGTCGTTGATGTATAACTGCTCCAATCGTAGTCATCTCAATCGGCATCTTCATCATTCATGTTGTTTATTGCCAAAAAAAAAGGATGAATGATAGGGTTTTATCAAGGAAGTGATTTATGGTTAATCATGATTACAACTAAAATATATAATTACGTCAAGTTGAGGGTAGAGCAGTAAATATCAGTATTTTGTTAGGGGGAAGATAATTTTTAACTCTTTCCCCTTATTGACCCAAAGTCAAAAAAAATATACCATAGTCAAACTATTTTAGCTTTCCCCCTAAACAAATCAGCTTTCCCTATAACAAAAATCTAAGTTAGTTTAGTATAATACTATTATCATAAATAAAAGTATACATGGAAAAAATTATCTAGAAACTAGAATTATACCTGAATACATAAACAACTAAAAATAAAACTGTAGCTATATAACTTGTACAGAAGGATTAATAGATTTCATCGTGTATGATTTAGAGGAAAAAGTTGACTTAAAGCGCTATCAGTAAACTATGGTAGTATACATGATGCATTAAAGCGTACTTAATGACAAACCAAGATTATCTTAATAACATACTACTGTACTTTAGTCATGTAGTAGTTTTTGCTTAAGGAATTTGATGTTTGCGTCTAGAAAGGAATGACAATCAGACAACAAAACATTTTGGGGCTAATCACATGTTCATGTGGCACAATCCCCATATTAAACATTAACGTCATGATTCTCATCAATTAATCAAATCTACGGTTATAATAATGCCATTGATTATGAACCACAATAACCACCGACTTTCTTAATGACTAATCTAGCTAGCACCTTAAAGTCTAAAACTCATTCAAATTCTCCTATTAATTACTCCTATTATGCCACTGCTTTTAGCAGATTTTTTATGCACCTAAAAGTCTAAAACTCGTACAAATTCTCCAAAAACCTTTACATGGGTTAGTTGACATTCCACTTGATATCCAGAGCGCCTAAAGAAAAAATGACCTCGACACTTGTATAGGTGGGTAAGACGTGCATGCACACCATCACCATGGTATTGGGCTTGAACGCTCAACACAAGCACGGCATTTTCTTTTAGAACATTGTTGTGCAAAGAATTCTCATATATTTGATGGTCTATCTCAGCAAAAGTTGTAAAGACAAAAAAATCACCAAATTCTCATAGCAAAGTTCAAACTAAGTTGATATAGAGAATCACCAATAATGGCAAAAAGTCTCATCAAAAAAATATTTTCAGCAGTCTTTCTTTTTGTCCTGGTGATTATGGTATCGACTACTAGTCGTAAGTATTTAACCTCTTTGTATTAATAATTCATACAAACAATTTTATTTTTATTTTTTTTTGTTTTTTTTTTGTTTTTCTGTAAAGAATGACGCAAAATCCTTAACAGTACATCTAATCCCATGCATATTTATGCCTTTGAGAAGTGATTTATGCTGCCTTCATGCTAATCTACCAGAACCTGCATGTTATTTTCCATTAGGACAAATGTCTTCACAGCAGACGCCAAAACAGATGCAAACTTTGACGTAGGTGCAGACATTAACGTACGCCATAATCCTCAACAGAGGCGCAGACGTCAATAAAGGTACTACACCTTAATGAACCAACATGCTTAAATCCTCCATTGTAGGAGTATGTAAGAACTTTTTTTCAGAAAGAACTGTCTGAAAGTTACAAGTTCCTAAGAGATCAATGTTTTATATCAAATATGTGTATGCTGATCATTTTATGCTACCCTTGCTCAAATTGTTTATTTAATTGCTTTCTGTTAGAATTTAAAAGTGAATTTATTGCTTATTTACAAAAAATTGTTTTGTTACCAAAATTATTTTGATGGGACCAAAGAGTCACTAGTCTATATTGTGGGTGGAAATAACAAATCCACTTTTCACTTCTATGTGAATGAGAAACCTTTGATTTGTCCCACCTGGAATAAACCAAAGATGAAGTCTATCCATATTACCACAAAGGTTACACCTAAGGGAAAGAACTTGTGCATTGGATATGGACTAAGGGAATGGGCTAGTGGGAAAAATCACACATGTGCGGTGCTTCGCACCGAAGGACGCAGGCAGCTGACTTGCGGAGCTTGCGTATGCTTGCGTGTGTTTTTGCGTGAGCTGGCGTGTGCACGACGAGTGCCCGGCGTGGGCTCGACGTGTGCGCAGCGTGTGCCTATCAAGACTTAATGGTTTTTTATTTTAAATTTCTACAATAAATATTAAAAGACCGTTTTATTATTAATGGGAATTTATGAGAATTAAATAAAAAGTTTCTTATAAATAAATTTAAATTCCTATAATAAATATTAAAAACCATTTTATCATTTATGGGAATTTATGAGAATTAAGTAAAAAGATTTTTTCACAAATACAATTTAATTCTCCTCTCCAAAAAATTTCCTATAAAAGAAAAAGAAAATTTCATTTTCAACTTACCCCAGACGCAGCTACTATCCTGTCGTCTTTTCCCTCTTCTCGCTTTGTTGTGCGCATTAAATTTATTTTTATCTTATTCTTCTGTTAAGTTCACAACGGGCCAACGAGTCTTGCTAACTGGGTTGGTATCAAGAGGTTTTATCCTGGATTCGATTTGCCAACTCTAAAAGGTATAGCAACACTTTTCTAAAGTGTACCTGGCAAATATCGAGTTAAGGGCAGTCTGTTGAACAGGCGACTCCTCTTATCTGTGTTTTGAGTGATTGTCTGAAAATATGATATTTGCGCTAACGTTAATATTTGCGAAGTTTCTGATATTTTGGTTTGTTTCTTTGTTACAGGAACAATTTTTACCCAACAATCTTAACTCGATATTTGCCAGGTATTTCAATGGTTTTTAGAGAAACAATTGTAAATTGTTGATATTGGAAACTGAGAATTAAAAGATTTGGGAAACATGGTTCGAACAGGAATAATAAATTGAAGATTGGGTTTTGGCTTCATTCTGAGAAATTCTATACTGTGCTCATCCAGGAATTTCCAAGGGGAAAAAAAAAATTAATTTTTTTTTTTTTTTATTCAATGGTGCTTCATTCTCCGGTGCGATATTCAATCTATCAACAATAATCGTTGGTATTGGGATTATGACACTTCCTGCTACTGTTAAAGAATTGGGATTGTTGCCGGGATTAATCATGATTGTTGTTATGGCAGTATTAACAGAATCATCTGTTGAAATCATCTTGAGATTTGGTAAAACATCGAAATCAGTTTCGTATGCAGGTGTTGCTGGAGATTCATTTGGTGGTAGTGGTAGAACGTTATTGCTGGAGATTCAACTTCTTGTTCACAATAATCCAGCTAAGTCTAATTCCATCACGTAGTTCCTTCCAGAGTTTACCATCTTTTCTCTCTCTCTCTATGCATGTAACTGATGGTAGCCCGTCGACAACCGAAAGTTTAATTTCATGGGGGTCATGCTCTCTATCAGAACTGGTTAAGAGATCAATGCGGAATGGGCAGTTATGAAACCAACCATTGATGCTATCAGAATCAGGAATTCCCCAGAGGACTTTCGAGTTTATCGGTTTGTCTTTGTATATTACATCAACAATAGAGACGAAATCTGAAGGTGAAACACTTCTAAACACATCCAGGTCACCATAATATTCAGCCTCAGCCCATCCTTCTGGGTAATCAAGATAAGGATCCCAGTGAGAAAGACAAACTTCTTTGTTAACAATAAGTGGGAAGCAATCTGAATAGAACTTTCTATATCCTCCGATCCAAAAAATCAAACTCCTAACATCATCTCTAATGGAAGAAGGCCAGACAGAGTGACATACATTTTCCCATATTTTCTCTTGCTTTGAGATGGAGCAGAAAGTGGCACAAACACATGCTGCAGTAGCCAAAGTAGTACCATCAAGACGGCCTAATATGTCATGGAAAAGGTCAGTGCATAACATGGCCATACTTTCAGACTCCATGACTGACATTGCCTTAGTCTTCTGATGAACTGGGAAAAAATGCTAAACAGAACAAATCAGCCTAGACAATTTATAAAGGAGACCAAAGTAAGACGTTCAGATCAAAACCTTATTTCTTATCAGCTAGGGCCTAGAGGTATGTTAAAAATTTCAACCAGACAGCACCATAGAAGAAAATTGTATAATTTTCTAATCACCGAAGTAACCAAGTTTATGACAGTGATAATTGTTCATAGGACTATATGAATTTTCTAATCATCGAAAAGGTCATCAAGACGACCTAACATATATAGAAAAGGTCACCGTGTAATACTGCCATGCTTGCAGCCTATGCAGCTGACACTGCCATAATCTTCTGATCAACTTGAAACCAATCCATAGAGTTAATACAGAACAAATCAGCGTGTTCAATCTATCAAAATCATTTACTTTTAGTTGTTCAAAACTAAGAGCACAATGACAACAACTACTAACTTAGGAGTAGTTTTTGACACACTACATGTGCTCCACCGACCATGGTCCATGGATTCAGTTAAAGCCTTTTTCACTCAGTGTACCCGGTAGCCTGAATTAGCCGGATGTTCTATGTGGCTTGATATAATGGAACTCATTCCACAGCAAAATGATTCCAAGTTCCCTATTTTTTGTACAATTTTCTAAAATCTCAAAATGAGGAAAAAGAAACTTAATAAGTTAAGAAATTGATACAGACCCATAGAAGTAAAAGCTCACCTTAATGATTTCCCACCATGGGTTTCCTTCCCAGAAATCTTAGTTAAGAAATTATCTCCAGACAAAATGTTATCAGAATTTTCAAAAATCTATGATCTTTAATTGATGAAATTCCAGAGGAAATTGATGTATTTCTACATGATGGAATCAGGATTTGATAAAAATTCAACCTAAAGAACAAACCCACACATGTAATTTGGTAGAAATGAGGGTTTACTTATATTTTCTCATCTCATTTGTTCTTTCTTCCCAGTAGATTTTTCAAGGGTTTAGCCTGCAAAATAAGAGCATTTAAAAATTATTTTTAAAATGACAGAAAACCCCTCGCCAATAAATAAAGAAAAAGATTGGTTGTTAGCTAGTAAACATCAATCACGCACGTGGAAAAAGAAGTTGATCATCAAGTTTTTCCCGCCATTATTAGGACAGATATGTTGGATTTCATAAGATTGTGTCAGATGAGATTGAATGGCTAGTGTTGTAGTGATGGACAATGGTGTGACAATTATTATTAGGGTTGGATATTGGTTGATCATGCCCGATTCACTTAATTTAAATAGGAATACGTACCGAATACCCTACTTGTTCCACCCACGAGTCTAGTTTGGCTTCATGACAATTTTTGCAGTGAATAATTTAATCAGAAGATCGGTCTTCTGCTCTATCAAAGACTACATGGCTAATTTAACGTCTGCCATAAAGTATAAAATAGTTATTTTGGAGTGTAATAAAAAATTTCATATCCAACTATTTTTTAGCAATAATTAATTTATCCCTGAATAGTTCATATTAATTAATTTAATTAATCATTATTTAATAGTGTCAGTTATGAATTAATCAATGTCGACTGTTTATTAGAAATATGTAAAAAATATATTTGTTTAAAAGCATCAACCCAGAATCGTCTAAAACAATGGCTCACGTATGATGATTCTTGTTGATATTCTTTATTCACAAAAAACTCGAAGAATCGATAAATATTGATTGGTATATATGATGATTATAGCCTGAAAACCATTCATCAAAAATGGTTAGCAAAAATCCTTTAAAATGAATGTTCATATCGACCGATTATATATAACCTAAAAATCAACAAAATAAATTGGCAATTCCTTAGCTAGGAACAAGTCGATATGAATGTTCACGTGGACCGATTATGTTTTCATGTTCTTTAACCACGAAGAACATCAAACCAGAATCGACCGATGTGTATGTGCATATCAGCCGATTGGTTAGAATCGGCTAATGCGAACATTCATATTGATCGATTCTGGATGGATGAATGAATCAAAAATCTAATTAAAAGGGATGGGTCGATATAAAAGTCCATGAGAAAGTAAAATTGAAATACTTAATGGGGTGTTAATGGGTCTGTGTCTTGTTTTTTTTCTCTTTATTTTGCTTAGGTTGCTGTTTTTTTTCTCATTTTTTTTTGTTGTTGGTTGGTTTCTTTAACCAAAAATTAAAAAAAAATCCAAAAAAATAAAAAAAATAAAAATTGAAAACAAATTTGATTTAATTAAGCTGTACTTTCACTCATTTTAAACACCATAGCTTTTTTTTAGGTGGGAACAAGATTAGTAGGCCTCAAATATTTGAATATGCCTCAAATTAGTCGAAAAACAATTGTTGGTAATGATTTACGTGTGAGAGTCATATTTCTTTTTTTTCCTTTTTTAAATTTGTTTTGGACAAAGGTGTGAGAGTTATATAAAAAATTCTTCATCCTGCTATAAAACCCAATTTTCTGTTGAAAACTGTTGGAAATAATTTTTCATTAGTGAGCCTATGTCTACTTTTATTTCATGTACTCTTTTTTTTCTTTTTTTGGAACAGTATTATTCCATGTACTCGATTAAGTGAGTACTTGATTGTGGGATGAATATAATTGGTTAGTTATTACATTGTGGATATTTTATCTTGCCAATTCAAGGATGGTCAAAGCTAATTTGGGGCTACTTATTTAAATCTATCTAAAGACAAAGGATAAATGATGGTTAAAAATGATAAAAGAATTAAGTTTTCTTCGCTGGTTCAATTTACGTCTCTACCTTTTAAAACTTAAACTTTTTTTTAATTTAATATTTCAATTTATTATCTATTTAAAATTTAATTATTTTTTAGTTTTTCAAATTTTCAAATTAATTTGATTTTATTATTAATCCAAAGATAAATAAAGAAGTAATAAAAAAGAAAAAACTAAAAAACAAAATTTAAAAATAAATAAATAAATCAAGCTTTGTTTTAAAGAAAAAACTTTATTTATTTATTTATTAATTTATTTTAAGCATTGAATATGAATTTCAAACTCTCCGCAAAGTTCAAATGACAAGATAATATGAGCTTCTATCACTATTAGGGTTTGGATTACTTGAAATCAATAAATTAATTGAAAAAATTTATAGGGTTTTCATTTACAAACATAATCGATAGGGATAATTTAAATTTTATCTACTGATTATGCATTGTAATGTTTCTTTATTTCTATATTACATCAACCATAATCGATCGGTCAAACTAAATATTATCTACCGATTGTATTCTGTGATTTCCCTTTTGTTCTAATTTTTAACATAATCGATAGGTATTGTTTAATTTCTAATGACTATAATTCTTTATTAAGACTAATGGGACACAATCGGTAGGACGTGATTTTAATTCTCCACCAATTATAACATAAAAATTAGTCAATTTTTATGGACATGAAAATATAAATAATCGGCAGATATTTGTAGTTCCTTTCTGCCGATTGTATAATTCAAATATTTTAATTTTGGATTTTGTTTTTTAAATTTGGGGCTATTTTCATAATCGGGAAGTTTCAAACTTGACAAACCTACCAATTGTAGGAATTCAATTTTTCCAAAATTTGTAAATTTGGAAAAATAAGTAAATTTAGGGTTATTTTCATAATCGGTAGGGTTAGAACTTGACTAACCTACCGATTATAGGACTTCAAAATTTCAATTTTTTTTAATTTGGGGCTATTTATGTAATCTGTAGTTTACAAACTACTGATTATTAGTTTTTTTCTATTTTATTGTAAAAATTTATTGAAAAAAAAAAAGCAGAAAAGATTGTTCAATCCTCTGCCCTAAATAAAGTAAAGGTGAATAACCTGCCTAAATATGCTGGATCATTCTATATCCATCTCATGCATTTCTTTGATGTTCATAACCTTGGATTTCCTGTTTCGTTGAAAGAAAGATTGGATTAATAAAAAAATACTAATTAATTAATTAATTAATTATAATTTGATTAATTTAATAACTGATATGATTAATTAACACTAATTAAATTAGAGGACAAAACAGTTTTAAAATAACTTTAAAATATAATTCCAAGTTATCTTGAAGTAGTCCTTAAATTGGTTAGGATATTAAGTCGCCTTAAATTGGTTTCGTAAATCATCCAGCATATATATAACTTGCTCGGGTGCTACGTTGCAAGTTACAACTTGTTGGAGTGAATGGTGAATCCAAATGTCTAGAACTCACCATGCCGTGCCTAGCTAACAGCAAGCCATCATCTACTCCAAAATTCTTATCTTTAGAAGCATTCAGTTCAATCATAATAGTGAAGTTAGGTTTGAAACTAAAAGAAGGCTAGTTTATGTTTTTGTTATAAATGAATCTAATTCAACTAATTCATACTATTATTAGCAAAAACTGGATCAAACAAAAAGTAAACACTAATATGTATAAGCTGTGGATATGGTTAACCTACTCTGAGTTGTTTGGAAAGGAATAATTGTACACATTAGTTTTGCATTTTGTAATACTCCTACTGTCCTACATACTACATAGTATTCAACAAACTTTTGTCCTCATACAAGAACTAGTTAAACAACCCAACTATTCCTTGCATATTTGCAACTGTTATCCTCATAGATTAAAACAGCTACAGAAATAGCATCTCTGATGCATATGGGCCATTGGGGTTTGACAGCAAGGTAAGTACATACACGTGCCCAACTGCCCATATCACTTAAATCGAGTATTTATCTGTATAATCTAAAGTTGGAACTCCATATTGAGGAGTCAGCACTAGTTTTTCCTAGTCAAATTATAGGTTTTCTATAACTTCACGAGATTTTTATGTCAACCACTAAAAATTAAAAAATGATAGTTAAAAATAAATGTAAAAATAATGTATATCTATTTTGGGTTTTTATTCTTCAATCACGAAGAACACTGGAATCGGTGAATATATCATTTATAAACGTCGATTCTTATAATCGGTGGATGTAGTTGTTATTATGAAACGATTCTGCTACACTTTCATAAAAGACAAATATTATTCATAGTTTAGGAAATTAGCACATTGCATCACATAGTTTAGGAAATTATTACATTGCATTACATAATATAGTGCGTATATTCTTGAAGCTCGCATATTAATATATCCTTAATGAACCTCCGAGCATGTTAGTTCAACACGGCGTATTCCTCGCGTGCATGAACATTGTTTTCCCGTTTCGTATTCGCCGTAGGCTACAGAATCGTTTGACCTAAATATAAACTGATTACACGTCAGTATACGAACATCAAACGATGAGTCAGGGATAAACATCCCGAACACTACTTTCTCGCTAGGAAAAGCTTGGGGATGATGCTCGGCAACCATTCTTCTAAATTTACCGAACTCTCACATTTTGCTCTTGATATCGTATAATCTAAATGCTAGGTCTTTCCATTTGCGGTGTTTATGATTCCTAGTGCGCTCGAAGAAGAATTTTTTAACTCTCTTCCAAAATATCGAATGAATTTCGTACGGACGTTCGTGGAAGACGAGAATGAACAACTTGATGAGCTCGAAATCTTCTTCCGGTTCCCATTCCATCCGGCTCTATTTGAGTAGTGGAGGAAATGGGAGTGAGTAAAAGGTGTAAGCTTGGGGCAACTTGGGTCTGGGATAGAGGTCCTTATTATATGGACATACCAAACCCTAAGTTAGACAGAAATTAGACCAAATACTAAAGTTGGACAAAACGTGAGTATCAAACGTCAATTAATCATTATAATTATTTTTATTATAATTGAAGTAAGTACACTTTATGTTAATCATACCTTGATTGATCCTATAGTTAGTTCAAAATTAAACTCTGACTACATCAAGGTTACCTTGCTTGTTTAGCCTTTACGGTTACGTTAAAGATGTAGACTTTGAAAAAAAAACTTAAATATTAATATACGTTATTATAAACATAAATTATGTATAGACGGATTCTGAGTATTTCGAGTGTTGATAGAATCTGATATATATGATTTTGGATGATAATCAAAAATTTTAAGATGAATTAAAAATTTACATTATCCAAAATTTGAGTCACTAACATGTTATTTGTATTTGCTTGGTGACTAAACTTCTGTCTCATGTCCAAAATTTACCCCAACAATTTAAATTTTACTACGTGGTCATAATCTTTGAAAAACACTAAATTTACCGGTGACACAAAATATACATTCCGACCTTAGATATTTCACCTCGCCCAGATCTACCGTGTGACCAAAATGGAGAGTGACTTAAAATTATCGATAGCGCAGAATTTCCCACATTATCTAATATTTTTTGGTGATCCAAAATCTACCTCGTAACCTAAAATCTGACATAATTGTCTTAAAATATGCAATATAATTAAAATCTGACAAAGACTTAAAATATGTCTCATGTCTCAAAAGTTTACATGAATATGTTTAAGTCTGTTTGTGCTTGTTTTTTTCCTACAAAAGCATTTTATAACCAACTTGTAACAATTTTTATAGAAAAAAATTGATAATGATAAACTTTTATCATTATCAATTTTTTATTTATTTAAACAACAACAATAATAACAACAATAATCATATTTAAAAGTAAAAATTAAAATAAAACTAAAATTAAAATATTAAACGATAAAAATATAAATAATAGATTATCATTATTACTTATGTCTACTTAAATAAAATTCCATATTCAAAAATATATTATATTATTAATAGACGTCATTTAAAATAATTTTTAAAATATATCTATTTTCGTCATTTCACATCGTAAGCACTTTAACATGATAATTTATAAAACCGAATTCACAATTTATTGTTTTAACAACACTTTACATATAAAAACGTAATAGCACAACATAATATAAAAATACTTTTAAAAAAATTCATATAATATCAAACTCGTTTTATTGACCTAATATTTGTTTTGTGATTCAAAATTTACAACGAGACATAAATACTTTTCCTTAACCAATCTAAATCTACTTCTTTGTCCAAAATCTCCATTGTAGTATGAAATCTACTTAAGGACTCAAATTTTATTGGTGATTAAATGCTTGTAACGTGTCCGAGAATCAAGAAACTGGGTGATTCAGGTCTTTCAAAGGTAGGTATTTTTAGCAACTACTAGATTTACGACCGTGCTATGCCCTGGGCATAGTTCTCCGTATTTTTTTTAAATGTGTTACTCTTGAAGATTGATAGTTTTCCATATCTTTTATTTATACCTTCCAACCAAGCTCTTCTAATTTTATTATGATGAATTCCACCATTTTCTCATGTTCCATGTCTATCTTTGAGTATCACCACAATATGAAGCTAACTTGACCGGATATAGCTCTTTGGCAAGAGATAAAAGAGTTCCGAAAAGATTCTTTAACGATTAACATCAGCCGGTGCAGAAAAAAAAACACATTTAAAATAAAACAAATGATGAGTATTGATAGTTACCTTACTTTTTTGTCATACCCTCCAACCAAGCATTTTTTTTCTTAACAAAAAGTTGATCGAAATTGATAGTTGTCGTATATGGTAGCACACATAACAACGACATTAGAAAAATTCCACAATTTTCCAAGCTTTTGTATCCATCTTTGAGTATCACCAGAATCCCTTATATAGAGTCATCCCGTATAAATTTTTTCAAGATTAATTTCAGCTCGTGCAAATAAAAAGTAATACAAAATAAAACAAATAATGACGATAAAAATTGATAGTTGCCCATACTTTTTTTTGTACCCTCCAACTAAGCCCTTTTTCTTTCTAATAAAAGTTGATGAATATCAATAGTTGTCGTATACTGTAGCGCACATAACAATGACATTAGCATAATTCCACCATTTTCCTAAGATTCTGCGTTTGTCTTTGAGTATCAGCATAATATGAAGCTAACTTCACCGATATAGTTCTTCGGCAAGAGATAGGGTCATCCATCAGAAAAGTGAAAATAAGTACTCCCTCCGTCTTTTTTAGTCCGCTTTGACAAAGTCAAAATATTAAGGAGACCGGAGGAATATCCAAATCTACCCTTATTAATTGCTACATTATTACTAAAAATAAAAATAAACATGTGCAGTATATAAGAAAAATATACTCCCTCCCTCTTAAATTATTAGTCCGGTTTGAAAAATTCAAGATTGTAAGAAGACCATAGGAATTTAACCCATATTAATGTTAAATTATTACTATAATTAAAGTTAACAAGAGAATGTAGAGAAACAGGAAAGATAATAAATAAATTTGTTTCCTATTTCAGGAGATATTATTTCATTTTTAGATTTGTTTATATATCTTTTGATTATACAATTATAAAAAATTAAGGGTATATTTGATAGTTTAATAAAAAATATGACTATAAACAGAAACTGACAACAATTTTAAGACAAACGAAAATAGAATAGAGGACTAATAAAAAAAAGACTGAGAGAGTATTTGGTAATTTCATTATTCTTATAAATGTTTAAAAGAAGATAAAAAGAAATATCTTTACATATTTTTAGTTATAAATATATTAAAAAAAAAACGAATATAAATAGAAAAGATATTAGACGGATTTGTTTATTTACTTAGGGAGATACGGTTTAAGATCTCAGTTTGGGTTACATTAAAAATAATTTTATAATTATAAAGAATTAAGGGTATATTTGATAGTTTAGTAAAAAAATATGACTATAAATAGAAGTTGACGACTATTTTAAGACAGATGAAAATAGAATAGAGTACTAATAAAAAACGGAAGGAGTACTATTTTTCACTTTTCACAAAAGGGATAGTTTTGAAAATTTTCTATATAAGGGATCGACATTAGTCGATTCTAATAAGATTTATTAATAGTAAGCAATAGACCGTCAATATAAAGTTTTTTCCACCACTATAAGTGACGCTGACCCGTTACAATTAAGTATGGGGTGTAAAGGAAATATAATAATTTGTAAATATAACAACCAATGCAAAAGTAGGTTTTTTTTACCTAGAATATTTACAACAATCAAATTTTATCAAGTGTCCTCACCATAATTACTGCAACATAAAAAGTCTATTTAAGCCAATAGGAAATGAGAATTCCATCATCATTCAATGTGGGAGATTTCTTTATCTAGACTTTCAGATGTTTAGATAAAAAGACAAGGGATTACGACTAACCACTGTAAAGGTTCTTGACATATAAACCGGAATCTATCACATGATCCAATATTTTTCCCAGTAACCATAATTTTCACTGACAACTAATTCCTACCATGTGATCCAATATATGATCATGCGACCTAAACTTATTTGCACTATAAATTAGAAATTGCCACTTTGACCCATAATTTTACCTAGTGCCCGATGTAGTCAATTGGTTTTGTCTCAGCTGGGACCGAGACACCCAAACAACTTTATCTCGGGAAGATTTTCAATGAAGTCTCAGAATCCTTATGTTCAAATTTTATACACGTAAAATATATTTCAAGCATTTTGCACACTTTACATGTGTAAGGTTGTACCGATATAAGGAACAATACCAATTTTTAGGAAAAGTAAAAAAAAAAAGTTTTTTGGGTTGGATTTGATTTTTAGTAATAGATTTCCATATGTAAGTTTGTTTCAGCGAGATCTCGTTCTAATCTCTGTGGGATCTCGGCCGTCTCAGCGAGTTTCTCGGTCAAATCTCACCGCCGAGATTAAGAAACTTGTCTCATCCAAAGACCGAAACCGAGAATCTCGGCAAAATCTCGGCCTATATTGCTCGTGAATCAATATTTGCTCAATGACCCAAAATTAACCTTTTGGCCCAATAACAACACCGTTAGTTTGCGTTATGACTTGAATTTTACATGTCGCCAAATTTTATTATTGACCCGAATCTACCTTCACTTGAAATTTTATACTATGACTTGGGCATACCCTTGTTTTAGGGTGAAAACCAATTGTACTGAGAATAGTACTTTCTATGGGTTCGAGAGATCAAAATCGTACAAGACGAGCCTGAACCAAGAAATCTCCGTTCATGTCTTGCTTCGATCACCAAGATAGAGATGATGGGTTGATCTTGGGGGACGGAAGCTGAAAAAGTTGAGAAATCACTGTGCGGTGAAAATGATAGTGTGTAGTTATTGAACTATATTGAAGACAAGATTTATGATTAAGAGTCTGATTATCTAGAGATAGATCTCCTTTATATTATACTGAATAAATGAAGCCATTTACCTATAATCTTATAATGAACATACTGATTTCTCGTAACTTGTGGAAGTTGTGAAGAGATGGAGAAGTGATGATCGTGGAGATTGTAGTGGAGTCATGTCCGCTAAGTGAGGAAGACTGTATGCCCACTACTCATTTGTCCTTTCAACTGCTCCTAACTGTCCCACTACTTATTACCTTCTTGTAGTGGATGTGTTGCCATATCGCACATTGTTGTAAACCACCAGACCAATGCCCCAATGAAAATCCCCCCATTTGACATATTTGATAACTCATAGAAAATAGTGAAGTCATGGACTACTACTATTTTGGTTATGTTAAGATAATAACCTGCTAAATTTGTGAGGCAAGTTGCTCAGTTTACTAATTGGTTAAGTAGACTGATTAGCATCAAGTCTAGTGAAAATAGTAAGTTTAGTGGTTATGCACTAGCTTAAAAGTAACAAAACATAAATTTGGAAGTGTTTGAAACCAAGAGTATACAAAAGTCCTTAAGGAAAAAGCAAGAGATGAACGTAGTGTTATCGAGAGCTAAGAAAATGACTAGGAATGCTATTCTCGAGAACAAGCATTGGCGATGGCATTAGGACATAGCCAAGGATGAGTGTGGCACTGGCATAATGCTAGCGCCACGAATGACACGCGCTGGCACTAGGCCAATACCAAAGGTAGTGTGGAGCATCGTAGGATTCAATGCACTTTCTCGAGGACCGACTACTGAGCCAGGACACGTCATCGAAGATCGATTATAAAGTTAGGTTGCTTCCTCGAAGACTGCACATGAAGCAGGATGCGTCCTCGAGGATCAATTATGAAGTTGGATCGTGTTCTTGGGAATTAGACATTAGAATTAAGACGCGTCCTCGAGGATCAGTCATTGAAGTATGATGTGTCCTTGAGGATCGGTCATTGGCTATCACCATGATACGACCATTTGGATGTTGTCTCCATTGCTTATAGTAGCAGAATAATGTTGTTTGAACATTAACGCACATTCAAAACAAGCTTAAGGAATTCAGCCATGGAAGGTATGTGACTTGAGACTAGTTTAAGATGACATAAATATACGTATATATTTAGAGAGGCTACTGGATCAATGTAGAATGCCTGTAGCTATTTGTAAAGACTGTATTATTAATTCTCTTGTGGAATATATGTAGAAGTTCAGTACTTTGATACGAAGTCAGAAATATGCGCGAATATTTCTATGTTTCTATTGTTGGACAGAGGACAATTCTACGATTCTAGCCCATGTGAAAAATCCACCATCAACAACCCTATATGATCTAACCAGTGCTCAGTGACCCAAAATTATCAAAAATAAGCATATTGTTCCAAAGCCTGCCTCTTGATCCAAAATTGGCACCGCAACAGAATATTATCTGGCGTGACAAAAAATCTGCCCCGTAACCCCAAATTGGCAAATAATCCAAAATTTACATGGCCCAATATTTGCTCTGTAATCCAACATGGCCCTCCTTAAGCTAGAATATCTTGTGATCTAAAACACACACTATTTAGGAATCACCCCATGCCTTTATAGTTTCTTAATCCTTCGTGATCCAAGTTAGGCTTTTTGCCCAGAAATCAGTCAGGTTTAACCCTAGACCCAAAATGTTCTCCCTGTACTGAATCCGCTTCATGACCCGACCCAACATTTGCACCCAAAATCGGCATTTGTTTTGTTATTTTTGTAACCCAACATTTGCTTGTTAACCCAAAAGAAACTTTGTGGCCCAAAATCATTAGGTCCGTTTAACACGCTTAAATTGGAGGGTGTTTGTGCAGTCAAGGGATGTATTTATATGTTGGATGTTTGGTACATACCCAATTACATAACATAGTAATTACGTGTATTGAATGCGATCCTCTATTACACCTTTAATTACACCGTTGATAAATATTGACTGTTTATTTTATTTACATAATAAATTTTTTTTATTATTTTTTTTAAATATTTTTTTTTATTATTAATTATTCAACTTTTATTCTTTTTTTCTTTCGTTATTACTTCTTTAAAAATAATATTTTTATTATTTTAAATTTATTATTATTTTTACTATTACATAATCAAATATATTTTCATTTATTTTTTCTTATATCATTTTAATTATTAGATATTCAGTTTTTTCCTTTTTTTCATTATTAGTTTTCTAAAAATTATTATTTTTATTTCAATTTATTATTATTATTGCTTAATCAGATATATTTTATTTATTTTTAACATCATTTTTTATTATTAAATATTAAATTTTTTATTTTTATTTTTTTGATTTCTTCATTGTTACTTCTTAAAAATTATTAATTTTATGATTTTCAATTTATTATTATTACTTAATCAGATATATTTTCTTTTATTTTTATAAATATTATTTTATTATTATTAAATATTTAAATTTTATTTTTATTTTTATTTTTTTCTTTCTTTTATTATTACTTCTTTAAAAATTATTATTATTTATTTATTAATGTTATTACATAATTAAATATATTTTCAATTTTAATCCCTCTTTTTGTATTTCTGTTTTTATTTTTGATTCTTTTGTTATTACTATTTTATTATTTTTTAAGTTATTTTTATTTTTAATTATTATTATTATTTTAGAAAATTTTCTTTTTCCTTTTATAAAAAATATATATATATATATATATATATATATATATGTTTTTTTAACAATTTTTAAATATTTTTTTATTTTATTTTTTTTTAGCTTTTATTTTTTTGTAATTAGATTTTAAAGTTAGAATCTTATCTTTGTATTACATCCATATTATTTTCATACCAAACACTAACTCTTAAATTACATGTAGTTCTTATGCAGGATATTACAACTATATGTAATTGGTAATGTCTTGTATTGTTAATATTGGCACGCTAAACGACCCTTAATAACGTTCTCAAGAATTATGACCACCTCCTTCGCTCCACCAGAAGTTGTGTCATGTTCTCGTTCAAAAACAATGATCAAATTTAAGACTTTTACTATGTTCTTCCGTCGATGAAGTAGGAAAGAATATCAACCAAGAAAGTTGGAGTCTAATCATCTTTTTTTTTTTTTCTGAAGAACTGGTACAGCTGAAAAGATTCTTCAGGAAGAAGAACCTTAAGGGAATGTGAACCGCAGAAGAAGGGAAACTAGGTCAATCTGAAATGTCGACGAGTGTTTCCTCAAAAGAGGAGAATTCTTATAATAGATCTTGCAATTGCAAGGAAAGAAGTCAATCTATATAGGTTGGTAAGTTTTTAATCAGCCTTTTATTCTTCAACTTGGCATTTCTGACTGGTACTGGCTGGGGTAAGTAAGCTCGAGAAGGTAGGCTCACAGGCAAAGGATATTCCTCATTGGTCAGGCTCTTTATGCTCTTAAACCCGGTCCCAAAGTGAGTGAGGATATTCCTAGTTGGCCAGGCTCTTTATGCTCTTAAACCCGGTCCCAAAGTGAGTGTAGACGAGTGAAGACCCAAGACCATGTAACAAAACCATATATGTGCCGCTGAAGTCGGTGTATGGACATTACATGAAACGTTATGCATGTATATGGACATGGTCTAACACCTTGTCCATGTTAAATCTTTAACTATTTCCATTCTTCTTTCCAATCACAAGATTCACAACATTGTCAGGCAAAATGTTAGCATAATTCTAACCAGAGAAAAAAAGAAAAGAAAATTTACAATCAACTTTATAAGCATGTGAACCGGCAGTCACTGTTAATTCGGTTATTTGGTAAAAAGTAAAAACTTGCTTATTCTATTTATATTTCATTAATGGACTAAATGTTCATAAACTTATAGAGGAGACCAAGAATGATCAAGCAGACATCGCCAACTCCACAAGCCACAAAAGAGTTATTTCAAAAGTAAGAGCTCTCCTCCACTGCAAATGTTCTGATTAGCCAAAATGATGCACAACCTTTAGAACAAGTAAAGAGAAAACATAAATGGCAAATGTGTATGTTGTAAAGAAATGAAACGCCAAAAGCAGCAAAAGATTCACAGTTTAACATTAGTTTAGATCAAAACAACCCTTTCCACACCCAGCATGACATTCAATCGCACATCAACAAAATAATTTGTTTGTTTTTTACTGCTTCTAAATTCGGAAAAAGAAGATTATCAATGATGCTATGAACATGACCCTGTCTTAACAGCTTGCATGGTTTAGTTTTTCTATAGTCCTTAAGTTTCTTTCCCTTCTACTCAATGCATATTTCATACCAATGCTCCGGATTAAATGTTAAAGTAATCAAGAAAGTTGTGACACAACCATAACAGAACTCGGTTCCCGGCTCTCTGGTTAATGTTCATTCGTATATGACTGCTGAAGATCCACTCATCTAGGATACAACTGTTACATATACTACAGCGAAACAGCAATGCAGGACTTAACAAAGAGAATTCCCAAAAGAAGGAATCAAACTTTTAAAAGTGTATGAGAATAACACACAACTTCAGTATTAAATTGCCCATCTTACAACATGGAACCTGCTGCATCTACAGGAGAGAAACTTATCCTACTAGCCTACTAGATTAACTCACTTAAAGAAAATCAGTGTCAAGTGTCATGATTGGCAACAAATGGTTATACAAACTTGTGATGGAAGGCAAATATGATATCAACAGATACTATAACCAGAACTTGGATGACTAAGAAAAATGAAAAGATAATCATATTTCACATATAGAATTAGTAAATACAACCACAAATGATGTAGATGGCAAGGAGTTGAAAGAAATAGCACTCACATAGTTATGCATTTTATCTGCCAATCACCATTCTCCTCCCTTATCAAGAATCTTCCTGTTGTTGCTGCGCAGGTGGTTGTGGCCACACCTGCTGAGGCATGTATGGATGAGATTGTTGCCCGTACAAAGCTGGATCTATTACTGGTTTACCCATCATCATCCCTGCAGCTCCAACCTGCGGTGGATAGTAGTAAGAAAGAGCTTCAGAAGGACCTCCAACTGGCACAGGCCCGGCTCTAGGCATAGTAATTCCCTCATCTTTCAGATCCTCTCTAGGCACAATATCAACTAGAAAATCAAATATATCAGTCCTTGTAATTGCTGCGGCTATATCATTCTTTTGAAGTGTTCTGCGCTTGTTCTCTTCTGTGTGATTCCATGAACGAAGTGTTAATTCCAAGATGAACATCTCACATGCCCTAGCAAAGATTACTGGAGCCTCTGCTGCAATCATCCTCACATCTTCATCAGCTTTCATGATTTTCTTAATCCTTGCTAATGGAAGACTGTGGTTCTTGAAGTCGGTTGTGTGTTCAATTTCTTGGTACTGGCTAGCCCAAAAGGTCTGGAGGTGTTGCTGCAATTGCTGTTGCTGCTGCTGGTGGGCCTGCTGATAAGCAAGTTGGTGTTGAACAAGTTGGGCTTGGGAGGCAGAGAATCCGGCTGTCTGGCCAGGAGACTGGATAGAGCCTACAGGAGGTGCCCCTATTACTTGGTTAGATGGATATTGGGCTGCCCCATATGGCATTTGACCGGCACTTGCAATCATCCCCACAGCTGGGGACTGTGCATGTCCTTGTTGATCCATTACAACTGAAATGGAGTCAGAATCTGTCTTTCTGGATATAGCGCAAATAATTCAACAAAAAAATACTTTGAAGTTAGATGCAACTAAATAGATGAAGCTGCTATTCACTTATAAAGAAGAACGAAAGATAGGAGGGAGATGAAGTTGCTTTCTGGAAAACACGTATATTAGATGTTCTCAGTAGAGAGAAAGGTATCATAATTTGGGCCTAATATCAAAAATGAATTTCTTATGAGACTTACCCAACTTACTATTCACAGTTGCAGAGAAACATATTTCCATTTTCTCTAATCTGTAAGCCAGAATGAAGCTTTCTTTATCCAGAAAATTAAAATAGCATGCATGTGAAGAAAGTTATGAATATGCGAGCTATTAACACAACCTCGGGTTCAAATATCGGATTCCTATTTGATACCCAAGGAAAAAAACAACAAGGAACTGAACGTTCTCTGTAATGGTCATACAGGAAAGTCCAGGAACATTTTGGACGGCTAACTCAAACCTCCATAAATTACAACCCTATCAAATATCCAAACAGTATAAATTAACACGCTATCTTTGACAACATATATCTTTCAAATCCAAGTAAGAAAATTTACTCAAGGTTCTAAACTCTATACCAATAAAATCAAG